>JADLZN010004305.1:0-555341 GCA_018155175.1 Sinocyclocheilus anophthalmus | reverse complement strand
AAGAAAAGAATGGCAGTATTTCACATCGCTTAACCACAACCTTTGAAAATCGTCAAAGAATCCAAAAATCACCTTGTCTGAACCTTAAACACGCATCTGAATATTTTTAAGCGGTTACTTGCATTGGTTTCGATTTCTGAAGAAGAGTCCGGATGCGGTAGACACAGGAGGTTTTTTGATGAGTTCGTGAGGAGTCAGCTGGTAGTTTTTACTTCTGGTTCTTCTGAAGGAAAAGTCCACAGCGTCTAACGTTACTTGAAAGTAAAAACTGCCGGAGAATAAAACTCAAGAGGAAGGTCTTGAGAGTCTTGGAAGGTGTTGTCTCAAACGAAGAAGAAGTTTTTCTGAGCAAAGTTATTTCGGGCTAATCACTTTTGAGAATTCCTATTCTGTATGGACTGGCCAATAAGAGGCATGAATTCTGAGCGGGAGAAACTTTCTTTGTCTCTTGTTCATGGCTCATTTGCATGTTTTATGGCCAGTCTGGAATATCCGTAGTTTTAACCCAAAATATCGTACCAGTCATATGATGCTTTTCACAATCACATACTGTACGTCATTGTCCGAGAAGTGAAGAACGGGTGACATTGATACCAATAAACAATAATCTGGAATAGATTAAACGAAAGATACACACATACACCTGAATATAAGTTTTTTATGGCTTTAACTAATACAAATAACGAGGGGTAACTCATCTAATCTAACAAAGGGAATGTACACACCACATGCATATACCAGATACAATTATAACTGATTAATTATAGTCTAAAATAAAGAAATGTGTTTATGTGTGTGTGTGTGTTAGTTTTGTGTGTGGGTGCGTTAGTTGCTGGCCCTGGCTGGCCCATCGAGGACTTTTTACAGCTCTTTCAGAATGTGTTTGAAATCAGATTGGGGGATGTTCGTGGGGGCTGGTTCTAATCTTCTTTGACGGTGAAGAACCATTTGGCAATTTACAACCCCTATACACGTAACATCTCTGACCAGAACTGTAATTTATATGCAAATGTCAAAAGGCTAAAAGGGGTCTTTTAAGCCATAAACAGTCCAACGCTCATGCATGATCCTACGCAGACGCTACACTTATTAGAAGTCTTGAGGGAAAGCCTTTTGCATCTCACATATAGACACATTTTTAGAACGGGTCAACATACCCATTGTTAGACCGGAGACCGTAGAAATCCGGTGGGAGGAGAATTAGCTGGGAAACATGGCTTTTCAGGGACAGTACAGCGGCAGTGTAGATCAGGAGATCATGGAAATTCAAGCCTTACAAATCCTCCTTCGTTTAAACGATAAAGGATTAAACCTTAAATGGAAAAACAACGAAATCATATCCTGGTTTTTGGCAGAGGGCAAAAAAATTGACACCTAAATCCAAATTTAAAAAAACCCACACTGCCATCGTCTACCTCCTTCGTAAAAATGATCCCGAAACAATAGCCGAAAACGAACGCACAATTACAAGCATCAAAGAAATTGAAAAAACACGCTCTGAAGAATTGCACAAGCTAAGAGCACAGGTTGAGGCGTTTACGTTCGAAAGACAAGGTTGGGCAAGACAGAGTGAGATGATGTCAAGAAAAATCGAAGAGCTTCAAAAGAAACTCCAAACCGGCAATAATTATATATCCGCTCTTGAAGAATGCTGTGACAATGCCGGATTTCCAGTGGCTGCAGTTAAGCAAGCAGCGCTGGATGAAACTTTTGATTTTGATAGAAACAGCGATAGTGACGATGATGATGTGGCCGCGTTAGAGAGTCAAACACGGGGAGAAACTCGTAACCGAGCTCCCGTTCAGAGACATGAAGAACAAAATCAGCGAACTCCGATTAAAACAAGAGCAAAACCCAGCGAAAAACCCTCCAAATCAGTTAGAGTTGCTGTACTCAAAACCATGACAAACGCGAATGATGAAATAACCACGATTAGCCGCCCATTAACATGTGAAGAGTGTTCAAAACACAAACAAATTGTAGGAATGATGCCCAAAAAGGGGCCATTTCAACCTTATTGGGAAACACTGATGCTACAAGCCACCATGTACAAATTAGAAACTAGAGATGCATGGCAAATTGCACTCTTAACCATTCCTGAAGAACTCCAATCAAAATTAACCTCTCAAATGAAATCTGGAGACGTAGTCAAGCAAAACAATAACGAAGCTGACGAGATTATATATGAAAGATTAAAACAGGCACTGCTAGACCTGAGAGGTCCGACACAAGCAGATTGGAGCAAAATTTTAGAAATCAAACAAGCAAGTAACGAGTCTTTTGAGACATACACCGAGCGTTTATGGGTAACCTACAAAGAACATGCGTGCCTTGAGAATGCGAGTCGTTATCACGAGCCGTTATTACAGCTCCTAAAAAATCATGCTGGCATCCCAGTGCAGAAAGCTTTATTAAACGGAGCAGATCCATCCGAAAACACGTTTAGAGCAATAGTGGAATGGGGATCAAGGATAGAACATAGATGGAAATCCAAACCCCGTGTCGTAGCATCCGCACAGTGGCTAACAGAAGGGAAAAGCTCAAATACATCTAATTACAAATCTCAAAACAAACTTTGCCATTATTGCAAAAGAGATAATCAAGTTATTAAGAATTGCAAAAAGAGAGAGAGAGACCTCATAGAACAGCAAGAATGGAGCAAACCAGCCCCATCTCATGGCGATACAGAATTCCTAAGACAATTTGAAAATTTCATCGCTGAGTGCAAGAGAAAGGATAGTTCAAACGGTAAAACTGACAGGATGCACAGAATTACAGAAAACGTCTCCTGAAGGAGGGAACGGAGATGTCACGTCGGATGACTAACGAATTGGGATCTCGCTTAGAGAGACCAATCTACTTTGATTGTAACTAAACGAGCCAATGCACATTGCATGCGATTATTGCATCCAGCTGCTGCTGATCACAGCGTGAGTATAAGTAGGCAGCAGATGCAGCGCATATTCAGGTTTTTGCTGAGGAGCCGAGCCGGTGACCCGGCCGCTCAGCGGTGGTACAGGAGCTGTGGCGACGGGACGTGATGTCTCCGTTCCCTCCTTCAGGGAACGAGGGTTACATACGTAACTGAGACGTTCCCTTTCAGTCAGTCACTCTCAACGTCACGTCAGAGGACCGACGAATTGGGATCCTACCAAAAGGCCACACAGCTACCTCCCCTTCCAGTGTCCTGTGGAAGCCACCTGCGCCCTACTTTTTGGCGTAGGCCAGGGCTTGCACAAGAGCTACTGCTACTGCTACTATGGCACTACCCACGGATTAGACTGGATAACACTGGGGAAACGCATCCCGTTCTACTTGGAACAGGGATGTTTACGGAAGCTTGAACCTTCCCGAAGGAGGTTTCGGAAGCAGTACACATATGGACATCCCTTAGGTGCATATGGAAGAATGGAGGTGATTGAACCCTCTTGGAATGGCAGAAGTCTGCTGGGGAAACACGGGCTCAAGGCTATACCGTGGACTTTACACATATGGGATCCACTTAAGTCTTACATATGGAACACAGCCTTCTACCAGTTCTCGAGAATTCAACGAGTGAAGGCCTGGCTGCCCGGACGCTCCGCCAGGGGGAGACGTCTGGCTCCAGGGGACGGAGGAACCTCAAACGGGCTACTATAATGACTCTCTGGAGTGGTTTTGCAAACCGACCCGAAGCCGGGGCATCTCAGTGCTTCTACCTGTTTGAGGTGAGAACAAAGGATGATACCGGCTCCACACGAAGGCTATATAATTTAGCGAATGTGTTAGGGGTCGCCCAGCCCGCAACTCTACAAATATATTTGAAATTGCCACGAGCCAGCGCCCAGGAGGATGTAACACTTCTGGTTGAGTGAGCTCGCAAACTGAATGGGCAGGGCACACACTGTGCCTGTTAAGCCAGGGTGATGGTATCCACTATCCAGTTGGCCATCCTCTGCTTTGAGTCGGCATTCCCCTTCTGCCGGCCTCCGGGACAGACAAAGAGCTGGTCTGAGGTCCTGAATTTTTGCATCCTGTCTACGTAGCACCTTAAGGCTCGGAAAGGACAGAGCAAAACTAGGGCTGGGTCCGCCTCCTCCGAGGGCAGCGCTTGGAGGTTCACCACCTGGAAATCCCTGAGGGAGTAGCGGGAACCTGGTCACGTAGCGGACTTCTAATGCACGAATCGTTTGCTGAAATGCGTTCAGGTTCCCTACCCTCTTGATGGAGGCCAATGCTAGCATGAGCAAAGTCTTCATTGAAAGGAACTTCAGCTCAACCGCCTTCAAAAAGGCTCAAATGGGCCCTGCTGTAGTTCTGTGAGCACTAGAGTCAGGTCCCAAAAGGGTTTAGAGGGCGGCCGTGGAGGATTTAACTTTCTCGCCCACTTAAGGAACCTGACGATCAGGTCATGCTTCCCCATCGACCTCCTTCTACGGGGTCGTGGTTTGCAGAGATTGCAGCGACAAAAACTTTAAGGGTGAGGGAGACATCCTTCGCTCCAACCCTTGCTGCAAAACGGACAGCACAACTCCGATCGGCGCATCTTCGGAGGGTCTTCTCGGCTCGAAGAACACCACTGCAAGACAGGTTTCCACTTCAAGCGAGGTGTCTCATAGACGGTGCTCTCGCTGAAGTGATGTCACTACCTCTTGGGGTAGGCCCACCAGAACCTCTGTTCCCGCCAGGGAACCAGACATAGTTTTCATAGTCTGACGCGGGTGCCAAGGGTGCCGCCATCTCGGAGTCGTAAATCTCCCTTAGAGGAATCGGCCAAGGAGGGGCTGTTGCGTGGAGCATTAGTTCTGGGAACCAGGTCTGGGTAGGCCAATAGTGTGCCACCAACTGGACCTGCTCCTCGTCCTCCTTGACCTTGCACAGTGTCTGTGCAAGAAGTTTCACTGGGGGAAACGCATACTTGCGCGGGCCCCGCGGCCAGCTGTGTGTCAGTGCGTTCGTGCATCCGGACGGTCAGGGCAAAGCAGCACGAAGCGACCTCAGATGCTTCTGACTCCAGAGGAGGAGGTGGCGGCGAGTTGCGATAAGCGACGGGAGCACAGACCACCTTGTCGGTTGTACGCAACGGTCGCTGTGTTGTCTGTGTGGACTAGTACATGCTTGCCTCGTAAATTCCCTTTGAGACGGCTCAGGGCAAGGTACACTGCCAGCAACTCGAGGCAGCCAGTGCAGTTTGGGCCCCGTCCAAACCCCTGATACTGCAAGCCCGTTGTACGTGGCCCCTCAGCTGGTGGTGGAGGCATCCGTGTAAACGACGGCATGCCTGGAGACTTGTTCTAGGGGCACTCCTGCCCGAAGGAACGTGAGGTCTGACCACGGGTGAAGGTTTGGCGGCAGGCCGGTGTAACTTGGACCCGGTGAGTGCCGCGCTTCCACTCCCACCTCGGGACTCGGCCATGGAGCCAGTGCTGCAGTGGTCTCATATGGAGCAGCCCCAGTGGCGTGACTGCCGCCGTAGCTGCCATATGCCCCAGGAGCCTCTGAAACTATCGCATCCTTCGCCAGTAGGACTGCGACCTCCGCCCGTAAGGCAGGACCATCGGCCGCCTTCACTGTTGTGAAGCGGATGCCACTGAACTTGGGGGGGATGCCGGGCGACTGAATCGCATAGCCGTGCCCTTACGGTTCGAAGGAGCCATCGAGACGGGCAGCTCTAGCCAGGCTCCCAGACGCCGAGCAAGTGGCATCAACGGAACTACAGGCGTACCCTCAGTGGGGCAGCGCGGAAAAACGCAGGGATCCGGCCCGGGCGTCTTGTAGCCGGGCCGAGGTGGGGTCTGGTGTGTGTAACCCTGACCTGCGTTCGAGCAGAGAGTGCGTGGGTAATCCGTTGGTTCGTCCTCCCGATCCGCTGCTCACTGACGAGAGAGGAGGGTGAGTGTGAAACGCACTAGATTGTCCACAACCCCCCGTCCCCTCTGGGGACCCAGAAATAGAGGAATTGCTCTTTGTCGAGAATTTGGGTACCACCGACCGAGAGGTCAATGGCGGAAAAATATGAATAGATTCTCCGCCCGGCCCTCCTCCGGGTTAGGGAGTGGTGTGCTTACCATCTCCTGAAGAGCACGTCCCTCCACCTCTGGGTTGCCACCAGGTTTGGCGGGGGCCGCAGGAGCGCTGCTCTTGTTTTGGCGGTGGCAGGGGGGCCACCCTCGGCGACGGCTGCAGCTGCACGCCGGGGCAGGATGTACCTGACAGCCTCAGTCTGCTTTGGTCTGCGGAGAACCGCTGGGCAAGTTCTCCACCGTGTCGCCGAAAAGGCCGGCCTGGGACACGGGGGCGTCTTGTCCGTCTCGCGCATGTCAGCCAGTCACAGCCAGAAATGGCGCTCCTGGACAATCATAGTGGACATTGCACGACCCAGAGACCGTGCCGTAATCTTTGTCGCTCGTAGCGCGAGGTCCGCCGCTGTGCGGTGTTCTCTGCGAACTTCCGGGTCGTGAACATCCTCGTGCAAGTCCCTCAGTGCTTTGGCCTGGTGCACTTGCAATCACGCTGTAGCGTGTAAGGCGGAGGCAGCTTCTCCACAGGTCGTATAGGCATCGCTGGCCAGTTGAGTACCTACAGACCCGGGAGGGGAGGCACGGTTCTCCCTGCCCGTTGGAGGCGGTATTAGGACACAACTGCATCGCAACCGACCGCTCCACCGGGGGGACCCTTGTAACCCCCTAGTTGCCCCACCATCGAGGTTGGTGAGGGAGGAGGATCCAGCAAATAATTTTCTGGCAGTAAAAAGGTGCCGTCCATGACTTGTTGAGCTCCTCTTGCACCTCCGGGAAGAAAGGCACCGATGCGGGACGCTGAGAACCAGCACGGACCACCCCGGGAACCAATCGTGCAACCTTAAGGGCTCGGGACACGGTGAAAGTCTTCACTCGAGCCCTACACCTACGGCATCCCTACAGAAAGCATAGCCATTATTTCTGGATCTGATTCAGGTATTGCTACGGTCCCGGAGGAGAGCAGTGCAACCGAATCTTCCTCTCCAGAAAGCTCTGGCTCACCCTCCGATGCTGCAAATCGACATCCGATCGTCGGGGGGAGCCTCTGAAGAAACAGGTGGTACCCCCTGGGAGGGTCCAGTCTGCTCTTTTTGAGAGCTCCGCTGGTTTCGAAGTGCCGGCGGGCTTGGGCATCCCAGGAGGGGAATTCCTCACCGTGACCGTAAGACGAGTCCGCCCACCGCTAGAAGAAGGACTTCCCCGGCTGCCACCAGAGGGAACCCCTGATCTAGGCAGTGGCACGGGCACTCCTCCCCTTTGCAGGTAACGGAGTCTGGTCCGCAACACCGAGATGTTCATACCCCTGCAATGGGAGCATTAGTCATCCACGAAAGCCACCTCAGCGGGCTTCATGCCCAGGCACGAGAGGCAACGACCGCAATCCAAAACGCCCGAGTGATACGTTCTTAAGCAAAGAACCCCACATCGGCTTTACAAAGACGTACCGTCAAGTTTGCCACGCAACGTCGTCTTTAAAAAGATGCACCCGTAATTGCTCTTTTAGGGAAATAGATCTTTTAGTGTGCTGAGGCGCACAGGGAGATGATCATCTGCAACACAAACAGGGGGTAGTGCAGCCTGATGTGTGCAACCCACTCGACACGGGAAACCACCACCGCTGAAGTGCCGTCTACCAACACGAAGAGCTCTCCAAGAGCGCGCTGAACTCGTTCAGTCTTCTTCTCTCAGTAGAGTAGTCAGGAGCAGAACGATGACAAAAAGCTGAATATGCGCTGCATCTGCTGCCTACTTATACTCACGCTGTGATCAGCAGCAGCTGGATGCAATAATCGCATGCCAATGTGCATTGGCTCGTTTAGTTTACACTCGAAGTAGATTGGTCCCGCTAAGCGAGATCCCAATTCGTCGGTCCTCCAACGTGACGTCGGGAGTGACCGACTGAAAGGGAACCATAATTCACAATAGGGATGCGTGGCCTCCATTGCAGTAGGGAGTATAGTCAAAACCAAAAACCGAATCAAAATAAGAGCTAATTTAGGAGGCCAGTTATCTGATATACTTATTGATTCTGGTGCATCTTGCTCCTGTACAGATATCCCACTACCCTTAACAAACAAAACGATTCAGATCAAAGGCATTGGCGATACAGTAATGATTGCAACACAAACTCAACCAATTCGGCTTGATTTAGGCGTCGTAGTACTAGAAGAACCACTGTGGTATCTACCTGATAATTGTAAAGGGACTGTGTTGGGAATAGACATCATGCAGAAACATGGTTTTGTGATTCATTGTTTTGAAAAACAGATTGAATTGAAAACAAACAAAACTGTAGAGAAAAGTCTACCAAAAAACAGAGCCAACATCATGTCCATATCCACTACAGACCCCATTCAGCAAATGGTAAACAAACACTACAGCATTTGGGCTACACATGAACACGACTGCGGCCTCATTGACTATGTTGTGTGTCTTGAGGGGGAGCCCCCTCCCCCACAAAAACAATACCTTATCAAACCAGAGGCAGAGTCAGCAGTTCATGAAATTGTAAAACAACTTGAAATCAGGGGAATAGTTTGGCGATGTAGCTCGACAACAAACTCCCCGTGTTTCGAATGGTAAATGGCGTCTTTGCATCGACTATCAACATCTCAACAAAGTTTTGCCCAAGGCTACACCTATCATGACAAATCCATCAATATTACTGTCGCAGATATCCACTAATGCCTTTAGTTTACTGTGCTCGACATAAAAAACGGTTTCTGGTCCATAAAAATCAGGCGCAATGATCAGTGGAAATTGGCCTTCACTGTGAACCAAATACAGTATACATGGGAACGAATGCCACAAGGCCTACATTTTCCACAGAGCATTAGAAGATGCGCTAAATCCGCTAACAGGGACAGGAATCGTGATTCATTATGTTGATGACATACTCATTGCAACTGATGGATCATTTGATGATCATTTGTAACTGGTTGATGAAGTACTGTTGACACTCGGTAAAGCTGGCTTCAAATTGAACAAAGAAAAGGCTCAAATTGCACAAAAAGAAGTCCAATACCTGGGCTATACAATCACACCAAGCCACCGATCGTTAACAGATGACAGACGAAAATGCGTTGCCGAACTGCCCCGACCACACACATTAAATGCTTTACAGAAGGATTTGGGAACAGCAAACTATATAAGAGATTTCATTCCAGATTTCGCTAACATCGCTGCGCCACTGTACTCTCTTTTAAAGGGAAAATCAAAGCCCTCGGACGTTCTTGAATGGACAGAGGGGCACGGAAAAGCCTTTACAGACTTAAAAGAACAATTATGCTGCGCACCAGCCCTGGGTCTGCCCAACCCTTCAAAGTCTTTTCACTTACAAGCTGATGCTACTGAGAATACGTTAAGCGGCATTCTAGCTCAAGATCATGGGGGAAAACTGCGACCAATTGCATATTACAGTAGGAAAAAGTCTCCAGTAGAACAGGGATTTGACCAATGTACACAGCACGTGTTGGCGGTTCATTGGATGTTGACAGCAACAGAACCTATCGAAGGTTTTCAACCTGTTGTTGTACATACAATGCACATGCCAGTACAAATGTTGTTACAGGGCCGAATAAAAGGTGTATCAGCACAGAGATTAGCAAGATGGCTAGCAGATATACAGGCCCGTGACATCACAACAGTTAACAGCCGAATTCTACCACATTTATTGGGAGATGTGGAGGGCCACCCACACACATGCCAAACCAAACAAGAAACACAGAGCCTTGTCCATGACCAAAAACTCCCGGATCAGACTCCGGTGTACATTGATGGCTCCAGATATTGGCATGATGGTCAATTTCACACAGGATGTGCAGTGTGGACCCCCCCACTCTCCCAATTCAAATGCTAAACAATTGTTAATCAAATTACCCGGAAACACATCAGCACAAGAAGCTGAACTCATTGCATTGCTAGAAGCAATCAAGTCACACCATGAGCCGTTGTGTGTGTACACTGAGAGCCGTTATTCATTTGGTGTAGTTCATGATTTTATGGCACAATGGCAATTGCGCAAATTTCTCACCTCTGCCGGGATGCAAATAAAACATTTTAACATCATAACCTCAATCTGGCATTCAATCAAAATGCGTTATTCACCACTATCAGTTATTAAAGTGCGCACACATCAGCCGAAGCCCAGACGAACATGAGAAAAACAACAACATCGCAGATCAACTAGCTAAACTAGCAGCTGTAAAAGGAGACGACTGGCAACTCGACAAACTGAGCACTCCTGCAATAAGTGCAGTACAAACCACTCCCATTGATTTAAAACAATATCAACAAGAACTGTGGAACACAGATGGAGAGCTTGTAACGCATTTACAGCAGGATCAATTAGTCAAGGTCACTGAGGGCATAATTCTGAGAGATGGAAAATACGTTGTCCTCGATGCCCTCCAAAAACCAGTGATAAAGTTATACCATGATTATGCACATGTCTCAGCTCCCAAAACACAACAGCTGATACAAAATTACTTCTGGTGGCCAGAAATGACATCAGACAATCAAAGATGGTGTGACATATGTATTGTATGTGCTACCATTAACCAAGGTAGACCAGGACGCACAAAGCTGTGCAGACTAGAACCACCCAAAGGACCTTGGGAATTTTTGCAGTTAGATTTTATTGGTCCGCTGCCCAGTGCCAGAGGGGGGTATCGTTATTGCCTCATAATAATTGATAAATTCTCAAAATGGGTTGAAGTGATCCCCACCCGCAATAACAGTGCAAACACAGTGGCACGAGTGTTAGCAAACCAAGTTCTTCCCCTCTGCGGAGCTCCAGTTCAAATTGAATCTGACCAGGGAACCCACTTCACTGGCCAGATAATGAAATCCATTTGCAAGATGCTAAACATCAAACAAAGATTTCACGTTTCATACAGACCACAGAGCTCGGTAATTGTGGAACGTTCGAATCGCACAATCAAATAAAGCATCTCAAAACAAATAATACAACACAAGAACAGGTGGACTGATGCATTACCCACAGTACTAACAGTACTGCGGGCAACTCCATCAAAGTCCACGGGCATCAGCCCATTCGAGCTCATGAACTGGAAGAGTCATGAAACTACCCATAGACCCAGAAATCACTTCAGCAGATCTGGGACCTCTCATGATTGCAACCCAACAGACTGTGTTGAAACAACTACAAGACAGACTCAGTGTGTTACATACACAAGTCACTCTGAAACAACAGCAGTCTGACTTGATGAACGATACACATTTCAACCCGAACTCTGAGATAAAATTCTCAGAGGGTGACATAATAATGATACGAGTTTTTGTGAAACAAGGCCCATTCACACCTCGATGGCACAGGCCATATGAGGTCAAAGCAGTCTGCAACAGCTGCATTGCCACAGATTTCAAAGGAAAAATGCGATGGTATCACATGTCACAGTGTAAATTATTCAAGGGTAAACTAGATGAATAATGGTTATTGTTTTTCCTCTTTCTGTCTTCTAGTTTGACTGCAGCAATCCCATGGAGACCGGACGAGAGGAAAATATCCAGGTCCACGTGCATCAGACTGGGCCAAAGGGTTTCACTCACACACAACCTGAAATGCGGAAGGTGTGTGTGGAAATATTCCAAGGGGCCTTCCACACCTGAAATTGCAGTTGTACCAAAAGAGATAGTTATATGGCCTCCCGGATTAGCACTGGATCCAAATTGCACCCCAAGAATTTGTTGCAGCTCAGGTAGCACACACCCACCGACAGAAAACATTTCAGGATACTCACATGCACCAAAATTCTTACACAATATCACTGCCTGGTATCAATTTAAACCCGATCCAGGGATCATGAACACAGTATATGAGAAGAACAACGATGGTATTGATCCAAAGCTATACTATCTTATAAAAAATTTGGAACCTTTTACATATAGGTGCTCGCACACTGAAACACACAACACCACACACCTAAGGTTCACAGAATCAATTTACAACTTTACCTCACTTACACCAAACGAACAAAAACCAAAAACTTTTGTGTGGACTAACCGAAAGGAATGAACTTATTGTGTGGGAGAATGTGAATCTAGCATGGACAATTTCACCACTCCACACAATTGTTCATGGACTGTCCATCATTGCTTTAATTTAACCACCCGTGGTTACACTAGGCCCAGGCAATGCCCAGAATTGCACCCAATTCCTCCTGGTGGACTGATTAGAGGAAATGTAAATAAGACATTATTACATGATGTACATTTAGTAATGACACATGTAACATACAATATTTCAAATGTTCTCTCTGCTTACACAGAACACTGTAATGATGATGATGAATCCTATGCATGGCTACAGTCACGAATCGATGATTTAAGCTCTGATTACAAAAACAGACTCGCTGTTCAAATTTCACCTGCTCGGTCAAAACGAGACCTGCTAGGCAATATAGCCGGCTTATTTGGCTCAATCAATTCAGCATCTAACTCCTACAAAATAACCCAACAATCTCAATTCTCTACATGGTTGGCAAACCAGATAGCTACTGGGTTCCAACATCTCACTTCTCACATAGCGCTTCTTGAGATCAGCCATACATTATTCAATCAGACACGTACCATCGAACGTGGTTTAGCCTGCAGATCATATGCTCAAGATTTATTTTCTACTACAAAACAGGAGATCCTAGATCTCCGTCTCCATAAAACACCTAGGCATGCTCTAAGTGACTTGATTGAAATCTTAGATCTACATAGGTGGCTTTCATCAGAAAAAATAAAAAATGTGAAATATTCTGAATTATTATCAACCGTTATGATGTACACTGGTAATGAATGTAATGGATGCCTTGGATTTTTTGTCACCTTTCCCTTGATACATCCAGATCAATTCTATCCAAATTCTACCACTATTCGATCGATTGGCATGGTAGTGAAAGACCAGGTAATTAAATGGGATCATCTTACCGGATACATGACCTTAAAGGGTACTGAGACCTTGTTTACCAGTCGCACTGGTTGTCATGAGACCCACAACTACACAGTAAATTCCCGAGTGTTAAATTAACACTGCTCGGAGCATATATGGTCCCACTCTAAAAGAGTGTTAAAGTAACACTGAAGCAGTGTTAAAGTTAATGAGATAATTAAGTGATTAATTAAGTGCTGATTGAGCATTAGTGATGAACAGCTGCTGTTAACAAGCAGAATCACTGAAGAAAAGAGAAACACAAGAACTACGACACATTGAGTTGTTAACACAACTACAAGACATTAAATCCCTCAAGATCTCAGCAGAAGATGATTGAACAACTCTACAAACAGCATCACCAGCTTCACACATTACTAACCAGTTAGACTTTATTATCTAAAACAGAATTAATGTTTAGATGTTTTTTTTCTTCTTCAACTTACCGTTTTTGTGAATAGTTGATGCTTTAGTTGCCTCTTGACCCTTGAATTTTTAAATTTAAATTTCTTTTTGGTTGGCACAATTGTGTGTATTAAACACATGTGTGATGGCAAGAAACTTAAGGTAAAATCTTGTCACGTGTCAGAGTCAGAGTCTCTGATTGCAATTTATCTAAAACTGTGGAGTTTTTATGATTTCTATGTTGTTGCAGTAATGTGAGATAACAATGTGAGAAAAACTTTGTAAGTGATTTTTATAAATATGGCTCATAAAGAGGTTTCAATTCTGGCACTCACAGACATGAAGAATCAGCATGTGAATCTCAGCAATGGTGACAAAATATTCTGATAATGTTTATGTGATTTTTGAACATGACAAAACAAGTCAGTAAAAAGTCACAACTAAAAATAAATGCAAATAGTAAAAATAAAATTCATGTCGCAATGCATGCTGGGAGCCATAGATGAATTATGATTGGTGCACCCAGAATGCACTGCAGCATGAATCTGTCTGATGCTGGTCACTATTGTTGAGATTCTTATGCTGATTCTTGATGTCTGTGTGTCAAAACAGTACAGATGTTCTAAACTGCTGTGCAGTATTTTTAAAGCTCTTCATGTCATCATGTGCAGTTCTGATCAAGAGCAAACTATATTACTCATTACCACTGATGACATCAGTAAACCTGCTACAACATAATAACTATATCATTTTTACTTGGTTTTTCCTACTATAACCATTATGTTTCATTAACATAGTTACAGCAAACACAGAATATCTAATGTTAATATGGCAAGTGTCAAGAGCACAACTAAAGCAAACGCTTATCTCCACAACGGTGACTTCAAATTGTCTTATTAAGAATTAACAGAGATTTAGATGTTAATGTTTACTGAAAATAAGACATTTTTAGACGCATGACAAACTGGTTAGTAATGTGTGATGCTGGTGATTCTGTTTGTGCATATGATTAATCATCTTCTGCTGAGATCTTGGATTTCATCTAATGCCGAGTTCACACTGCATGATATTAGCCCGATTTTTCACTCGCCGACAGGTTTTGCGAAATCGCTGACAAATGCCTGGCATCGGAGGAAAATCGGTGCTCGTTCACGCGAGTGACAATCACGCAGTGTGAATGGTCAAAGATGATGTGAGGGAATCACCGATGCATCGCTGACGCCCGTGAAATATTTGGCATGCTAAATATCTGGAGCTGTCGACGATTCACAATCACGCTGTGTGCAATGAGTTCTGACTGAAAAACACATAGGCGATGACCTACAGCCAATCAGAGACCAAGATACAGGGCAGAGGGAAGTTCAGGGAGGAGTTATAGACCAGAATATCAGTATTTTAATAGATATATGAACAATTATATCATACAGAAACAAGCACAAACATTTGCTTGACCAGCCACAACATCAGCATAACATTTACTGCAAAATTATTTACCTCCAACGCTCTTTGCAGAACACTCAATCCCTGTTCCCTGCATCTCCCTCTTGCATAAACTGTTTTTTCTTTTTCTCCTTGTAGCTGGAATCAGCTCACAGACAATTTGCGGGCTATATATATATATTTTTTTTTAATAATTACAGTCTCGCTCGAGAACTCCGGTCTGACGCACGCGGGTTCTCACGTTATTTCCTTATCACTTCTCGCGTGTGTTTTGTCGTGAAACGTAGTTTGCGGACCAGACAGAGCTGTCGGCGATTCTTCCTATTGTGAAGTCATGCAGTGTGAAACCCCCTGTCGCCGATCCATCGTGCAATGTGAACACAGCAGCAACTGAATGCAACCCCCAGATAGTCACGCAGTGTGAAAACAACGGCGATCCGACAAGTTTGAAAATCGTGCGGTGTGAACTCGGCATAAGGCTGTGGCTGAAGTCAGTTGTAATTCTTGTGTTTCTCTTTTCATCAGTGATTCTGCTTGTTAACAGCAGCTGTTCATCACTAATGATCAATCAGCACTTAATTAATCACTTAATTATATCTCATTAACTTTAACACTGCTTCAGTGTTACTTTAACACTCTTTTAGAGTGGGACCATATATGCTCCGAGCAGTGTTAATTTAACACTCGGGAATTTACTGTGTATGTTGTATGTACATGTAACACGTTACAACCTTTTTCCTCCAATGACAGCAAGCTTATAAATGTTCAATCGTTACACGGTCACTCTGATGCTATTCAGGTGTCTTACATGCAGTGGTGTGTCGTCAGTGAGATGAATTCCTTCACATATGGAGGACTGACCTGTCCTGCTAACCACTCGTTTTGTTTAGAGGCAACCGAGGATTTCTCAATGGGCCAGATTAACATCCTTGGAAGGATGCCACTGGATGCAGAAATTTCCCCGTGGTGGGATGACACCGTCTATGAACAAGGAACACAGGCCCTGGTTGACATGATGGATTTGGTGCAAAGAATCATCTCACAGACTGAATACCACCTTTCACAAGCACAGGTAGAAACGAACCTGGCTCAAAAAACGGCAAAAATCCTGTCCAGCTCATCTACCCGTTCAGCCCTGAGTGCCTACACATGGTGGGACTGGATACTCCGGGGGTGCGCCGTCGGCAGTGCCCTCATCTTCACCTTCACATTGTTTCAATGCTGTTATTTCAGATACCTCATCAGATCTCTAAAGACATCGACCAACATGGCCCTGGTCCTCAGCCAGTTACAGGTGCCAGCATTACAGAAAGTCTGATGACAGAACGAATCCAGCCAAAGAGCAAACAGTTATGTCCCCGCAGGAACCCCTATGAATAGCCCACAGGGCCAAAGGGAGATTTAACTGTAAGATTATTGATGCCATTTGGCTGGATCAGAAGAAGGTCACAGTCTGAAAAAACAAGGAACTCTCACGAGAATCAACACCTGAACTCTGTCTCGCAAGCCTAAAGCAACACACCCAACTGAGAGAAACAAAAGCTCCACACCTTCACTCTTCCCCTCATTTCCATCTGAACACAGGACACTGCAGAGATCACCAAAACCACCTTTCTTAATCAGAGCTTATTACAATACAACAATTCATGTTTGATGTCGTTTGAAAGGTCTCTGTGTGTCTGGTAAAGGGGTCTCATTCTCTTAACAATAGAACAGGTAGCCATAAATATTGAAAGCAGACTACTCCCAGGTCTTTCACACAAATTACCTTCTGTATGTAAATGAGGTACAGCCTCCCACAGAAATCAAGATAATTCACTTGAAACCCCCTAAAGAGATATGCTAAAACGCTGCAATAAACAGACAATACCATTTGGTATCTATGGGGTTCTTCTGGATATTTAAGAGAGAGTGACAAAGAGCTCAGGGAATCTGTAGGTAGATCTCCCGCACATCTGTCGTGCGTAGTCCTCATTATCAGGTAACATTTATACATTCTCTCATTTCGGTATTACTGACTGTTTTGTATGATTGATTAATTGTTTTCTATTGTTTGATTGGACGTTGAATTATTATGTTGATTACCTGATTAATAAATTGTTATGTTTGAATTAATTCTGATTACTCTGAAGATATTTTCTCAAGTAGATTAAGTGAAGGTTTATGTTTCCGCAAAGCTGCGTCCAGGGTTAAGTGCATACTAAATCTCAGGTTAGATGGAGCATGGGCACATCAGGTGAGGTTATGGGTTTCTGACTAACCACTTGACCTTATTTTAAGTTGTACTCAGTTACGTTAACCATGCATATAATTTCAGCTTTAATTAAGTTGTACGTAGTTATATTAACTGTCGGGGGCTAGACAGAGGGTCTAGCAGAACCGCTGATTAATGTTTGAGCATTACATGGGTAACTGTAGGGGGCTAAACAGACCTACTATTTAAAGCATATTAAATAGTATTAGCCACAAACCTCTGGCTAAGGATCAAACTGGCGTGTTTGTGATCGTGGGGCCCATGCATAGCGGCCGCCATGAGGCACCCTGAGCGACAGAGATTCCTAATGAACGAGTAAATATAAAGTCAAGAGTAAAACAGAATGATCAAACACTCACCTAAATTTAATGAGTAACAAACAACTCTTCTAACCCTTTTCATTTTTGGAGTCAGATGAATAAAAGAGGTAAAACACAAGAAAATGTATTTCATTTAATATTGTTGTGCTGCATAAAAGGAAAGACAGCAACACGCAAGAATCCTTCTACTGGATCACTGGCTACCGCCATTGGACCAGTGGGCGGACCTTACATTACTTAGGAGAAAAATTTAAATGTGCAGTATTTCTGAAAAAAAAACTTTTTTTTTATAAAATCCATATTGGATATGCTTTTTTGATTTCTTAAATTTAATGGAACCCTTAAACTGGATACAGAAAATAATGGAAAACAGAATTTGGTAAAGATAAAACTGTAAAACTAAATTAATTAGACAGGCTTTTTGATTAATAAAATTTAATTTAACCATTGAAACAGTGTATAGAAAATAAAATGTACAAAACTGATTTGCAAATAAACGAATTTCAAGTGCCTCCTATAATTATAATTCATTTTTTTGTGGTAATAAAAATAGCCTTTAAAATGACTAAAATATTATAGCAATGAGGCAATATGCAGAAGAATTAGTTCAAATAAAGTATCAAAAGCAAGAAATCATATGGTTTTATTGAACAAAATTGTTAAAATACATAATGTATTATAAACAATAGAGCTAATGTACATTACGCATTACAACAAAGGCCGGCAGAGGGCGCCAACGGCCTGATGATTATTTTTACACATTACTGTGTGATCTAATCCTTGTTTAATATTGACCAAGCATCATTTAATTCAAATGTCTACTTAATCTTTAATATCTGGCCATTTCTTTACAACAGAAATGCTATAGCCACTGTAATTAAATGAATATGTGGACATCAAAACGTGTAAACTCAGAGTGAGGGTTTGAGCTTTTATTTTGAAACCGCGATGCATTCTCCTGAGTTTGCATAGATTTATAAACGATTTACCTTACAAATCTGATGAAATGGCACACGTTGCGTTCCCAGATGAACGTTATAATAAACCCAAACTCACAACAACATGCAGAGATGGAGTTTGAGCCGCTCCACACATGTAAATGATAACAGTTCCTGTGGAACTACGTGTGAATGGCTGCTGGTGTGATGCACGTACTTAACCTACAAGCATTTAAATAATTAAAGCGCATATACTGTATTAGAACTGCATCGCATATAATTATTTAATTAAATCGTAGCGTTTGTGAACTAGACACTATGCTTAATTATGATTTTAAATGGGTTTAATATATCATGCAGCCTTGGGAAAATAAACAGACAATAATGTGTTTTAATACATTCTCGCATTCTAGTGAAATGTCATACTTCCGGTATTATTGCCGTTAGAGCGCGGCCTTCTGCGTACAGCCCGCAGAAGTACTCGAGCAAATGAAGTCTAGATTTTAAAAACTCGAATAGCTCGAATCCAATCCGATCGAAATCGGCGACAGCCCATAGTCATATCCCTCAATCCGTGTATTGAGTTATAATGAGGGTTTTAAAGTAACGGGGTACATTATTTCGTACTCCGAAAATTTTCAGTTCTTCATTCGGTCTTCTTTCAGTTACCATGTGTCGCCCGAAGCAAATCATTAAACATGTTTCCGGAAATTCACACAATAAATGCTGTTTGATAGTGGTGCGACAGATGCGACTGTTATACAACGCCTTCATGACCGGCATTGGGCTGACTCCAGCGAATGAAGGCACAATCATTCCTTCCATCATTTTACAATCTCGAAGTGTAAATCGCGCTACAATGCAATGTGTTTCACAACGCACGAACGATGAAAATAAAACAGCTTGTAAACAAAATGTCACGTAGCATTTACCTTTAAAAGCTGAAAGACCAAAGTTCAGGCAAGTGCAATTAGTGTCCAGCGAGATCATCGTCAGCTTTCACACCAAAGAAACGAAGTCTCGAGAAGAGCATTTTGCATGAATATTATATTAGTTATGTCTTAATTATTTAATGTAGGCTATATTTAAATAAATATTTTATGAAACAAGTTACGACAGCCACTGTGCAAATGAATATATTTAAACAACAAATAGAAACTGTATAATTTAGAAATTAATTTAAAAACTGCATTGAGTGCAATTTACATGTTTGCATACATTTTTTTTTTATTTGAGTGTTGATTATTAGTTAAAAATAAATAGTAATTAAATTTAAGTTTGGGCTTTGTTGTTAATTGTAACCTTATAATATGCCTAATGTAAAAGAGCTCCCTTTGCAGAGGTAGATTTTAAAATATTTTTTTATTTTATTTGTATTTTATGGAGGAAGAATTTAAATAAAATTGTTAATTCATGAATTGAATTATTTAAGTTCTAAAATGTCTTCTAGTTATATTTGCTCAGTTTTACTTGATTTTACAGTACTGGCAACACCTGCTGTTAACAAGCAGAATCACTGAAGTGAAGGAACAAGAACAGAACAGTGAAAAGTGACAAGTAGAAATAACTAAAATAGACTTACACTTACGCATCCCTAGCCATTACAGCATTATTTCAGCACTTATTACTAACCAGTTTGACTTTATTTCGGTCATACGTCTACAGAAGCTCTTATAGATAATTAATAGAGGTTCAGATGTTTGTGTTTTATTGAAAATGTTTGGTCTGAATTACCATTTTGATGGTCAGTGTTTGCTTCAGTTGGGCTCCTGACTCTTGACTTTTTAATATCAGCTATTTCTCTGGCTGTTCTATCTGTGTGTTTACAAAGCAGATTTAATCTTATGCTGTAGAATCACAGCACTACTGTAATCAATAAATGTAAAACAAGTGAAACTCCCATGACATTAAAGATGCCAATGCTGAAGAGATCAGAGATACAGATGAATCCACTATAATTAGGGCATCATCATGATATAACCAGAAATATATTTTGTGTTTGGTCAGTTAGTCTACTCTTGGCAGTGTGGTATAACTTACACCGAGCTTCGCAATTGATATCGGTTATACTGCCCAAAAAGACCATAAACATTACAGATCAGTTCATGAATCCTAAAAACTAATAACGTCTGAGGAAATTGTGACTTTTCACATTACACCTATCTTTGATTAGGCGTAACATTTAGTCTCAGACATAGCACTATGCCAAGATGATGCAACAGGTACACAGTAAAATCCAGAGTGTTAAAGGGGTCATATGATGCTTTTTTAAAGATCATTATTTTGTGTATTTGGTGTAACAGAATATGTTGACATGCTTTAATGTTAATAAAAAAAACATTATTTTTCAAATACTGTACATTATTGTAGGTCCTCTATGCCCCGCCTCTCTCAAACGCTTAGTTTTCTACAAAGTCCCTCCTTCTGACAAGCACAGTCTGCTCTGATTGGCCAGCTGACCCAGTGCATTGTGATTGGCCGAACACTGCAAGCACTCATCGGAAATGTAACACCCCTTACCATAATCGCGAGCTTCATCTTTCAAAATAAATGTAAAGACAGCACAATAGATGTTCCTGTAGTAAGGATAAAGGAGAGATGTTGGTTAAAATATTTAAGGAAGTGCATAGTTCGAAGAATTTAAGTTCGGCTAGCAAAAAGAAAAGAGATGAGAAATTGAAGAATGATCAATTTAAATTAGAGTATAATAAAGATAATACAAATGCAGTGAATGTTTTCTTTTCTATGGGAGAACTTAAGCAAGCTATCCAAAAGGGAAAAGATACGGCTCCTGGTAGAGACGGGATAGGTTGTCAGATACTTCGCAACTTAGATGATCCAGTATTAGAAGAATTGTTGAAGCTAATAAATATTATATGGGAGTGTGGTATATTGCCAAAGGAATGGAAACATGCAATAATTATGAACAAGAGAGGCGATATTGACAAAGGCTGGCATAGGAAGAAGATAGGAACTCCTGTTAAAAAGTGCATACGGAGAAACCAGCTTTACGCCAATTGCTTCTATGTTCAGTGCTATTGTAAAACGCTGGAACGATGGTTACTGATAGATTAGTATATCTTTTGGAGAGAACTAAGAGTACTTCCTCCTTATCAAAGGGTTTTAGAATTGTAAGACGTGAGTAGAGGAAAAAGACAATGGATTCTGTTTTTATTCTGGATCTAGCCTCATTAAAAGAGCGCTTTAGCTAATGGAACATGGGTAAGAAGCAGTTGAGAAAGGGTGGGAGTCTTTCTAGATATTGAAAAAGCATATGACATGGTATGGAAGGAGGGGCTGGTGATTAAGCTGTATGATGCAGGGATTAGAGGTAGGATGTTAAATTGGATAAATAATTTTATGAAGGATCGTACTATCCAAGTAAAAGTAGACGGATTTCTTTCCAGTGAGGAAAAGGTGGTAAATGGAACCCCCCAGGGTAGTGTAATCAGTCCAGTGTTATTTAATGTGATGATAAATGATATATTTTGTAAATTGGAAGGGAGTTTTGGTATGTCATTATTTGCTGATGATGGGGCAGTATGGAAAAGAGGGCGAAATTTGAGGTATATCTATAATCAGCTACAGCAGGCAATTAATACAGTAGAGACTTGGGCAGAGGAATGGGGTTTTAAAGTATCAATCTCACCACCCTCTCAACACCCCCCCCCCGATGTAGTATTTGGTGTTCGAAGGAACACCCACAACCGGGCTTACAGATATCTACCTCTCTGCGCCCGCCTGTCGCGATGTTAGGAGACGCCGACGCAAAGAGGGGGCTTGTGACGATAATAGCCGAAGAACAGGAGACCGCTCGCAGTCACACGGCTGAAGACACATGAATAGCAGGCTGAGCGCAAGTTATTAATATTTTAAGATGTCTAGTTGGAAGAGACTGGGGTGGGGATAGAGATACATTAATGATGATTTACAGGGGAATCATCAGATCCAACATCGACTATGGATGTATGGCATATGGGTCAGCAGCGCCATCTGTTTTAAAGAAATTGGAGGTTATTCAAGCTAAGGCTTTAAGAATTTGTAGTGGGGCAATGAGAACAACACCAATCAATGCACTTTTAGTTGAAATGGAGGAGACTACTTTAGAGATAAGGAGGATTAAGCTGTCTCTGAACTATTGGTCTAAGCTCCGAAGTTTTAATTGCAAAAATCCGGCCAGAAGTTTATTAGAGGAACACTGGGAGTTTCAGAGAAGGGGTGGAAGGGATAGAAAGGGGAGCATGATTAACTCTGTGGACAAGAGAGCTCAAGAAATGGGTATGAAGGACTACGTAATAGGACCAGCAGTGTGTTGGTCTCCAGTCCCACCATGGTTTCTGCCAGAGCCTACAGTTGATTTTTCAGTGCTAGATCAAGTCAAGGAAGATAATGGTGATCCTGTAGTCATGGTTTATGAACATTTAAAAGGAAATTGGTCAGGCTGTGTGCAGATATATACTGATGGCTCTATGAATCCACTCGATGGAAAAGCAGCAATAGGGATAAGTATCCCTCAGTTATGTATTAAACAAGGTTTTCGATTGCCAGATAACATGTCAGTCTTTTCTACGGAATTAGTAGCAATTTTGTGGGCCCTTGGGTGGGTGGAGGGACAAAGACCTGGAAGAAATGTTTTATGTTCAGATTCCACTGCAGCACTAACGACAATTAAGGGCAGGAAGAGTGAGGCCAGACCAGATTTAATAATTGAAATTCTGGTTGCACTAAATCGGGTGATAAAAGTGTGAAATATAGTGGGATTTATGTGGGTTCCAGCACATGTAGAGATTCAAGGGAATGAAGAGCTGATGAGATGGCAAAAAAAGCTGCACACAAGAGTGAAGTTGATTTGAAAGTAATGTATGGAAGAGTTCAGTGCAAGAGTATTATACAGCAAAAAAAGAAAGCAAATATGGCACAAAATAAAGGTAGACATTATTTTTCAATTCAGCCAACACTAATGCACACATCATTCACAAGATTAGAGAGGAGGGATAGTGCGGTAATCACTAGATTAAGACTGGGGCATTGTGCACTGAATTATGGGCTGGCAAGCATCCAGATGGCAGATGTTTATGTGGAGAATTAGAAACCGTGAAGCATGTAGTAATGGAGTGTGAAATTCTTCGTGCTGCAAGAAACCACATGTTTTCTGATCTGTTGGAATCCGGAGTCTCACCTTTATCTTTAAAATCAATTCTTGAAAATAAGGAATATGAAGCAACAAAGGTTGTTATAAGTTTTTTACTCCACACTGGTCTTTATTTGAGGATTTAATCTATGAGATGGAGTACTTCAGATGAACTGGGGAGGGCAGCAATACGCCTATGNGAAATTAACGTTCTTAGAATTGACAAGACAGTTGACCTGAGAGGTCAGCTAAATATCTACAACGGATCTAAAATATTCATAATTAATTATAACTAGTTATGGTTAATTATTCATATTTCACATGAGCTGATTCATTACAGATTTTGGTGGAGAGAGCTGGAGAGAATGCGGGCATGGTTACAAACGAAGTTATGAGTTTAAACAACTGTCACTTTAAAAAGTGAGTGCATGATAGTACGGTCCCCCCCCCCCCCGGGTTAAGATAGGGCGTGACTTGAGAAGCCTTGTTGTGCCCCTGTTTGCTGGCTTGTTTATATGCAGATAAAGTAGTGGCTTGAATTGGCATCTCTATTATGATTGAAAGAGTATTTATGTATTTCATGCTTAATGGCATCAGTGTAAGGTTAATCTGATTTTAGCAAAAAAAACATAATTTCAGTATTAAAGCATAAATCTGTCATGACAAAGCGTAAGTCTGAATCTCAGATCAGCGGCATGTCCAAACTGTACCATAATGTAATATGCTTTAGTGAAGAAATCACAAAATTGCAGTATTGTTTAAATTGTTTCTTTGAAGAAGAAATCTCAGTACAGTTATATCAAGGTAGATGTGAGCGTTGCTCCTCTTTCTACAGCATAAAGGCCTTATAGTTTATAATTAGATTGAAGCAATTCATCTACACTCTGACTGCATATATACAAGCAACCTGGTGGTCATTATATGTTTCACTCGCTGAGTGAAAGTAAAGGGGTAATACTGTACTTTAGTACTCATATATGAGGCAAACATAACTACATATATGTATAAACCGGTTTTAACTTACAGTAAACAAGTTTTGTAATTCTTTAAACAAGTGCAAGAAGTTTATTGTTACATTAGAGAAGCACTCACAGAAGTGCTTATTTAATGCAACAAGTCTTGAAGGCTGAAAGCACCACGTTCTAAAACTGTGGGCAACTTTTTAAAATAGACAGACATTAAAATGCGTGAATTACACTGGCATGCATTGGTTACCGTGACAACAACATGTCACAGGAAGCGCTAACTTCACATAGCACAACACGCCATGTTGTAAACAAACCACCTGAAGCAGCTAAGCTAACACGACTTAGCATAGTTTCATTTTAGGCTAAGCTACCAAATAGCTTTAACAATTAGGGGTTAACACTCTTTAATTGAAGCTCTTAAATACAACATGTGTGTGTGTGCAGTGTGAAGTAATTTGAATTTAACCTAATCCCTGGTTTCTGATTTTTCCATTTCTCTTCCTTCTTTTTCTATGTTTCTCAATCTTCAATTCGTCTCAGCGAATGTAACTATCTTTTTACATGTTATGCCCCCTTTTGTTTTGATGTTCTCTCTGAACCTCAAAAGGAACCAGAGACAGTTTCTATTTTTGATTTGTTTATTTTCAAACATGTGCCCTAACTTTTATGACCCTGTTACAAAAGTCATCTAGACAAACACTAGGGCATAACTATCATCCTGAGTACCAAATAATAGGCATAATCTGAATAGAACTGCTCTCCTTTTCCTTCTGCTTTTCCCTTTTCCCCTTCATACCTCAGAGATTAAGCCTGTGATAATTTGATAATTTGACAATAAGAGTAGTCTAAAATCATCAATCAAAACCCTGTTTATGCCCCTTTCAGCAAACATATGCTGACCCAAAACTATCTTAGCATTCACACTCTGTTTTGATCTTGTAGTAGTCTCTAGCCCTTACTCTCAACACAAGTTTGCCAAAATGTTGCAGATGCTCAGACTAACTGCCCAGAATGCAGACCAAAAGAGGGTGGCCAGGGCGTTGTGAGCAAACACACCCTACCAAGGGCGACAACCCACCACTGAGACGCGAAAGAACTGGGACACAAGAGAAGAGGACTCAGACTACGGACTCAGCGAGAGGTCTGGCTACAACACAGCTCACCAAGGTTCATCATCTTCCGGCACACAACCGACTGGGATGAAACAGAGGGTAATATGATCTCAAGGCAAAAAAAAACAGGGGGGAATCACGGCGGTATCCCACAAGGTCCCCAGCAGAATGGAGTTACAGGAGGAAATTGATAGACTTCAAGAGACTCTGATCCAGCAGCTGAACAGACACTCACAGACACAAGCACCGAGCTCGGACTGCCAGCAGCAGAACCCCTCTCAACAGGCCCTAGACAGGCCCAAATATAAACCATCCACAGAACAGAACCAGAAAGCTACATCTGAATCAGCAGAGATCATGAGACTTTTAAAGGAACTCCTCCAAGAAAAGCACCATAAGGAAAAGGAAAGGGATGAGTCAGACCAGCTATGACTAAGCATTAACTCTGACCCCAACACCCACTCAGAGTCCCCTCAAAATGAACTGCCCAACCAGATCACTGCTAATCCACTGTTAACCACAGAACCAGATATCTCATCACCAGGTGGTGACATCACTCAACCACCTCAGCTGACTGTGGAACCGCCAGAACCAGCCAACACTTTCTGCTTAACAACTCAGCAGACAGAACTGTAATACCTCCAGCAACCACAGAAAGGAGGGGGGGTCCCTTCCAAGCATCCCCGCAGCAGCGCATGATTTGACCCCCAGAGACTTTGACAAGCTAGCCAGAAAAATCCCAGCATTCACATGGCTAGGGAAACAATAGTTTCCTACTTTATGCAGGACGAGCAGTAATTTAGAACGGTGGCGTCGTTTTAAACATTGCTTGCAAGCAGACCCAATAATCAATCTTATGTGTCTGTTTGATAAGTTAGTAACTTCTTCTCCATGCGCATACCAGTTCCTGATCAAAACCAGATAAAATTATAGTTTGAATGCGCCTTCCTACAAGCAGTAAGAAGTTTTCAGTGCTATAATGTCTTTAAATCGTACGATAAGAAACTAACCTGACTTTAGCGAAGAAATCCTAATTTCTGTGTTAGTGGAGCATAGGTCTTTTTCCTGACGACGAAATCTCGGGATTAGCAACCCATATAAATGGTACCAGAATACATCAGTCTGATCTTGGGCGAATAAATCCCCTTTTTCAGCACTGTGTAGGTGATCTGAGCGATGCTCCTCATTTCACTGATTTAAGGCCTTAGTATGTGTTATGTATCATTGTATTCATATCGACCCACTCATGTGAAACATTTACGTAACTCTTATACATGCGCGCACCAGGTTCTGATCAAAATCAGATAAAACTATAGCTTGAATGTGCCTTCCTACAGGTAGTAGAAAGTTTCAGTGCTATAATGTGTTTAAATCGTACGATAAGAAACTAACCTGATTTTAGCGAAGAAATCCTAATTTCTGTTGTTAGCAGAGGGTACAGCTGTTCTGATGGGTAAACCTCAGATTAGCAACCCATATAAATGGTACCAGAATACATCAGTCTGATCTTGGGCGAAAAAATCCCCTTTTTCAGCACTGTGCAGGTGATCTGAGCGATACTCCTCATTTCATTAATTTAAGGCCTTATTATGTGTTACGTATCATTGTATTTCATTTTGACTCGCTCATGTGAAACATTTACGTAAAATTAATGGTGTTATTCTAGCGTAGCTAACTACGAATCCACCATTGCCTGTGAAGTGAATGTGCTGTTTTGATTAATGAATGAATTTGTATGGGACATGCATGAGTTTCCCATGCATGCTCACAGCAGTGCAAGTTCTGCTCCCCTTGCACCTGATGTGAATTTGCATTATTCTCGTAGCAACATGTGACCCCGGAAGTGTGAGCAGACTCCTCCGGTTAATCTGACAACAGCACCCACGTCACAGACCTGTGTGTAAACAAAGAAATGTGTGTAAACCAACGCTAACTCTTAAGCTAAGCCCTTTACATCAACTGCCTAGCTGTTAGCATCTGGCTAACGCTTAGATAGGCGTGTAAAGTGTAACTTTCTAACCACACCTCTCTCTCCCTCTCTCTCTCTCCCTCTCTCTCCGTCACTCCTGGTGTCATTCCTGTTGATGCCATCACAGGTCCCTGTGGTCCCTACCCACATACTGTAGTTTTACTTGTGTTATTGTTTATATTTTTTTTGACTTTATTCTACCTCTCTTTACTTTTATTGCATTTATGTACATTTGTTTAGCACAAATGTACCAATTCAACGAAATTGATTTGTATTAAATTTGAGATTTAATAAAAAAAATAAAAAAAAAAAATTAAAATTTTTTTTTTTTTTTTTTTTTTTTTTTTTTTTTACTTTCCCCTTTTTATTTCCTACATCTCTTAGGACCCCTTTTTTTTTTTTTTTTTTTGTTGTGTTTTACTTTTACCTTATTTGAGTTATTTCACCATCTCCATCTTCGCTTTTTGTATAGGATTACAGTAGTTCTAGCAACTGTTGTTTCCTTAACGAGTTATACAGGTTATTAGTAGCCTAATCCCTGTTTCCTCTCTACTTCTCCTCAAGCCTCAGTGCCAGGCATAATACATTGAAGGGCAGCTACAATTCAACACAGTGTAGGCTAAGATTGAACTAGGAACTATTAGTTTATTTTTCTTTTGACGAGGTTTTGGTGGGCCCCTGCTAGTTTAGCTAACAGCCTAAACCTAGGGTTATGAAGTCTATTGCAGCATCACACACAAGTGAAACCTGCTTAGCCATATCTCTTAGAAAAAAAACTAAAATAGGTAAAATCTTCCTTTTTTTTTGAGTTCATCTTCTTTTATTTCAGTTTCGTCATACTGACCAAACCCGTGAACCATCAGTGTTTTAAGTAATAGTTTGACTACATGTATAGCCCGGTCATCAGCTGACCCCTGCTTACAGCCCCATCAATAAATTTACTCAAACTCTCTCTTTGTGTTCACAAATACAAAAACATAGCACCCTACCTCACTATCTGACTCTCACCAGCTATTCATACCTTACACGGCTTACACAGCCGTTCCCCTTAGAGATAGATTAACACCTCTGTACGTACCTGCATTTGCCTTGTGCCTCTCTCTCTCTGGTGTTCCCACAAGTGTGCCAGTATGTCGCAGACATTCCACAGACATCCAGCCCTGCCAGCTCACCAGGACCACCTGGAAACCCAGTAGAGCACTGTAATGTACATCCTTCAGCTCAAAGCAGCCAACGACCTGCAATGGCAAAGAACGGAACAGCGAGACTGCGACACAAGTGAACAACCCGACATCCTGCCTGACACACCAGGACCTGAACAGCATCATCCTCTCCTCAGCCCACACCCTCGAGGGCCTCAGACAGGAAGTAAATGAACTGAAACTGCAAGTCACAGAGTTCTACAGAGAACTGACACCTGCTCAACGAGAGAAAGCACAGAACGGATGCAAAGAACCCCACAGAATGGTGCGACAGAAGGAAATCACCAGTCTTCACAGAGGCTCTAACAGCTGCTAGACACCAAGCGCCGCTGGAAAAAGCCATCACACAGGACTTGAAAAGAGAACTGTTTCACACAAAGTCACTCTTTAAACAACATATGTGGAACTAAATGAGAGAGACACCAGAACTAAGGCCTTACAAGGCCAGCTGCATACAGCCAGAGCTGAGGTCCAAACCCTGACTCAGCAATTAAAGAGGAGCTTGACATGGTTCAGAAAAAAATCTAAACAGTCCTACCGACTGCGCATAGACTTAAGCACACAGCCGGCTGAACATCACGTCGCCAGCAGTGCAAGCCCTCCACGCCTGTGCACAGCTACGAAAGGGGGGAAAGGGAGCCAAAGCCTTCTGCTTGACACTTCACAAGTCAGCTCCCTGAAAACCTCTGCAGCTGCAACAAAAAAATTCAGGCGAACCGAAGCAACGCAACGAGGTGAATTCAGTGTCACAAATGAACTGAAATATGTTTGCAGACCACAAGGTGAACAGATAGGGGAAACACGAAACAGAACTTCCCCTGGCCAGTAGGCCCACCCCCCTCAGCCAAGAGTCCGAACCTGAGAGCGAGGGGGGGGGGCGAGAGCCCACTGTTCACACATCACCAACCAGCAGCCACAAGGGGGTGGGGCAGGGACCTTTCCAGAGGATCACTGCAGACACACACACACACCGTGTGACCCCACAGACCCCAACGAGCTGGCCAGAGACAACACATCTGGCAACCTAAATACTCTCAGACCCAGAGTCTGAACACGGACTGATCGCTGCCCCAGACACCAAGCAGGGCCGGCGTTGAAACTCCCCATGCTTACTACCACAGACTTTGACAAACTTACTCCAAAGCTCACAATTACCCTGGGATGGCGGAGGACACCAGCTGCAAGAAGGCACCTAGGCATTAGGGCCTGCCGCACAATGCCTAATCAACAGCTGCGTAACCTGACACAGAAGGCCTTTAACAAGCACAAGGCCTCCACTAAAGGTGTTTGTCAAACCCCACTGAGTCTGAACTGCACAACTCAGAATCCAAAGCAGGCACCAGAAGGCACCCAGCATTGCTACAATGCAAAAGATAGCCCCTAGCCGGAAGAGGATAGAGCCATCACCATAACAACAAACCCAGGTTCCAGACCAACCAACATGGGGAAGAAAACCACTGGGAAAAAGCGTCCTCATCCTGCAAACACCACGGAGCTGCTGACACTCGCAAAAGAGCTCCTTGAACAAAACTCAACTAAGGAGTACTGAGAAGGACAAACCTCTGACTCCTTGCCTGCTGCAACACAGCATCAGGCCCCTCCAAGGGAGGAGCATCCCTTGAAACCGGTCGACACCCCCAGAAGCAGCCAGACAACGTTGGATTGAGCAACGGGCCCACATGCCCAACAGCGAAAGCTCTACCAACACAACTCAGGCAAGCTCAAGTCGGTGCCGCCACAAGAGCCAAGCGACACCGCAAACATCGGATTTCTAGTGACGTTGAGCAAAGCAGAGAGCTCAAAACCACCTGCCGCTTTCCTGCCATCAACACTAGGTCAGTCAGAAATTCTCTACACACAATAGAATCTCCATAACAGTTCCCAGCAAACAATGGAACCACCTGCACTCTCACCAGTGAAAGTCTAACCCAGCTGTCCCACACCACGAGTACCACATATAGCCTACTGGCTAACAACATCAACAAAAAAACATCCTACCCAGACTAACTCACTTCAGGATGACAGGTGACACAGCCTCGACACCTGCTGCATAAGCTCGAGGACCCACACCTTGCTACAGCCTACATCACCACAGCACACCACCTGACAGCATCCACCACGGCACCACAACCACTCCTGGAGGCACCAACAGCCAAATAGCCGCCACTGTCTCCCAGCCGTGAGTGGCAGGTGTGTGTTCGATTGTTCTGCACCTTGACATCGCTCGTTGTCTGCTATTATTATGTAGTGTCTGGACCAATCAAACACACAATATATATATTGTTAGCTAGATTTCACAAATACTTCGTAACACCCCAGGACGCCGAACAAGACCCTGGTTTCATGGTAACCCGATACATTTACAACCTTGTGGAATGCGAGCAGACTCTCAGCTGCATTCTCCAGAAGCAAGAGGCACAAATGCACAGTAGAAATTGACTTTTTACGAATTAATTCATAGGAAAACTTTTTTGAATGTACAACAATTCTTCGGAATGTGATATTATTGTGTTTTGTATAATCTGTGTATTATGACTATTTTATCCATGATTACGATAAAACCTCATTGATATAACCTTAATATACCATGGTTAGTATCTATGAATTCGCCTTCTGAGGATCTAAACAAGAATGTATATTATTTGTTGGTACGTAGGCAATATATTAGTGCCCTGAGAACCTTTAGTATTTTCAATCAAAGTTCCAGATACTAAAGTACCATGTTTCCACACAAAGAGTCATAAACTCCACAGGATCTCAAAACGCCCACTTGGGATTCCGGCCTTTCTCATTGGATAAGCCCATCTTGAGAGGCGGGGATCTTCTCTGACCTTAAAAGCTGACACACCATGTGACCCCCCCAGTCGGTGGTTCAGTCAGATGCTAAGATGAAGATGTGAGAAAACGCTTCAGGATATCAAAGCTTTGTGCCAGGCCTTTCGGCCTTGACTTTCCATTCACCAAAGATTCTCTGACTCCAAACTGGTTCTTTTTTCATCAATCTAATTTCAGACCAGATACGTGGCATGTAAGATTTGCATCAGGGATCTCTTTCAGACCGCCGAGACTCGCTAAGTTTCAAACTTAGTCTTATTAATTGATAAATTAAGTATCAGTTACACCTTTTTACAACGGTGTGTTTGAACTAAGAAACTGATGCTTCCTTCAGGCTGTAGATCTGCTGAATATGCAAATGTGGGGTCCTATAAATGTCATTTCTTTTGTTTTATGTTCTTTCTTTTGACTGTACCTGAGCTAAACTTGACCCTTTCCTACCAACTGTATGTGTGTGTGTGTGTGTGTGTATGTGTTTGTTAGACCGGCTTAATGTGTTTATGTAGGATGTTAGACCAGTTTTATGTGTTTATGTAGTATGTTAGACTAGTTTAAGTGTTTATGTAGTTAATAAAACCTTACTTGTATCACACTTGACGTGTTCATTGTTTGCTCATAACCGGAGTCAATAATCATGCAGATTTACGCTACAAGCTTTGTAGAATTGTATAGTAAGAAAGTTATTTCCCTTAACCAAGAAAATTAACGTTCTTAGAATTGACAAGCCAGTTGACCCTGAGAGGTCAGCTAACTATCTACAGCGGATCTAAAATATGAAAAGTTAATTATAACTAGTTATGGTTAATTATTCATATTTCACATGAGCTGATTCGTTACAGAGGCAAAGAGATATCGAGGGACCAATTGTTAATTTAGAACCTAAATAGAGTAAATCGAGCAGCAATTAATTAAATTAAAAAGATGAGAAAAGACCATGTTGAATGTGAGATGTGGCAGAATTTCCTGTGCTTATGTATTAGTGTGGAAAAACTTGTTTGATATCCATGTGTTAGCCTATTAGTTAGTATAAATCATCTTCATAATTAAACTGGGCTCCTGCTTGGGTTTTGCCACACAAAGTGTGATTAGCATGTCCTTTTGGCGGTATACTTTAGATTATATGGTTGAGGTTTGAAAGGAATGGTCAGCGGTTTGCCTCTGGCTGATGAGGCCAGGACACTTGCTCCAAGGAAACTCTTCAGCCGTGTACAGAGTGCTATTCAGAAAAAAAATCCACATTCAGGGCTGTGCGAGACCACCACCGAGAGGGAAAGAGGAATGCTGGACTTCATTGGAAGTTACAGGGATTGAGGAGCATTTAGTGTACTTAAACAAGGGCTCACATTTAAGCATCATTACAAAACAATCCATAGTAAGTTCACCAAGGGCTTTAATTAGGAATAACATTAACAATATCTTTGAACTTTGCTGCAGATTATTGTATCTTTATCTTAAATGTATCAGTTTCCTCAAAATAACTGTTTTTGCACCATGTTTGCCCATAGGGTGTACTCAACGGGAAGCCCTCCAAGTGGTCTCATAAGCTAACCTCCTCCAGAGTGCCTGTCTACCTCGACAGTGAGGAACAACAGGGCATCCTTTTTGCCTATCTGAGAGGATTACTGCATAGGACACCAACACAACTGAGCATCACAGATGTATGCCGATGTGCAGATGTATGCCGGACCATGTAATGTGTTTGTAAGTGTCCTGCTCCTGCACTTACAAAAATCTACTGTATAAACTGCATGCTGGTTCTACTCGTGTATGGACCAATGTGTAATGGCTTGCTGTTCAGTAGTGCTAAAATAGGATACTTAAATTAACTGTTTTTTCACAGACCATCATATATGCCCTGGCTGTCCTCCAGAATTTCTCATTGCAGGAGGCTGAGCAGCTCTTCCTTTCTGGTCCAGATTATCATTACAGCTCAGAGTAGAATATGAATTATTTCTGCACAATGCACAGTGACCTTTGTACTGATATTTCTGTTAACCACAGTGATTGATTCTCTGATAACCATTTCAGAGGAAGTGGACAGATTGTACTAGCAGGATTGACGGCAAAACTTCTATGAAGCCTGATTTATAACATTATAAGGTTATTCTTAAAGCTTTATAAGGAATTAATTATGCATTATAAGAAACCTTATAATATGTTGCATCATCTTATAAACAGTTTGAATGTATTATAATACTTATTTGTGGTTAAGAGTATGATGATTTATAACACAAATTAAACACATTGCATCCACTTAAGTTACAATGCATTATATTTCTCATAGTTATAATGTATTATAGGTCTCATATCTTGCCATTGTTTAAGATCTGCACAATAACTTATTACATCTTATTTGTGTTTTTACTGTAAAAATAACACATTAAAGTCTTCATGACACATTCCAATCTACAGCTTTAATGTGGTAAACTAGAGAATGTTATTATTAAGTGCTCTTTGTCTGCTAGTAACTGAAGTGACTTCACTGTACTTAAAGCAGACAAAGACCACTTATAAATAATAATAATAATATTTTTTCTCAAACAGCCATAAGATCTGATATCAGATTTGAACCATTTTTATTGTAATATCAATTTGATTATTTTGATGGTAGCCTTTAGACTACCAACTGTTGATAAGTAACTCTACGACTACATGTCAACTAGCAGTCATTAGAGTATTAGTAGACTGTATGCTAAATATCTGCTAACACTTATTTTGATGGTTCCCCAACAGATATTCTACTCACTATAAGCAACCTTGCAAGTACAATTCAAACGTATTCTACCAACCAACTAACCTTAAGTAAGCCTAACTAATTATTCTAATGAGAGTTAGTTAGTTGTTGCTGCAAGTTATTTAGTAAATAGACTAAGGGGACCATTAAAATAAAATGTAATCTAATAAAAAAAACACACGTTGCATTTTTTCATTTGAAAGTATTACAACTGATCTTAAACTAGCTCACAGCAAAATTAATATTAACCTCACAGGAAACACTCAAAACAACACTCAACCACTCAACCACAATACTGTCCAGATCTTAAATAAACAATGTCAAGATAATCCATTATAAATTAACTGGATTCATTGTGTGTTATACGTAATCATACTCTTAAAATTTATAACCACAAATACATAAGTATTACAATGTATGATGATTTCTGAGATGATACCCCGTTTTATAATGCTTATGCCTTTAATTCAATGCCTTAAGAATACCCTTATAATGTATTATAAATACAGGCTTTGTATTTATAATACCGGATTGTGTTACCGGATTGACAAACAATTGAGGAAAGAAGAGAGAACATTCAGTTTGTGGGTTTTGCTCTTATATACTTAAATTTGGAGTTTGGAGTTAGATGTCAGTAACATGATTATTCTGTTTGGTTCTTTCTCTCTCTACAACCCCAACAGTGCATACTTGTTAAATCAGAAATATATATTACAGAGTTAACATTTTAAAGCAAATGTTTCTTATTTAATTCTCCTTCCCTCTCTCTCTCTCTCTCCTCTCTCTTGTTTTTATCTCTCTCAGGAGTTGAAGCCTACAGCTTTTCTGTGCATGCAGCAACTGATGGAAAAGGGGGTCTTTTTTTTTATGATGTTGTATTATGTGTTATTGCAAAAATGAGTATATACAGTATATAAATATGCATTCTTGAATCATTCTTGTGTCTTGCCTTTCTACAAACTTTTAAATATCTGGCTATAATTTAGTGACTGCAAATGCTGATTTCATTTGATTCCATCTTTATTATACCTGATAATGAGCTAGCTAAACTTAAGGGAGCTAATACATATACAGTATATTTCAAGAAACTAAGACTTAAGGTACTCCACTTTTTCAGTTGTTTAAAGACTGAAATACATTTCTCATTTATATTTTAAGTGTAAATTCATTTAAATTTAAAATTGTTAACTCAAAGCAGGTATTACACACTTTGTAATTAACATCTGATGCATTTATAAATCAAAAATCACAATTGAAATAAAATGTTCCTGAGATTCAATATCTTTAACAACATGTACAAACATTACTACAAACTAAACCACCAGAGTCCTAGAACTGCGGCCTCCGGTTGTGCAGAAAAATACTATTGTGCTGTCTTTACATTTATTTTGAAAGACGAAGCTCGTGATTATGGTAAGGGGCATTACATTTCAGACGAGTGCTTGCGGTGTTCGGCCAATCACAATTCACTGGGTCAGCTGGCCAATCAGAGCAGACTGTGCTTGTCAGAAGGAGGGACTTTGTAGAAAACGAAGCGTTTGAGAGAGGCGGGGCATAGAGGACCTACAATAATGTACAGTATTTGAAAAATAATGTTTGTTTTGAACATTAAAGCATGTCAACATATTCTGTTACACCAAATACACCAAATAATGATCTTTAAAAAAGCATCATATGACCCCTTTAATATTTGGCCATTTCTTTATGACAGAAATGCTATTGCCATACCTAAAAATAAAAAGAGATGATCAGAATATTTTGTCACCATTGCTGAGATTCACATGCTGATTCTTCATGTCTACGAGTGCCAGAATTGAAACATCTTAATGAGCCATAATTATAAAGTTTTTCTCACAATGTTATCTCATTTTACTGCAACAGCATAGAAGTCTTAAAAGCACTACAGTTTTAGATAAATTGCAATCAGCGACTCAGACACATGACATGATTTTATTATAAGTTCCTTGTCATTACATATGTGTTTATTACACACAATTGTGCCAGCCAAAGAGAAACTTAAATTTAAGAAGTCAAGGGGTCAAGAGGCAACTAAAGCAACCACTATTCACAAAAACGCTAAGTTGAAGAAGAAAAAAACATAAACATTAATTCTCAATAAAGAACTTCTGCCTTACAAACGGCTCCAGGTATGGTATACATTTTAAGACATCCTCAGACCACAACCATTTGATTAAAAGGCACTGCACCTCAGACTATAAGTCTCTAGGTCTCAGAAGAAAAAAAATGAGGTGTCAAATCTCATAGCCTACAATTAGGCATTGGGTGAACTGCTTCATACAGAAAGACATTGGGTGAAATACCTCAGACAAAAAGGCATTGGATGAAATTACTTCAGAAAAAAAGGCTCTTAGCAAAAAGGCATCAGACCTCAGTCACTCATAAAAAGTGTTTAATTTCATTTATCAAATATGTGCTGCAAAACGGGCTGCTATATAATCATCAAAAGCATCTACATTTAAAAATGTACTACTGCTATAATTAAGAGAAAGTTCAAGTATTTTGTATGGCAGTTAACATGTGAATATTAATATTATTATATTTGTTTATAACTGTGGCATAACATATTCACCAGCTTTTTGGAGTCTTAATTCCAAACCAGATTTACATTAGATTTAGATTTAGCCTAATGTGTGGTTCAGTCCAGACATTCTGTCTCCATTTAGTGAGAGTATTTGTTAAAATGCATTAAATCAGACTTCCCCAGTCTGTGGCAAAACCTAGAAGCAACACTCATCCACTGCTCTCTCAGGGTGTGGCATCTCCCAGATGCATGCTCTGAAACGCACTCTCTGCTCCAGCAGAATACGGATAAAAGGGTTACACTTTCAGGATTAACATAGGATAACAGCGGAATAAAGATAACACTTTCATTATTTAAAAAAATAGAGTATTTAAGAATAAACATCATATAATAAGAAGAAATTATTGAAAACTGTTATTTTTCGAAAAAATGCAGGGTTACCTGCTAACATCCAGGCAACCTAACTGTACATCATTAGAAAGGTCTAAGGTTTTGTTATTATTTTATTATAATTATACGTATTATTGTTATTATTATTATAATACTGTTTTGATTTTAAAAATTAATTAATAACTGATCAAACACGAAGACAATAAAAACATGGCTCTGAGAATATATGGTTTATCAGTGTTTTTCAAGTAATCTCGGGTATTTTAACAAAAACAAAGTCTATTTATAATGCTGTGCTAATCAACATAGCCTTATTATTACAGTCTAGAACAACTGTCTGCCTCATTCTGTGATGAGAAACAACATCAGATCAAACATGGACATATTGTGGAGTAAAAACATGTTATTAAATGTTATCTTTTGTTGGACAACAAATATATAAATGCTTCTCATTACAAGTTAGGGAAGATGTTTGGCGTGTGTTGCTTTTTCAAATGCACGTTATATATGACAGCACTTGCAGAGATCAAGCAGCATTTATTACTGACACTGTGCATATATTTATTAAATTAAATATCATGATTTTGGTTTTATTTCAATTAATCGTGCAGACCTACAAAAAGCCCTTTTGACAAGTTCATTAAAAGTTTTATGTGCAGTGTCCACTCCCATCAAAAGCATGTTGTATTCATTAAGTTAATTTTTGAATTAGTTTTTTTTCTTTCATAGTTGAACATAGTATATGACCAAATGCCTTCTCTCGCCTACAAAATTTAAGTTGCAAAAAATTACTTGCAACGTGATTGAACAACTAAATCGAGAGTTGACTTGAAGACAGACTTGTGAAAAACACAAGTCATTTTGGTATGCCTTTCTCGAATATGGTCTATCTTTACCACCGCACATGACATCAACAAACACCACGTTTCTGTCCATTCCTCATCCATTAATTTATTCCCTATCAATATATGCTGCAGCTGCAAATATCACAACAATTCATCTCTAAACACATCAAGCCAGCATTATTCTCTACATTACTCTACATATTATAACACTGCTGTTCTACACATGATCAACAATAACATTATCGCCAAATCTTACCTTGTGATAATCTTTGTGTCATTACATTTGTCAAAACAATCAATTTATCCAAAGGGAAGCTGCTGTGTTGCACAGCTGTCAGAGGCTTGCTTGCTGTCAATTTGAAGAAGTACATGTTACCTTGTCCTTTTCATGTATTTTAAATATTAGCAACCACATCTGACCAACTTGTAATAACTTGTATCTGGCCTGTAATGCACAGACATTTCCACACTTCCATACATATTTACATTTACATTACATTTAGTCATTTAGCAGACACTTTTATCCAAAGTGACTTATTTTATCACCTCATCACAAATGACACACAGACGGGAATGCTGTTCTTTTTGTTGTTTACTGTAATGTTTGTCTATAGATGCAACTAAACAAATGTCTCAGAGTTATTTATGTATCTATGTAAAGGGTGGAGCAGAGATTCCTCAATGCAAAAAGCGCACAGTGTGCACAGCCAGCTCCCTCATGCGTGTTATTAGCTGTAATAAAAGGACATAGCAAGTATCTAAAAACAAAAATAGACAATCTGACAAACAATGCTTCACAAGCACAATCAAACAAACAGCTTCCTGAAGACAAAGAAGCTGGGGATTCCATTACGTAGGAACCCTTTTATGGTCTCGATGACACACCACAGTCCATATGACTGTTGTCAGCCAGTGAAATTGGCATCTTTTCACACGCGTTTCAGACACTGGCCACGCTGGACGTGTTTCCACAGCTCAACACAGCTCAAAATACACAGCACATCTTGGTTTCTTGGAGAAGGGTATAACTGCAGCCTGGAGATCTCCAAATGGGGGCGGGACCTCCAAAACGGGGTGGGAGCTCCAAAATAGGGCGTGGCTTCCTTCCATTGACAGACAGGCACATGACACGCATGCGCAATTCCCCCCCCCCAATCCACCCCCCCAATCCACTTCAGTGCAAACTCCGCCTCACAGCTAATTCTAAAGATGTTTATGGTTGTGTCAATTAAAGTGTTGATTTCTTACACTATGCCACAAACAATGCTAACCCCTAAACCTACCCCACACCTGACCCTAACCTTAACCAGTGAAATTGACTGCACGGCGGGATTGGCGCTGAATAACGTGGTAAAGAAAGATGCAGTTCAGGAGATAAACAGTTAATAAGATTATGCGATACGAGATCATTCCGTAACTCCCCAACCGGACCTCACCGGACAATGGCACCTTTTTAGTTACACCCAGCATCACTACCCCCTCTACCCTGCGAATTTCAAGGCCTCCCGTTGCTTAGAACAAAGTAATAGTGTAAAATCTTTCTCCTGCGCCGCTCGGACGCTCGACGGAGAGCCGTGGGTGATCCCATGATTCATTAAGCAAGAGGTCAAATCTCAGCCGGAACCACTGCCACGAGCTTTGGGCTCTGCTCTCAAGGATAATATTTATTTATATAGCATATTTAATTTTAGATGAACTAGAAACAATGTTACATTTATAAAGTTTTATTTTGAAATGTAAGTCAATAACAATTGGCTGGAGCCAGAGCCAATGGTGAAAGTCTTTGCGCGAGGAGCCCCCGCCCCATTTTGGAGGTTCTGCCCACATTTGGAGTTCACGCCCCATTTTGGAGATCTCAGGTCTGCAGTTATACCTACTTGGTTTCTTGTGGTGACCTCCATTCTGAATAGTATAAATCACCCTCCAAAAGGGCACTTTGAAGAGTAATCAAGTCCATCAATTCCTTACCCTACAATAGTCCATACGAAACTCTGTGTGTTGATAGTCCAATGTGTCCACCTGTGTATATACAATCCAATGTGCAATAATCCAAAGTGCAAGTGTGAATAGGTAGTCCTGGAATGGCAAGTGTTCAAAACAAGGTACTTCACAATCCGTGTATCATTCGATCATTAGTTTTTTAAAATTTCATATTGAAAGTAGAAAAATGAGAAAAAAGCTCCCTTTTTCGTTTTTTCATTTTTTTCCAAAAAACGAAAAACAAGAATTCAGCTTAAATTTACGTTTTTCGTTCTTGGGTGGAAAAATTAATAAACAGCTTGAATATTCGATTTCTACACATGGGCGGGAATTAAATGCCCCTTTCTGCTGATTGGTCAGCCAAAGATCAAACCGTGCCATCATCAGTTCTTCTGCAGTATCACGCAGCAGAATAATAGTCATCCACTGCTGCAGTTGTACGGATTAATAACCCATTTATTGCAACTACATTTCATCTTTTTCTCATCAAACGGACCGCATGAAAGCTCGAAAACTCATACAGGGCAGAGTCTAGGACAGTTCTTTTTCTGTGTACCAGTGGTCGTTAAAGTGATCGTGGGTCCCAAAAAATTAGCGATAGCCTAAAGTATTTCCAGACTGTAAAGTGTTTTTTTTATCATGATGCATAGGCCTACTGTGATTTATTCCAAAGTGACTTATATGATGCATTTAACATCAAATAATCTAAATGAAGCCTTTTAAAAGACGAGTATTCCCTGTGGTTGATGTTTGTGGCATGCGCCAGAAAAATGCTCAAGGAGACAGAGAGGCGCTAAAGCAGCGCATTCTGTTCTCTTTATTTTTCAAAGGCATGACACTTTGTAGTTATTTTGAACGTAACGTTACAAATAAAAATACATTTTACCATACGACTATAAATGACAGAGTATTAAGTTATTTCCCCTCGATGGGGAAAAAAATCCAAGTGAACATCAATCAGTACTCAATATTAATTTAAACTGCTTTAAATATGACTGCTGCTTATTTCCTGTGCACTTCAATACTGGTCTGCGCTTGACTGTAGTCGCGTCTGTCTGCTTATTGAGTTTATTTAACCCATCGCAATTTATTGGATCTGTGTGAACTAGAGTGACTACTCACTTTAATGTTGTTCTAAAGGCGTATTACTTAATAACACAAAAATGTCCTGCTTGCACGTGCCAATTTAATGGCAGAGAATGGTGAATTTATTTTTATTTTATTTTTTAAGCTGATGCATATCTGTCGTAAAATAATCCTATGCATCTCGTGGCGTATATTCCAAGCATTCTGAAGGTATACTGAGGGTTTGGTGAGAAACAAACTGAAATTGCAAGTTATTATATTTTATGAAAATCTTGCGTTGCAGTGCGAGTGCGCAGCAGCTCACGCCGCGCACAAGTGCATATCCTTTTGAGATATCAATTATAATCGATTTTAATAAAACACAAAACTACATTATATAACTGTAGGCTATTTAATATCTGCTGTTCTCTGGTTGTCAGTCAAAATGACATTTCTTGCAACATAGGCCTATATATACCAAAGCCAATTTATTATTCTTTCCTTTCTTAGTGTTTAAAATATTTATTTTGAAACAAATTAATTAATTACTTAAACAGACTTACTGGGTGAGCAGGGTAGGCTAAGACAGCTGTCATATCATACCCTGCCATGCCCAGCTGATGCAAAGAATAGAATTTATATCTACACAGAAGAAAGCCCTGTCTAGACTCTGCCCAGGTATGAGTTGTGTCCAGCTATTCATTAGTCTTTTTGTTTGATGAAAAAAGATTAAATGTATTTGCAATAAATGCGTTAAGAATCCATACAACTGCAGCAGTGGAGGACTATTATTCTGCTGTGTGATACTGCAGAAGAACTGATGATGGCACGGTTTGATCTTCGGCTGACCAATCAGCAGAAAGGGGCGTTTAATTCCCGCCCACGTGTAGAAACCCAATATTCAAGCTGTTTATTCATTTTTCCACCAAAGAACGAAAAACGAAAATTTAAGCTTGAATCTCGTTTGCCGTGTGGATAAAAAAACACGAAATACAAAAAGAGCCGTTCTCATTTTTCGATTTTTTTCTTTCATATTAGATAATGATCGAATGATACACGGATTCTTCACAATCCAGGCAGTGGTTTGCATTGACCTGAGTCCCGTTTGGTTTTTCAAGCCTCAAACTTAGGCCATACTGCTCCTTTTATCCTAAAGGAGGCTACTTCTTGTCATGTGATTGGTCACATGGCAGATAGAGTCTCAGTTTTTAAAGACAAACACACCATTTTAAGAGGAGTTAAAATGGACAGGGAAATAAGCAGAACCATTTAAAACTCTGACACACAAAATGTACAATTACACGCAGAGCGGTTAAAACATATCCCATATGTGGCAGTGTCACAAATTAGAGTAAATACAAACAGCGTATTGAACAGCAACTTCAGTAACAACAATCCCCATAGCACATGAAAAGGCATCAAGGTATTATATATTTATTTGGACTACAAAACCAACAATCCACTGCTAAATGTTGACGCCATATTGCCTGATGTCCTCACCCAGACTTTAAGAAAGTCAAAGCAAGTAAGGCAGGACCAGAGAGAGTGGTACACAAAGTATGTGCTGATTAGTCAGTAGAAGCACCAGCTTTACAACAGTCATTGAAACACCGCATACTAGGCCTATAGTAACACTCATTTCAGCTTTTGAGGGAAAAGGCCAAATTTTGACTGAAAACGCATAATTTTAGAGTGAAGAAGAGTACCTTTATAATCCGAAAAGTCCTTTTATGGAAAACCTGATACAATGAACAATGCTATGTTATGAGGTTGTGCGCTGCGTTCATACAATCAATGACACTGACACAGAAAATATGTACTTTAATCCAGGGTTTAGGAATGTGCAGTGTGAAACGGCAGTTTATGAATACCCAGGATTAACTTTTAACCCTAGGTAAATTATATTAGCGTGAAACTTGAAGCAAGGTAACCCAGGATTCTGTTTACCCAAGGTTTGGAATGACCAAGATTTCAAGTATGAAAAGCCCTAAGTCTGCTTCTCCTCAGGAAGCTGCAACAGGCACAATTCCTACAGAAACTGCTTCTGAATTTCTATAGAAGCACCAATGAAACCATCCTAACAAACTGTGCGACATGTTACCGAATAGAAAGACCTACTGCAGCCTTGCATTCTCAGACTTGTAATCTCAGTCACCTGCACTTTATTTGTCAGTGACGTCACTTACACTCGACACAAATAAATGTAAAAAATAGTCAACGGGGCAAATAAGCTGGAATGGCAAAATTATTTAAAGTACTTTAATAACTGTTATGAGACTGAAATGTTTTATGATATTTTGTTGCTGCTTGTGTCTGTATTGCGGGATTATAATAAAAGTCATAAATCATAAACACTAAAAACACTTCAGCATTCATAAACACTAAAATGAGATGGTCTATAATACTAATATTGCCCACCAGAGGGAGCCATAGGACAACAACCCCAGTTTAAAATCTGTGTAAATGGCTCGATAGATTGACTTGTGCTAAAGAAAAAAAGCAAAGCAATTCATTATAGTTTCATAGTTTGATAAAGCATAATTTAATCACTTTTCAAAGAAATCTGTGATCTCCACAATACATAAAGATGATTGTTACATTATTTTTTATAAATCCTAATGATACTGAAATCATTTGTCAAGTTAGTGAACATTGCTGTCCAATTAAAACAAAGAGACAACATTGTTTGAAAATATATTACCTTAAGACAATATTGTTATATTATTTTAATATAATGCATAGATTAATACTTTGATGAAGAGACACTTTTTTCATTTTATACTTGAAATTTTTTCATTTTATACTGTATCATTTACATGAGCCGTTGGTACATGGAACCTTATAATCGCCCCCTGGCTACATTTTTCTAGTTTATTTTTCAAATTTTTACAATGCGACGATTTACAACTATTAACAATTTGTATTACTGAACAAATAAAATAATGGCAAACGATAGACATACCAATAATACAACATAAAAAGTAACAAAGCAAAACATATTTTCATTGTTTAACAATAAAAATAAAATCCCAAAATCAAGACTGACCATTTTTTAATCGTATTTTAAATATACAGTAGAAAACTGCAAGTCATTACGTCAACAAGTTCAAGGAGCATATGCATGTCCTGCATCTGAGTAAAAGCAAAGCTTGGAGGGTTCTGGAGCATCATTTCTGTCCTCTGGAAATTCAGCCTTCAATAATTTGTGCATTGCCTTGGTCTTTTTCCTCCACACAGCATTTTGGCACATTTTGACTGTTCCACACACCACTTGCTGCCTGTGAAATAATTAACATGTTAGACACACAAGGACACGGATGTTACAATTGTAATGAACCAAAACCAATAATGATAACACTGCATGAATGTAAAAAAAACCAAAACAAAAAAAAACAAATGATCTATTACCTTGTTGCTACTCCTCTAAGGACACGTACCTCTTGTGGTGATTGAAGTAGTGCATTTTCCAGTGCAGTATGTCTATTATCATCAAGGAGTTGGTAAATCAATATAACTTTTAATTATTGCATATCGGTGAGTACGTAGATTCATAACTAAATGATCCAGGTCATGGAAGCATGAAGTGCTCTAAGATTTCCTGGTAGATGGCTGTGTTGACTGTGGACTTCAGAAAACACAGTGGACCAACACCAGCAGATGACATGGCAGTCCAATCATCACTGACTTGGAACTTCAAGAATGGACTCTCACGCATAACAGGGTTTCTGGGCTCTCAACTCTGCTCCAGACTCGGGACCCTTGATTCCAACAGGACGATCGCAAAATTCTACTACGTCATCCTGAACAAGAGGACTTGGTCCACTTGTTTTCTGAAGTCTCACATCAAGCCCCCCCCCAACCCCCCACCCATTTTCGACATACCCCGTTTGACAAGTTTAGAGGCATTTCTGCTTCCTTGATGATTCAACGGGTTTATGGAGATCGCGGGATTTTATTTCTCCTAGAGGATTGGCACCTGCACCTGCATCAAAGGTACCAAAAGCTGGTTGAAGTTAGTTGAGCTCTTGGAACCCATTGACGGCCTACCTACTGTGTTTCTGAAGCACATTTGTTATAGCAAAAAGTTGTGAGAAGAAAAACTGATCTGATGATTCACTCATCACATAGAGGTCTGATCTCACCCAGAGTTTTATGTTTAAGCACATTATTTAGATTTAATTATTTCACATTGTAGTAGCCCTAAAATGTAACCGCGTGAAATTTTGTCCTGCTTTAACATTTTGAACATTTCCAAATCTCTCTGCAGAAATTACTTTGATGGGATCATGTAGACAGATATCAAGATTCAGCGTATGAACCTCAACTTGCATATTTTTGTGCATATATAAATTGTAATATTATGTTTATATTCTATAAATATCTGATTCTCATATAGCACAATTAACCCGCTAACAAAGCGCTTCAGTTTACCAGTGTTCATTCAGTTCTTCAGCTACAGCACACTGTACTAAACAGCAAATGATGCTTATTTGATATAACCCCACGTGGTTATTACTTGGTACCTTTTTCAAAATCATTGATGCATTATTAATAATAACCACTAGAGCCCAACCGATATATTGTTTAGCCGATATTATCGGCCGATATGAGCCTTTCGCCGATATATCGGTATCGGCGAATATGCCACCGATATGAAGTTTTTTTTACAGAACATATAACGCAGATAAAAATGCTTGAAATGGTGTAATTACTCAGTTTGTCCAGCAGAGCACGCTCCATTCTTTGCTACTGGCGACACTCGCCGAGGAAACGACTTGTTTTAACTTCACGGATTACAGTATTTTTTGGGAAACCAACATGACCAAATGTGAACGGCACATCTACGTAAAGGGGCGGCGGGATTCGACATTACCAATTCGGGGGATAATCACCTGGTATTGTTCGAGGAACCCTCTCGAACGCAAATCGAGTGTATGTCTCAAGGCTCTTTTTCGAATGAGACCACCCCCGCGTCGATAGCCCAGGGTGCGGGAGTTCCAGGGGCAGGTAAATTCGCGGTGCGGTTGCCGACGATACTAGCGATCCCGGGGGGGCTACGGACGCGCGGAGGGGGCGGTCGAGAGGCTCTCGAGCTGAAGGAATCCACCGAATCTGGTGGATATCCGCGGCGCGTCGCGAGATGGGAGGCACTTAGAGGGCCGAATTATGGAATCGAACACTTGGAAGGGGCCAAGGGTGTGGATCGCCTTTTCAGGGAGGACCTATACAACTAGAAGAAAATTGAAAATCTAAAAATCTATTAAAAGTTAACATTAGTGTGTCTGTCAATCACAATGAAAAAAAATTATCACAACATTTTCTGTAAATAATTAGGAGTATCGCTATTTATTTGTATAATTTAAATTGACCCTCCTTCAATGGAGAAAACACATAAAGTGATTTATAGAAGAGTACATTATTTTAAAACATAAGGGCTTTTGCACCGCAGGTACGCTTCCTAGTACCCAGGAACCATTGTTCGGACCTACCCACTTGCGGCGGTTCGCACGCCAGAACCTGGGAGCGATTTTAGACCGGACTGCCTTTCGAGAACCAAAATATCTCCTATCGGAGCCAGGGCTAACCAGCACAACTGGTAATAATGTGAGTAAGTAGACATGATTGGCCAAGCGGTACAAAACACCCTCACCCCGACATGATTTAAAACGCTGCGTAAACTACACATGAAAATAAACAAACAAACACCCCAGTCAACTTATTTCGCAAGTTTGGAGAACAGCGATAGACGGACGGACACTGAAGTGCAGGCACTTGTAGCAACTGTAGTATTGCTAGCACTCGTTGGGAGTCGTAGTCCCCTTATTCTTCAATTGCTTAGTATACGTTTCGATTCGTCCATGTCCATATTGTGAAACCGCCGAGGACACAACCAAAAAGCACCGCTCTGATACAGCATCCCTCCATCCTCCTGTGTTAACGGTTTCTTTGTTCTGTTGTTGAAAGCGCACAATGACGCGTACATGTCGACGGTGTGACGTCATTTAGACACACTGTCAGTGCGAATGCGAAACCTTTAAAATGGTACTGGAAATAGTGCACAAATCGTCCAGTACTTTGTACGACATTTAGTTCTGGACTAAGCGGGTGCGGAAAGGGCATATAAACTTGTAATGTGGGGTTTGGGTTTGTTCTTGTTTAGGTTTCTGGTCTTTTTTTTGATATCGTGCCTTGTTCAGGTGATCCTGTATGTGTCCTTGCCACTACTGTGATCTGGTAGGTGATTCCCTTGTCTGTGTGTTATGTTTTGATTGGTTCTTTGGTTCATGTGTCATGTTATCATTCGTTGTCTTAGTCATGTGTCCTGTCTCTAATTGGTTGACTCTTGTCATGCGAGACCTGAATGTTTGATACAAATAGCCTCATGTTGCCTTTAGGTGGTTTGACTTAACGCAGCGATGCGCATGAGTGATCATAAACTCTGACTTGACGCCGTGCATACGGTTAGAATTTGTGACTGGAGATGCGCAACCTCCATTGTTACTGTCACTTGTGGCATCAAGCACCGCAAGAGCTTTCGAGAGCAGGCAGCTGACTAAGCCGCCGCAGTTGCTCAGAGTGAACTGCAGAAGCGCTGATGAGACACTAGCTGTTGTAACGATTGGCCAGATTCACGAGAAGGGTATAACTGCAGCCTGGAGATCTCCAAATGGGGGCTGGAACTCCAAAACGGGGTGGGGGCTCCAAAACAGGGCGTGGCTTCCTCCGATTGGCAGACAGGCACATGACACGCATGTGCAATTTTTCCCACCAATCCACTTCAGTGCAAACTCTGCCCCACAGCTGAATCTACAGATTTTATTGGTTGTCAATTAAAGTGTTGATTTCCTACACTATGCTACAAAAAAATGCTAACCCTTAAACCTACACTAACCTTAACCAGTGAAATTGACTGCACTGCGGGATTGGCGGTGAATAGCGTGGTAAAGAAAGTTGCAGTTCAGGAGATAAACAGTTAATAAGATTATGCATTATGATATCGTTCCGTAACTCCCCAACCGGACCTCACCGGAAAATGGCAACTCTTTAGTTACACCCAGCATCACTACCCCTCCTACCCTGTGAATTTCGAGCCCCGGGATGCCCCCGTTGCTTAGAACAAAGCAGCAGAGTGAAATCTTTCCCCGGCGCTGTGCTGGGACGTCTCGCGGGAGAGCTCGTGGGTGATTCTTGTTTATATCATTAAGCAGAGGTTCAAACACCACTGGCCACGAGCTTTGGGCTCTGCTCTCATGGAGAATATTTACTTAGATACCATATTTTATTTTTGATGAACTAGAAACAATGTTTAATTTTTAAAATTTTATTTTGAAATGTAAGTCAATTACAATTGGCTGGAGCCAGAGCCAATGATGAAAGTCTTTGAGCGAGGAGACCCCGCCCCATTTTGGAGGTTCTGCCCACTTTGAGTTCACGCCCCATTTTGGAGATCTCCGGTCTGCAGTTATATCTACTTGAGATTCACCACATGACAACAATCATGTGTGTTCGGGTTTTCTAAACTTTTTCAATTTCAATTAATGGTCACAATCTGTGTTTTTAGAACAGTTCAAGCTTTTTTACTGTAGTTCACACTCTTATATGAGTCATTTGTGTTATCAAAGAACCAGGATGAAACGCATATATACTCCTACTTTATAACTATTTAAAAGAGTATATGATTATGTTGAACTTTATTTTTGAAAAGATGGCGCTGTATTAAGCAGTATATAAAAAGTGTTTCTGTATATTGCATTTTATTCACTTCATCTGTGAAAGAGTATGCAAACATCACGTGAGTGTCACTAACGGGAGCAGAAAGTGTCCGGCTTGACGTATCCATTTTCAACTCCGTCCCCGACTGCAAGCGGCTACTCTCGTTGACCGCCGTCTGTATCCGTGGTTCAAGTTGAACGCACCTTTGGTCTCTCGTCGAGTATTATTCCTGTAACCTCTGTTGGTCGTTATTGGTCCCTTCGATACTTCACTCGTACTGCGTCGCCTTTTTCTCAGAGGACTGGAAGCATTAACACTCACTAGCCCCAGTGTAACTGCACGGCCATTGGTCATGCAATGAAATAAAAAATTAAAACAAATAACCCGCTCTAACAGCCGATTTCAGCGTTCAGGGCAGACGTCAGCTCGTCCCCGGCCATCATCCGTCAAGTCTAAAAAGCAAATTTTCGTTACTAAAAGAGCAGCGGCGTTGTTTCAAATGCCACTGGCCACTCAGAGTGCGTTTCCTGTATGGGTAAGCCCCACGCAGAAGCCGCTCCGACCGAGATGGAGTGTTCACACTGCGTGAACATGAGTCTCGCCTCTCTGCGTGCTCGGGTCGCTTTCTTTTCAGAGAGCAACTCTGCCCCTCACGCCCTCCCAATTTCTTCCTCCCAGGGACCTGTGAGGAAAAAACCGCGGGGCAAGGGGGTTGAGCGATCGGCTACGAGCGAGCTCACGCCGGCCAAGATTACGTGCCTCGCACTATTTGCCACGAGCAGAGAGGGCTTCCCCGTCCTCTTTAAACACAGACCAGCGTCCCTCGGTTGATGCGAGCGATATGGTCTCGTTCAGTGTTATGGAGAACGAACTATTAGATGACAGCATGTCTCTAAGAGCGTCAGATGCGGAGGAGATGTTGGGCTCTACTATCGACCCTGCCCCTTTGCCATCTGCTGATCCCAGCGACGCAAAGCAAGGGATGGACGCCGAACTTTTCCATGTCCTCTCTAAAGTGGTCGAAGAGCTGGGATTGGAGTGGTCTACCCCGGAGGAGCCCACTCGTAGCCGTCTAGAGGAATGGTTCCTGCCGGAGCGCTGCCAGGCTCCTCGTCAACGAGCCTCCCCGTTTTTCCCGGAAGTCCATGACGAGCTCACAAAATCGTGGTGCGCTCCCTACTTGGCTCGCCTTCGCACATCCTCTTCTTCTGCACTCTCCTCAGTGGATGGTGCTGAGGAAAGGGGCTACGAAAAACTACCTCCTCTCGATGAGTCCGTGGCTGCACACCTCTGCCCACCCACTGCCATTGGATGGAAAGCGAAGGTCTGCATTCGTGTCAGGGTGACCCAGGCCTGTGTAACAGCTCTGGCCCCTTGGAAAGACCCACAGTGGTTCAAGCAGGGCGTGACTATGGGCTTGATTCACAGAAGGAAGGTGTCTCAACAGATGCAAACAACACGAGTTAGGGCGCTCTGTGCCGAAGGGCAGACCGACCTTCGGAACCTGGCCACGAGACAGAGGGCTGGCGACTACATCAACTGCATTGAGATAGGGCAGTATGGTTGAGCTTCCAGACCTTCTTACAGGACCTGAAGGGACATCATGTTCTAGTTCGCTCAGACAGCATGACGGTGGTGTCCTATAAAAATCGCCAGGGCTGAAACGCCTTTTCGAGATGGTAAAATGCCTCTTGGAGTGGTCATGCTATCTCAGAGCAACGTCCCCTCAGAGGAGTGGATGCTCCACCCGCAAACGGTTCAGAGAATCTGGGAGATCTTTGGCAGGGCAGAGGTCGACCTCTTTACCTCAAAAGACAACTCTCATTGCCCAAATTATTTTTCGAAACGCAAGGCCCACATTGGATCCAACCTCCTACTGTATGCTTTTCCCCCGATCTTTCTGATCCCACAGGTGATCAGACGAGACAGGGAGCACAGACAAAGAGTCCTTCTGGTGGCCCCGCTCTAGAGGAACTTGTCCTACCTTCAAGAGCTGTTGGACAAGGGCCGCTCCCCTTCCATGCTCAAGGTCTATGTGGCAGCTATAGCAGCTTCCCATGCTCCTATATCCGGACAGTCTTTACAGACAACTTAGTTGTCCATTTTCTGAGAGGATCCAGGAGGCTCAATACGCCCCGGTCCCCCACGGTCCCTGCGTTGGACCTGCCCACGGTCTTGAGAGCTCTCAAGGGCTCCCCCTTTGAGCCACTACACTCTGCAGACTTGAAAACCCTGTCTTTGAAAACCGCTCTGCTACTGGCGTTAGCATCGGTTAAACGAGTAGGTGACTTGCAGGCTCTCTCAATAAGTCCTGCCTGTCTCGAGTTTGGGCCTAACGACTCCAAAGGCGTCCTAAAACCAAGACATGGGTACGTTCCTAAGGTGCTCTACACCCCGTTTAGAGCCCAGGTTATTACTCTCTTTGCGCTTCCTCCTTCTGAGGAGTGTCTAGCGGTGTGTCCATAGCAGATATTTGTGTGGCGGCCGGCTGGGCCTCACCATCCACTTTCACCAGGTTCTATAACTTGGAAGTCCCGGCCTTACAGGCCAGGATACTATCTGCTTAAATGGATACGTGCCTGCTTAAGGCGGTCTATTTCTTCAGGCATTGCCTGTTTTTTCAGGTACGCTCTTGGCCCTTTCAGTAGTGCGGAGGCTGTACAAAACCATTGGAACGATTATCCAAGGACGGGCTGACCTCAGTGAGTTCAGCATCTTGCCTCCCGCAGGGCTCACCCTGTGCATAATTGGTCCCTCTGAGCCTTTTATGCTCAAGGCCAGTTCATGTTAGTCGTTCCTCTTTCACGACACAGCGGGATTGTATTGGTTCCCCTATAAGCGTCTAGCAACGCAGTATGAGTGAAGTATCGAAAGGGAACATACTCGATTACTGACGTAACCTCGGTTCCCTGAGATACGGGAACGAGTACTGCATTCCTTGCCGTGCCATGACGCTGCACGACTCCATGTCGTCGCTTCAGTCGAATTTACCTGAGATCCTATGGCAAAATGCCCGCTTATATAGCTGTTTTTTATTTACTGCACGAACCAACCGCGCCGTCAGTTACAAGCATTGATTGTAAGGCTCAAGTCTCGAGAAAAAGGAGGTATCCCATTAAGGTTGTGACGCAGTTACTCGGGTCCCGTATCTCCGGGAACAGAGGTCGGCACGGAACTGAGTACGTTGTTGTTGACACCAAGTATGTCTGCATTGCCAAGTCAAGTCTGTTTAAGTCAAGTCTGTTTCAAGTCAAGTCTGTTTCAAGTCAAGCCTGTTTGGATTATGTCTTTGTCTTCATTAAAATAAAAAGTCTGACTTGGTTCTTGACTGACCTTCATTGGACTCACCTTTGTTACACACTGTTAACTCGACTGCTTAGTTTGAAGGACACGGGCATGGCTTTGAACACTTAGACCATTTTTTGTAATCAGGCTCACCTAAAATTGTATAAAAATTGGATTTAGATTGATAGCCAAAAATTGTATTCGGCTACAATATAAAAGCACCCATTCTGTGTTATTCCACCCCCGTATACGCAAAATGGTCATATCGGAGCATCCTAGTTTGAGACATCATCTGTCCACACTTTAATGCTGGGTTGGAAACAATTGCACAACGCGGCATGAGCAATGGGGTGCTCCACCCGGAGAGCTGAGGAGGGCACCACCACTGTAGCAGTAAATCACACACAAGATCTTATTGATCATTATACCCTCCTCATACATTGAGCCCTAGTAGTATGTGATCTCTTAGGTTCTGGTGATCATGTGACCTTTTGTGGATGGCCACCCCCTTTGCCAGAGTCCCTTCATGTTTTACAACTTGATGAAGGGTTTGGATTAGCCACCGAAATGGACCTGTGTGGGTATTTGATAGGCCAGTGTTTTAATCAAAACACTACCTTTTTGAATATCAGTGATAAATTTAGTCTAACACAGCCAGACCCGACTGACCCAGACCTAGTACTGACAAAAAAACTATTATACTTTTGAAAGCAATGATTCTTGAACTCACTATGAACAATATGACTTACATTGGCCTGGAGCTGAGGGGTCGGTGTCACAGGCAGTGGAGAAGCAGTGACGCATTGCAGTGAGTCCACCTTGCAGAGTTTGAAGCCACAGGTCGGACTGAAGATGCTAAGTATGAGTGGACAAAAGCTGCAGACCCTACCTTGATGGAGCCACCAGCAACTTTCATTCGTCTTCCCCTATTTTAATCCAATTGCCAGCCACACGGATACCTAGTTAAGATCCCCCCCACCCTATTTTTTGCATCCTCGAATTATGGTTATCCTTCCTCTGTTCGGCCTCCCCTCTGTTGCGAAGGTTTTATAAAACACCCCAAGCCAAGCACACACAACCCGTTCACTTGTTTTTTGTTTGCTTCCCCCTTCTTTTTTATTGCTATTTAGTTTTTTCCTCCATTTCCTTATAATCAGCATCACTATGCAGCCCCCCCTGTCTCATCCGACCTCTCTTCCTTCCCCCCCCCCTTTCACATGAGCTAGTGGGGACCCGATCTTCCTCACCCCCCCTCCCTGATCCCCCACCCTGCCTCCCTGGGCGTTTCAGGGGGGGGTGTTTCCGGGAGACAGACCCAGATAACAACGAGTAAAGAGTACCTCACCCCCCGGTCTGATATCGGAGCCCCCCCCCTATTGATAGGAGAACACGCAGCGGTTTGCCGGGAGACGACCCCATTTATGAGACCATTGGCCTCTGTTTTTTCCCTCTCTCGACCTTCCCCCTTCACCCTGTCCACTCCATCTTTGAACCTTTGCCATCTGGAAAACGGTTCAGGACAACAAAATCGCCAAATAACCGACTAAGGAACTGCTTCTATGCTAGAGCTGTGACCTCTACTACATTGTTACACAAACTTGTGAGCTTTATATTAAGTGAGTACTTTATATTAAGAGCTATTAAATAACTTGCAAAATATACTTAACATGTATATTTTAAAGCAGCTTGCCCAGTCAGGTGCTCAGACAGATGCATGATGGAGTGCAACAAAATAAGAGTGCAACAATTCTGACAAAAATATCTATTTTTTATATTTATAAAATAAAAAAATGTAGATTAACCTGTAATATAATGAGTCGTTGGCTAATTCAATCCCATTCCGCATAAATGCGCGCCTCTTGCTCACGTTGACCGGCCGCAAACAACCTCCCTTGAACCTCAAATACATCACATAGACCTCACTGACGACCTGCTTATCTAATCTCGGGGAGGTTAAACAAAGGATTCACAAAACTCTTGCGTTTGAAAAGTGGATCAGTATCTGTTGATTTGGACCTGCTGCTCCACTGAATCCACAACATGTAAGTATGATAAATAATAGAGGTTGAGATTTTCTATTAGAGCATACAAACTTACAGAAACTATTGGACAATAGGGGTCTCGTTTCCAAATCGCTGTACGCCGTGAGACCAATCCAACAGAATAGCACATCTGCCAGTCAGAGAAGAAAGAAACAGGCCACCGGGGAAGGAGGGGGTTTTGAGAGACTGAATCTTGAACCGACTTCTAACCAAACCCGTTAGAGAATCGCTGGAAAATTTTTGGGAATTAATATTTTGAGAAAACTAAAGCTTTTTTTTTACCTTGCATGCATTTAATCCTATTGTAGGAGACTCCCAAACCAATATTAGGAACCGTAAAAGTGGCATAATAGGGGCACTTTAAAGGCAGTAACGCCAGCGGACCCGAGACTGGAATTGCAGTGGATCGTTATAGGTTTTGATGTGTGCTGACTGTTAACTGCAAAAAACAATTTAAGGTTAACAGAGAATGTCTTCACACGATAATCTTTCAAACAATACCTGTAAAGTATCATAAAACAATTCTTTTTATATGTTTAAAAAAAAACATTTAAGATAACCACAAAAAAAAAAAAGAAAAAAAAAATAGGTAGGATGTGTACCTTAATGTTACAGTTTTGAGTTTGGACCAGCTGCTCTGCCAGGTCACGGACCATTTAAAAAAAAAAAAACAGTATTCCATTTAACGGTAAACCAATTCCCCCTTTTTTCTTCCTTCCCACGACCATTTTCACCCGTTTTTTTGTGTTCACCGTAAAATTAAAAAAATTTGTTTTACGTACAGTTTGCAGGCCACAGGGACCGCTCCTCTTGGAGAAGTCTTAGATGTGCAATGCCTCAGGTCCAGAGGTGGACCAACCATGGAGGCAGAATTTTTTTATGTAAAATCTTGTCACTTCCACCCATGAAATCAGCAGCGATTCCACCCAGAGGAGGAACCAAGTCTCCGTTCAAGTCCCACACGAAGTCTAGAGCAAATCCACTTGGTTACTCCCCAAGAGTTAAAGTTAATTATATAATTAAGTGACTAATTAAATTATGATTGTGCATTAGTGATGAACACCTGCTGTTATTGAGAATTATCCTGGTGTTGATGTTTTATTCGTAAAATGAGCACCATCATGGAGATCGTGTTTGCTTTAGTGGGCTCTTGGACCTAATTAATAACTCAAAGTGGGGATTTTAAGCAATTGCAATACACTCTCTTGCCAAGAACTTTTGTGATTTGCACATTACTGAATTAAAGCTGAAATAAAAGTAGGCTACACTTCTGCCCTTAAAACTCACTTGAGTAAATATTGTGAAGGTGTCTCTCTTTTGTTTATTGACTGACATTCAGCAGCTATAGAACTACAAAAAAATTCCTATTACATAAATACCACAGAAATGCTTAAATATTGGAAAAAATAATAATTCTATTGTTCAGGCTTTTAGACATGAACACTTATCATACTATCCTCAACAGTGGTGACAATAATTATTCATGCTGCAGTGCATGATGGGAGTTTTTACTATGGTGTTACCCAGCATGCATTGCAGCATGAAGCAGTTTGCTGATTGTCACCATTGTTGAGATTCATATGCTGGTCCTTGATGTCTGTGTGTGTGTCTCATTAATACTAGAGTTCAATATTTATATGCATTACGACTTAAAATTCATTCAATATAACTATTAGAGCAACACTTTCATTGCATGCTGTAGTTTAACAAGGTTGTATATTCAAAATCTAAACATATAAATTAAGAAAAAATAAACCTCATTCCGATGGTAACAAGTTTGTTCCCCGATGATTAGCTCTTCACATGAAAAAAAACTAACAGCTGTCCACTGCACAGTACTGATCTCACGACTTTACAACATAACATGCGTTGCTGCAGAGAGAGATCTAACACAAGAAGTCAAGGGTCAAGAGCCCAACTAAAACAAACACTGATCCACCTGATGGTGCCATCATTTTAACCAATAAAACATAAACATCTGATCTTCTGTAATTCTCAATAACAGCAGGTGTTCATCACTAATGCACAATCATCATTTAATTAGTCACTTAATTATCTCATTAACTTTAACTCTTTGAGGACTTGGGATATGACTCTAGACTTGCTTGTGACTTGAAAGGAATGACTTGGTTCCTCCTCTGGTGAAATCAGCTGCTGAGTTCATGGGTGGAATAAACATATGGCAGGACTTTTACTTTCTGACCCCTGGATTGTCCACCTCTGCCTTCAACATTCCCACTAAGGATGGTAAACTCTGCATGCTCTTTAAAAAATTTTCCTCCCTCCTTTGTCCTCCTCCTCCTCCTCCTTCATCTACTCTAACAGCTGACGACTTTGCCACGTTCTTTATTAATAAAATTAAAACAATCAGTGCACAATTCTCCACACCACAAACTGACAAACACATCTTACCAGCAAACATACACTCATTCACATCCTTCTCTCCACTCTTTGAGACAGAATTCTCTAAATCATCCTTTCCAATCATTCTAAACGTGTCCGCGTGATTCCTATTGCATCTCCTATCCTTCAGCCTTCAGTTGTTCTGCACTCACTCAAATCTTAAAACAGTATAGTCACATCTGGTGTTTTTCCCCTCTGATCATTAAACAGGCTGCGACCCTAACCCTTTCAATTAGTATTAATTAAACCACTCACGCCCTAAACTGACAGCCACCATCTCTTTAGAGAACTACCGGCCCAGCTATTCCCTTCTCCTTGTCCTTGCAAGAAAACACTTGAACGAGTTGTGTTAAACCAAGTCTAGGCCTTTCTCCCACAGGACAACCTCCGGACAGCATGTACAACCAAGACTGCCCTGCTCGCAGCGTTGAGTCGTAAGGACTGACAAGACAGCTTAAAATCGTAAATACTCATTGTACGGATCGTCTGTGTTTTGACACGTAAGCCCAAGGTTAATCCCACTTTAACCATTGAAATAAGAAAGGATCATTGTAAAAAAAAAATTGGAAAAGTGTGTGAAAAAATTTGTTTGTGTGGTCACAAGTCGGTGGGAAAGGGTGTACTGATTTAACATATTTCTGCAGTCATCAAAAATTTTAGATATCTCAGCCCAGCTCCGTTTCATCACATTCAAGGTTACTATTATGCATAAAACTCTTATACAACACTGATAGGAATACTGATATAAAAAACAAAAAAAATACAACCATCAACGTACTGCATTTCAAAATTGTTACTTTTTTGTAAAATATAACATAAAAATTTTATATTAGTGCTACCATTACAACATCAATATTGTAACTTATTTGTAACATTAGAAATTTTAATTTAGTGTACACCTTAAACACTGTACGACCACCAGGACTATTGGTGCTATCAACATGTTTATCTTCTGTGACAAACACTCAACCAACTATAATTTAGCAATGAATATCTTACTGTTAGTCACCTTAAAGATAACAAGTACCAAAAATCTTACATACTTTAACATACTTACGCCTTGGTGCCTTTGATGAACCATAATCTTATCATGGTTGCAACAGGAAATGAAACTGTTATGTTCACAACTCAAGCTCTTGTTTTGTCCAGGCTGAACTATTGCAATGCTCATTTGGCAGGTCTTCCAGCCAGTTATATCAAACCTCTACAATTAATCCAAAAATGCCGCTGCAAGATTAATCTTTAAAGAGCCGAAAAGAACGCATGTCACACCACTGTTCATCAATTTGCACTGGCTACCAATAGCTGCTCGCATAAAATTCAAGGTATTGATGTTTGCCTATAAAACCACCACTGGCTCTGCACCCCTTCACCTTAATTCACTACTTCAGACTTATGTGCCTCCAGAAGCTTGCATTCTGAGAGTGAACGGTGCATTATATGGCCATCCTAAGAGGCCCTAATACTTTAACATACTTGTACATTAAAATGTCCCTCCTGGTGGCCTGACCTGCCTCCAATCCAAGCAGCTGGGTCTTTACCTTCTTCAGAAACAGCTAAAGCCACATTTCTTAACATCTACACTCGGACCTCCACACTTGCACTCCTTACTCTATTTCTATTCTATCTACTTGTTTTCTTTTTACTTATAAAAAACTTGACAATCTAACACTCCCTATTCTATTTGTATTCTAACAATTTTCTTTTAATTTACTGTTTTCTTTTTATTTATAAAAACAAATATTGAACCTCTAACACTAGTGCTCTCTATTCTTTTTGTTTACTTGCTTTCTTTTATTATTAAAAAACTGGACCCTCGAACCACACTAAATGGATGGAGGTAAATATTTATTTCTATTTACTTTTCTTTTTATTACAAAAAAAAAAAAAACTTTGCTATGTGTACTGCATTAGGCTACCTGGGACTTGTCATAGCACTTGCATATTATTGCTCTTTTTTTGGTTTTGATTGCTTCTGTTTTCCTCATTTGTAAGTCGCTTTGGATAGAACCGTACATGTAAATGTAATATAATACAGGTGCATCTCAATAAATTAGAATGTCTTGGAAAAGTTCATTTATTTCAGTAATTCAACTCAAATTGTGAAACTTGTGTATTAAATAAATTCAATGCTCACAGACTGAAGTATTTTAAGTCTTTGGTTATTTTAATTGTGATTATTTTGGCTCACATTTCACAAAAACCACCAATTCACTATCTCAACAAATTAATACTTCATAAGACCAATAAAAAAAAATTTTTAGTGAATTGTTGGCCTTCTGGAAAGTATGTTCATTTACTGTACATGTACTCAATACTTGATTGGGCCTCCTTTTGCATGAATTACTGCATCAGTGCAGCGTGGCATGGAGGCAATCAGCCCGTGGCACTGCTCAGGTGTAATGGAAGCCCAGGTTGCTTTGATAGCGGCCTTCAGGTCATCTGCATTGTTGGGTCTGGTGTCTCTCATCTTCCTCTTGACAAAACCCCATCTTCTCTATGGGGTTCAAGGTCAGGCAAGTTTGCTGGCCAATCAAGCACAGTAAAACCATGGTCATTGAACCAGCTTTTGGCACATTTGGCAGTGTGGGCAGGTGCCAAATAATGCTGGAAAATGAAATCAGCATCTCCATAAAGCTTGTCAGCAGAAGGAAGCATGAAGTGCTCTAAAATTTCCTGGTAGATGGCTGCGTTGACTGTGGACTTCAGAAAACACAGTGGTCCACAATAGGCTATCTGGTCCGTTGTCTGATTTCAGTGTTATAGGAAGTCCATGTCGGCTAAATATGCCCTCTAGGCTTTCAATCACATTTGAAGTTGTGGTGGAGGTCAGTATGTCATACTAATAGAACCTGCTATAATAATCCACTACAACTAGGATCGAGTGTTTCGAAGGCAAGGGTCCCAGTAAATCCACTGCTAGATCTTGCCATGGTCCATCAGGCAATGGTAACGGTCGCAGTGGCTCTGGGGCATCAGGACGAGAGACAATTTGACAGCCATGACATGATTTACAGTGTCTCTCAGCAGCTCTATCCATACTTTGGTCCTGAGATGCTGCTTAGTTCCGACTATGCCTAGATGTCCCTCATGGGCAAGTGTGAGTGCTCGTGCTTGTAGTGCCTTTGGAAGAACAATACGTGTTCCATGTAAAACCAGATAGCCTATTGTGCACAGTTCATTAACTATGGCTGCATATGACATACACTTTTCAAAGTGTCCACTTTCGATGGCTTTTCTCACTTCTATCAGTTCTGGGTCTTTTTCTGAAGCCTCTTCCACCTCCCTTGAGGTTAGAGCTCTTGGGGTGGCACTAATGGCTACGAATCTCACATACTCATCCGATTCATGTGAGTGCTTCTCTCTCATTCTTCAGCTCTGACTCTTTCTTCAGTGGGCCCAATCCCTTTCTGCGTGAGCAAAATACCCATGAAGTTCAAGCGATCCATGCTAAACTGACATTTTGCTGGATTCAAAGTCAGCCCACATTCTCTTAGATGCTTCATGACAGCATGCAGGCGTTGATTGTGTGCTTTGTGATCGGGTGCATCAACCCTCTACATTGCGAGTAAATCACTCGCATATGCGACTAAATCTTACACTGGGCGACACGCCACCATGATGCACACTCCATTAGCAATGGCTAATTAACCATTTCCACTCGATTTTACGAGCCCAGTGTGTGACCGCATTGCAGCAAACCGGTTAAGTGTAGCACAGATATATGTCCTCACAAGACATCTGGACTGATGCGCTTCGAGTTTATCTCCAGTCCAAAGCGATCTGTGCTGTATGGATGTGCAACGCACCTGTATTTAACGTACCGTAAACTCTAGTGCGAAGGCGCACGACTCCCCGTCGCTTTGTTTCACACACACGCAGAGAGAGAGAGAGAGAGAGAGAGAGAGAGAGAGAGAGAGAGAATTGACGCGCTACATGTAAACGATATTCTTTGTTGTATTTTGCTGTCAAAATAACGGAGTACCTTTGGAATTCTTCAGCGTTTAAGAACTGCTGGTTTCTCCGGTAGTGGGCGGAACTAATGTGGAAACGGCAATCTCATTGGCTGGCACTCACCTATTATCATCCCTGTTTTGATTTCAGCAAATCAGTTCGAGCGAACGCACACAACCTGATTAATATTCATGAATCCAGTAGCTCATTAATCCTTAGTGCGTTTTATATTGTTCTTATTAATTCGTATCATTATTATTTATCAGTGATTTTTAACCCCCCCCCCCCCCCCAAATTTATTATATTTTTTACAGAAAAATGTAATGACCAAAAAGAACACCACCAGTCCGAAGTCAGTTAAAATGAAAAATATGCATTCTGAGATGGTATCCGTTTTAATCTAATGACTAAGTTCTATCATTAACTCTTTCACGCGTACGATCACACCAGTGTGATCAGTCTTGGCTGGTCCCTGAAGCTACGATCACACCGTGTGATTAGAACATTCAGTGCATCACGTCATCAACTGCTGAATTTAAATCTGCTTTCGCGCTCTGGCTAGCGCGAGCCAGATCGGACACATGTCACGGCACGCTTGTCATATTATCACAAATATTCAGTGTTTTCAACCATATAATGCTTATTTTAGGTTTCAGACATTTAAACACACATACTAGCAAAACCATACATTTATAGTTTGTAAAATACACACCGATGTCAATGGAAGCGAGAATAACAATCCTTACATATATAATTTCACGACATATTTTATTGATATCATATACACATAGTGTAGGTAACAATAACATTTACGCTATTCTTCTCCCAGTTCACCGGAGACTTACTTTAACGTGTTTCGGGAGGAGAGGATGAATTTGCGCATTGTAAATCCCACAGCTCGGATGCAGCGCGAACTAACATGGCGGCGCCCATCACCCGGTATAGATCAACTAACACGGTCGATATAAAAGTGTTTAAACTACCAAATACATTTACTTGCACATATTTCATAATCAGAATATCAGATATTTCATAATATAGTAAGCATGTTTGTGAATATTTTGAATAAAACAGCAAAAAACTAAATAAAAGTGATCCACGTGTCATACAGAGCTATTGTGGCTGCGTTGTGTCACATGACAAGCATGACGCGCTGCCATGGGAAAACAGGCAAGGAATTCTAAAAATAAACAGTCAGCCTAATTTTAAAAAAAGAACTCACGCTGGGGGCTCAGCTAGAATATTTTAAACTCACGTGCGAAAGGGTTAAATCATATTGATTATCATATTATAATGCTTGACTGACTGATGTTAAGTGTACTTTCAGATATTTATATAACTGTGCCATTTTACAAACACCAACACACACATATTAAATATATATATGTACATAGTTTGTAAAATGGCACAGCTTTATAAATATCTGAAACTGTATTAATATATATTTATTTAATTTTTTTTACCAGTCTGGCGAGTAAACAAAAAATGTACTAGCCAATGGCGATTCATTTGCCAAGGTGTTCGTAGAGGGAGGATGCATGCAAACAAAAAAAAATTACATCATCTGAGATATTTTCAACTCCCTCTATTCCAGCGAGTGCAGAAGCTATCTCATGTTGATATTGTTCACTTGCAGATGATACTCCAAAAATGAGACGCTTGTATCGGTAATACTCCATTGTGAACCACAAATGTTGTGATCTGTCGAGATTCTGGTGTTAGCTCTAACTGATGATAACCCCATTTAAGATCCAATTTGCTGAAGATCATCAATCCGTTCATCTTTCTCTGATGATTGCTCGATTGGCTTGACGCAAGTCAAGACAAAGTCTGATTTCAGAATTGGCTTTTGGCACGATTACAACTGGATTAACCCATGGGGTAGGTCCATTTACTTCTTCAATAATGTCATTTTCTAGGAGTTCTTTTAAATTTTCCTCCACAGGACCTCTTAGATTGAATGGTATTCTTCTTAAAGGCTGGGCTACTGGCTGGACTGTTTGATCTATGTACAGACAGATTTGCTTAGTTTTCAACTTACCAACTCCCTGAAACACTTCTGGGACTGAAGTGATTGCTTGAGGTCCGTTACTGCTGCAATGTCTGTGCCAATTTTGAGTACTTCAAGTTTCGTGGCTGTGTCTCCTGCCTAACAGAGGTTTCACCACCACAGTCATATTTTTATGACATGAGATCGGACTGTAACATCCGACTGCCATGATACCTCAAACGTGTATCCAAGCTCCCTTTACTGGAAAAAGGCTATCAGATGAGTAATGTTAGAACCATTTTTCTCTGTATACGGGATCGTACGAATGATTTATATTCTCTATGATTCAGTTTTCCAAAGTGATCTCATCCCCCCCCCCCGATGACATTGCTGGAGTCTACCAGCATCCTCAAATGAACATTTCCCAAAAAACATTCAATCTATCTGTACCCCTGCAGTCATCTTGGATGACAAACTGATATTCAGTTTGTCCTTGACTTGTAACCATTTGCTTAACATTTAGTTTTGACATTTTGAGATAATGGTCACGCCTTATCATCGTGTGACACATCTGGCCTTGGGCAGGACATTTTAAATTTCTTCCCAAATGGTCTGTATTTTTACATATGTAACACTGTTTATTCATCTTACTGTTTTCTGCTTGTTGTTTTCCTTTAAATGTTCCTTTCATCTGCTTTCCTCCTTTTCTCCATACTCGGTTCACAGACTCTGTGTCAGGCTTTGATGTGTCACTCACTGATGATGATGCAGACATCTATCTGTTCCTCTATCCGTTCACAGAGAGCAGCAACCTCCAACGCGCGATCAAGTGTGAGATTAGGTCCTTCCTCCAAAAGTTTACGGTGCACATATGTTGATGAGCATTTGCCAACGATGGCATCCCGAATTTGATTATTTATGTCGCCTGCGCCTGCGAAAGTCTCTGGCTGCCTGTCTAAGTCACGTTGCAAACTGTTGAACCGTCTCACCAAGTTTTGGGAAAGTTTATAAAATGACTGCTGTGCATATGCAGCATTCACTCGTGGCACGAAGTATGCATTCAAGGCTGCAACGGCCGCATTATAATCGTCAGCATTCCCCATTTCCGGCAGCGTGGAGAATATATCTTGGACATCAAGTCCAGCGTGATGCAAAAGAAGCGCTCTGTGTCGTTGACGGACTGACGCGGCAACATCTTCTTCAATTATAAGTCCTTTTCCGTCTGCGTAAAGTTCAAACGATGTCAGCCACCATGTCCATCTTGGCCCAAGGGTCGCGGGATCTTTGTAGCACTCAAACGTAGGAATACCTGACTTTTCCATCGCATGCAATCAGTGCTCACACCCTCCACCGCATCCTCATCGCCAATGTTATGTATGTGTTTCTTAAGTTATCTGATCCTTATCAGAGGAAGCACATTCTACTGAATTAAATCAGTCACACGCTGGTTAACATTTTACCAACAGCTCTGCCATAAATTCACCAACAACATGAACAAAACTTCCCATCATGCCTCATACTCCCCCGTCTTAAAGACACAGATGTAATTATAGTACATGACAGTGTCAAAATTAGCGCGTTAACGCAGGCGATTAATTTTTTCAGTTTAACACGTTAAAAATATTTAACGCAATTAACGCAGGGGCAAGGCTAGGGTTGGCCACCCCTGTCACAACTCTCTCTTGACAAGAAGTGCATTTATTCAGTCGCAGAATGACTGAGAACTGGAGACGTGTCAGACGCGTGCTCCACTTCACCTCAGCACCAAGCGTGAGTCAAACGAGTGCGGAAACGGTAATGTGCTTGCAGCCTGTGCTCTTCAATTGCACGCACAAAAAACGGCGGAGTACGCTGTATACTGTATCACTTCATATTAAAGCACGAATTAAACTACCGTGCATGCAATTCGTGGCAGTGAAGTCATAGAGTTACCAAAAAAAAAGGCCGATTAAACCCCCCGCTGTCTTAAAACTTGGTGCAGGCATGTACACACTTTGTATAGGGTCACATCGTACCATGACATGTCTCTGAAATGGTTTTCAAAACTGTCCTGGAGCCCAGCACTGTCTCACTCATCTAACACACCCGATTCAACTCGTCAACTCATTAGTAGAGACCTGAAGTGGGTCAGAAAATGTAAAAAGAGTTGAGAGAAAATATGATGCGGGTCAGATCGGCATACGTTCGCAGCCGCAGTCTAAAGAAATAACAGCCAACATAACTATGCCAGCTTCTGGTGATGTCTAGTATCAAAAGGACAAAGAAAAAAAATAAGAGGAAAAAAACTTTTAGAGATCTAGGTCCACTCATTAGATTTGATATCTTACGAATGTTAGTGTTGCATCAACTTCAACTTTAACTTCTGCATCACCTTCTCTGAAGGCACCCGGTAAACCTGATATACTGGGTTTCTGTGAAGATGTTTTAAATTCACGTAAATTAGAAGTTATGTTTAAGCGTCTAATAAATGTTAAAAAATGATAGCTCTCAATGATATGTAAGTGTTGATGTATAGGGTCAATGGTTAACCCCACTGGGGGGGGTTTTCCCCCCGCCCTTTGGGGGCCATTTCATTTTAGGCGAAATCAGTACGCTATCATTGATACTGGCCTTCAGTCATAACACAAAAATATATACTGTCTTTATGTTGTTTGTACATTAATTTGAAGATTTAATGTAAAATTATTGCAATATAAAAGTATATTAAAAACTTTAATGTTAGGTGGGTAAGGTAAAACATAAAAATGTTAGGTAATCGCATCGCGATTAATTTCAGAACGATTCGATTAAATAGTTAATTTAATATATATAATATATATACTGTATATCGCAATTCAGCTAAAAAATATTGAAACATTATTTTATGTCCATATCGCCCAGCCCTAGTAACTTGATCCCTAGTACAATCTGTTCTGCTCGAGTCGGGAACTGTTTCAGAGGGTTCAGTCCATTTTTTCGAACTGGTTCAAGTAGTTCTGAACGGAACGAATAAATTGACTTGACATAAACAATGACATTATTGTCTTAAAGTTGCTGTACAGCAGAATCTGAATCTGATGTTTTCCTGTTTGTCTCTGTGAAGCTGCTTTGACACAATATGTATATTGTCTAAAGCACTATAAAAATAAAGGTGATTTGACTGGACTTTAAAGGGTGTGTCTCTTTTAACACTTCAATGTAAATGCCTACTACTATGATTGGCTAACTTTTTGCATGATATTACATGTGGAACTGTTTTTAAACATTTTACTACATTTTAACTATTACAGCTTAACTAATTGTGAAAATAGTTGATTATGGTATTATATTTAGATCTACTTGTGCTGCATAAAAGATTGAAGCAGCAAGCACTGTAGCTGATGACGGTCATGTCTGTTATGTGCACAAATTCAATTATCTAGCTATTCCAACTCGTTTTCCACAGGCCCCGTGCCAGGGGCAGACTTGGGGGCCCAAAACACCAACTACAGTATGCATTCATTTACTTTTGTAACCTTTATTTGCTCATAGCTTCAAGTTTATTTACCCCTTTACATTATCCGATCATCTATAATCATGAAAATCATGACACAAAACACAAGGCCTATAAATCTTAAAAGTATGTGTTTACTTTTCTCTCTGAGGTGAGACACTCATTACTATTGGGAATGAATAATATATAATATACCAATACAGTATAATATAATATACCAATTTTACTATTATTGCCTAACCCTAACCCTTATAATTACGATCTCGCAAAGTTATACTCAAAGAAGCTCTACACTTTACAATGAAAATCTTATTTACATTGTGTCTACACAAACACAAATATACACTGGAGCATTTGCCAAATCTGTTTTTCCAAATCACATGGTGCCCCTGATTCCTTGGGGCCCTAAGCGGCTGCTTACCTCACACCAGAGGGTGAGTCAAAGAGGTGACAATCGAGTTGTTAGGCATTGATCTCCTCAGTGTGTTAAAAACCTCTGCCACTTCCTGCTAATCGATCAATGAATTGAACTGGATACGGTGTATGAAATGCACATAAACTCTGTGTAAAAGTGCCATAAATTGAGAAATCATAGATGCAAAAGGTGAGTTTTGCCTATAAAGAGCATGAACTTGTGCTATAGGTCACTTGCATGGTAGCGCTGTCCAACTGTCATGAACGCAAAACAGCTTTAATTAGAAAAGAATAAAAAGTAATCAATTACATGCTATGTTGTCGAAAATATTTATCTGGATCTGCCAGACTACTAAAAGCCTTACACTGCAATACAATAATTTTAATTGATGTTGCTTGATAAATTTAGGCATGTTCACATTTATTAAGAGGCCCTTTTACTGGGAATGTAACATATTTAACCACAAAACTGTCACAATCCAAAAATATTGTTCCTCTATTACTATAAATGCTCTTATAATGATAACTCTCTGATGCAAAAATCATTTCAATAGAAAAGATCCGTATAGCATTGTTTATCTGACCGTTAAATGGTTGTTGTTCAGGTGACCTTCAGCAGATACACACTCCATTATGGGCTTAGATCTCATTAGTAATATTTCGAAAAAAGAAAATAGGGAAATGCTAGAACTATTTATGTATAATTGCGTTAGCTGCACAGGCATGTCGAGTCCTGCGTCCACCCAGTAAAGCACAAACTCCATTTGGTTCAAATAACTAATCGTTTAAAGGAAGAAAAAAAGTCCCCAGGACGGGGGCGCGTGCACGTTAATGCCGGTGTGCTTCACGAACCCGTTACTTAATGTAACAAAAGTTATGCTGCTAGCACTTCTGAAGGAAAATGCAACCGCTGCGATGACTGAGCACTCCTGAAACACTATAACAACTGCTGCACTAATGGCGCTACAGAAGGAGCGTCAGAACAATGGATGAAGGCGTAGCGACTCACCGACCGAGCCCGTGCGCGTTCCCGAACCGAGCAGAAAGTACCAAACCCACATCTTGCCCCGATTGATCAGATCTGCCCGCTGCGGGGCAACAGCTCGCTCAGATCTCACGCTTCTGTGTCCAAAGCCTTCAGCGTAGTCCGCGTAGTCTTCCTCCACGGACTGTCCGTAATGCTGTGCTACGAGAGGTGTGCTCTTATTGTTGGGACAGCCCCGAATCGGAGAGGAAAATGGGAGGAGGTTAAAAACACGCTGGAATGTTAGGAGTTAGCAGAGAAGGCGGAGACACGGTCGAGGAGCAGAGAAAGGCTGAGCTGTGATTTTAAGGAGGAGAAACTTGTTTAAATGTACATCTAATAACTACTTGAGAACACGACATGACTTTCTACTTGAATGGATCATCATGAACGAATAATTATAATCGTTAAGTGTTTCTTTGTAACTAGCTAAGTGAAAAGTAATTCTACACCGATTTTTTTTCAGTGTAGACAGTAATTTTTGATTCCCGAAAACGACGTTTTTCTCGCTTTTCTCGCTTTTCTTCTTGTCTTACTTACTGTCTTGTGAACTTATTCTTTATCCACCAGGAAAAATGATTTATTTAAGTCTCTAACAAACTGATGAGTTGGATCATGTTTAATTAGAAAGAGTTTGAAATTGTGTTGGTGTGCTTCCAGGAACGTGGTCGGGAAACAATATTTCTCATTCTAAATTCAGGTTAAATTACAGTACTTGACATTATATTTCCACACTGAAAAAAAAAAGTTTAGTCAGTTCAACTTAGAAAATGTACTTCATGCGGTAACATCTACAATAACTGGTTTTGACGAATTGAAATAAACGATTTAAGATTACTTATTAAGATTATAACTGAATTCAACCAACTTAAAAAAAAAAGTATAACTGTCAGTAGATGTAACCTGCTTTGTGTGTCTAAATGTTTTCCTCGCCGCACGACTACAGCATCTTGTCGGTGTGTGGGTGGTGGATCCCAATCTGAGTTAGATATTTGGTAGCGAAAGAATAGGTAGTGGTTATAATTTGTATATGCATTACATAGATTTAAAATTCATTCACTATAACTATTAGAGCCCCACACTTGTCTGACCTACTAAAACACTAGTGCAAGTATATAAAAAAAAAAGATTTTTGTTTATAATCAGGCCAGCTCATGATGACTATTTCATCATATGAGATAGGCAATGAGGCTAGTATTTGCTGCCTCACCTTGACTGGTGGACTGGTGTGTAGGGGATGCTACGGTTATGGAGGCCCCTCCTCAAACCCCGAGGCCCTAGGCAATCGCCTGCTTTGCCTATTGCTATCCCTGACTAAAGCACATTAGCACAAGCATATAGCTTGATAAGGCAGAGTGCTGAATTAAAAGAATAATTAATACCAGGGAGCTTAGGTAAGGAAGCAAAATTGTCACTTTATATGGATGATATCACCCTGTTACTTTCAAATAACCATTCAGTAGAAAGAGCATTACAGTTATGTGAGCTTTTTACATTGGTGACTGGTATGAAAATCAATAAAAGTAAAAGTGAGATTTTATACTTAAATTGGACAGAACCCAAATTTAATTTTGAATTGAAAAAAGAAAGGAATTGGAATTCTAGGATACAACAAATAGAGTGGAAAATAAAACAGTGGGAAGCAAGAAATCTTAGCTTTAGGGGTAAAGTCCTAATAATTAATGCAGAGATAATAGCATCTCTTACTTTTGTAGCGGCAACTTTGCCAGCCCCAAGATGGTTTTTAAATTCAGTAAAGAAAAAGATTTTCCGTTTTTTATGGAACTCTAATCAGGAGAGGTTGAAACGAGAAATTGTATGTAGAAAAATCGAGAAAGGAGGATTAGCGATCCCTGATATACAAGCCAAATTGGATGCTATGTTTCTCTTTCCTGTATTGAAATCTTGTCTAAATGATGAAGTGGCTAATTATAGTAGTTTTTTTGTGAAGTTCTGGGTAGGCCGACAAGTGGGGAGAATTTGGAATAAGAGAATGCCTCAAAATACTCCTTATGCAGAAACTAGACCAGTTATGTATGATAAAATGTTGCAGATATTAAAGAGAACATCTTGGTCTAACATTCAGATTGGGAGTTTAAATAGACAGTTAATAGAGGAAAAGCTATCCCCATCTTTATTTAAGATGACTCCTGTAGGACATCTTATTGAATCAGAATGTATTATGGTTTGGAAGAATGTGAACGATGATTTCTTGTTTAATTGCCATAAGGATATCGCTTGGCAGGCTGTACAAAACGGTTTACCTACTCTGGCTTTTTTGAAGAGGAGAGGTTGTTCTCGTTTTTCTTTGTGTCCTAGAGCAAACTGTGGAGAAGAAGAGACAATAAGACATTGTTTGTGGGAATGTGCTTATGCCCAGAAGGTTTGGGGTTCTATTAGATTATGGTTATACAACTTGTACAGAGTGCCAAGTGAAAGAGATATTTGGTATGGAGAATTGGAAAAGGTTAAGTGTAAACCGGTACTGTGCGTTCCTTCGCTTGGGAGGTCGTAGCCGCACATATATCTGTATAAATGTTTTTAAGGAATCACTATGGAAATCTAGGAATATTTGTGTTTTTCAGAAATATGAGATCCCAGTTAAATCAGTAACTACATCAAGTTTAAAATGCATAGGGGATTACATTTTAAGAGATGGACAGAAATTGTCAGTCAACGTAACCGATAAGTTATGGAACATACCAAATGTCCCTGCGTATGATCAAGCGTAGGGCGTGTGCTTACAGATTGTTATTCTGATAAGTTATACGGGCAAGAAATTGTGGATCAATCCTGAGGGTCGCTCGTGTGTGAAACGATGACTGGTGGTGTTGGAAATATAGTCCCACGTATATTGTATAAATAGTGTGTTGTAGATGTATTTATGAAAGAATGCACCTGTGTCTGTATTGTTTGACGTAAAGAGCTCAACCTAAAAAATATAAAAATGTGCATGTATGAATGGTTTGTTCTGAGCTTTTTTGGAAGTTGTCATGTATATTCGGTCAGTGTAATGGATTTAAGTTGAAGTAATATCTGCTCGTTTTATGTTACGTAATCCTGATATGGACGTAGGGATGACCAACACTACAAAGAACGCGGGTAGAATGTATGGGTAGTATAGGATAAAAAGCTCCTTCAGGCACTAATTGCACAGGTTCAGTCTTTATGCAGTGTAGGAGTCCGGCAGGGCGTGCCAACAATTACGACTGCGCAGGAACCAAGTGTCGCAGGTGATGTGGTCTTCCTGACGCAGAGACACACAACCAGATGACGAAAAACCTAAGTAGAACAAAAGGTGTTACAGTCGCTAGACTTGTATATTGTGTCTGCACTGAATACAAAATTATAAATGCAACACTTTTGTTTTGTCCCCCCATTTCATGAGCGTGTGACACAGTCTAAAGATCCGAATTAGAGCTTCGGAATGTGTTAACCTATCCAACAATAGGCCTATTTCTCTAAATATGTTCACACATTAAGCAATGTCTCAAGAAATGTGGACTGAGAGTGTAGTGAGATGCACTTCGTCACTTTAGTGACCGAGAAATCATCACAGCTCACCTGAGAGAGGTGGGGCATAATCAAGATGCTGATTTATGACAGGAAAAGACTCTTCAGCGGATTGTAGTTGCAAGGGTGGCACAGCGAGAGTTAGGCTGGCCACAATAAAAGGCCAATTTAAAATGTGCAGTTTTATCACACAGCAGAATGCCAAAGATGTCGCAAGTTTTGAGGGAGCGTGCAATTGGCCTGCTGACTGCAGGAATCTCAGGAATTGTGTGATGAATGTTCACGACCTGCTTGGTGTCAGTTTGATCCATAAGCCGTTCCAAAGGAATAGTTTCAGAGAATTGGCAGTACACATCCAACCTCACACAACCGCAGACCACGTGAACCACACCAGCACAGGACTCCACATCCGCATCTTCACCTGCTCAGAGAATTCGCTGAGACCAGCTACCTGAAGCCTGCTGCACCATCGGTTGCATAACACAAGACTTTCTACCACACAACTGTCAAGAAAATCACAGTAGTCAGGAAGCTCCTGATGCAGGCCAGCAGGCTCGTCCTCATTGGGGTCTCGATCTGACTGTAGTTCGTCGTCGTAACTGACTTGAGTGTGCAAATGCTCACATTCGATGGCGTCTGGCACTTTGGAGAGGTGTTCTCTTCTCGGATGAATCCCGGTTGTCACTGTACAGGGCAGATGGCAGACAAGCGTGTATGGCGTCGTGTGGTGAGCGGTTTGCTGATATCAGCATTGTGGATCGAGTGGCCCATGTTTCCATAGCGATGAGCGTGGCGGTGTGGGGTATGGTTTAGGACACACGAACACCGCGTGCCTTTTATTGATGTGGGCGAATAGGGTTTGAAAGGCTCCTAGCAAGATAACCGTGTAGGTGGGACGAGATCCTGAGGACCAATTAAGTTTGTTGTGCGGCTGATTAAGACCAGAAGGTACCATCACCTCAAATTGTTGTTGTTGCAGCATGATAATGCACGGGCCCATGTTGGAAGGATCTTTACACAATTCCTGGAAGCTGAAAACATGAAAAGTTCTTGCATGGCCAGCATACTCACCGGACATGTTACCCATTGAGCATGTTTGGGATGCTCTGGATCGGCGTATATGACAGCGTGTTTCAGTTCCTGCCAATATCCAGCAACTTCGCACAGCCATTGAAGAGGAATGGACCAACATTCCACAGGCCACAATCAACAACCTGATCAACTCTATGAGAAGGAGATGTGTTGCACTGTGTGAGGCAAATGGTTGTCACACCAGATACTGACTGGGTTTTCGGACCCCCCCCGGACCCCCCAATACAGTAAAAACTGCACATTTTAGAGTGGCCTTTATTGTGGCCAGCCTAAGGCACACCTGTGTAATAATCATGCTGTCTAATCAGCATCTTGATATGCCACACCTGTGAGGTGGATGGAGCGGTTGCTCTGATCATCAATTATGGCATACATTTCGATAGCTCGTTCCCGTTGCTCTCGAGGAAATACACACACCAAGCACATTTTTGCACAGGACTGCATTGGAGCACTTTCTCCACAAACTTCTGTACACTTTGAGGTTACCTCTGGGGTAGTAACATCCTGCTGTTCCATGTCTGGTTCTAGCACCGGAGTTGGGAAGAGAGGCGGAGCTATGTCCGGATGCATGACTGTGCAATGTCTATCAGAATCACACTCAGCACATTTGAGGGTTGCGAGACATTTTCTGGCTACATGATTCAGAGAGCAACACTTGAAACACCTCTTATGTTCTTTCAGGAGGTTCTTGCGTTCTATTAATGACTTTTTCCTGAAGGCTCTACATTTCAACAGGGGATGCGCTTTGTTGTGAATAGGACAGTGCTTCGACAAATCTATCTTAACAGTCTCTTTCAAATTTGCTGAATCGAACTCATCATTTCTAGATACATCTGTCTTATGCACCGACACAGGAACTCTGCTAGCACCATGTTTATAGAGGGGTCTTTCATTATGGATGTCTGCATGGCTACTGTTTGAAAGCTTGAAACTAGGATCATTCCTTGCTTTAGCTTCACTGCAAACAAAATGTGTGAAGAACGAGAATGGGGGAAAACTGAACTTGTTCTCTTCCTTGAAACATGAGCTGGTGAACAGCCATTTCTCCTGCAGATTTGTTGGTAACTTCTCCACTATAGGATTTATACTGCGAGGGGTATCAAGGTAAGCTAATCCAGGCAAGTATGCATCTCCTTTTGCTGCAAGTATCTCCATGAGCAGGTCTGCAAGCTCCCTGAGTTTCCCATCATCCTTCGGAGATAGACGTGGAAAGTTATCCAAGCGCTTAAATAAGGCACTCTCAATCCCTTCCGGGGTGGCATAGCATTCTTGAAGTCTCGTCCAAGACAACTGGAGAGCAGCTTGCGGTTTAGTAACATACACCGCTCAAATCCTCCTCACATGATCTGAAGATTCCTTCCCCAGCCATTTAACTAACAAATCTAACTCTTCGTTAGCTGAGAGTTGTAAGTCTTGCATAGCATTAACAAATGAAAACTCCCAGGCTCTAAAGTTTTCTAGATTATCTTCAAACTTGGTAAGCCCTGTGGTGACTAGCTCTCTCCATGCTAAGTATTTAGCAAAGTCTAACATAGGTGTGACTTGGCTTTGAGAGAAATGCTGTGTATCTGAATGGACTGCATACCTTTGTGTAGCAGGATCTTGACGTGGAGATGCTTTAAATGCAGTATTCGGGATGGAACGAGGCAGATTGTACAGGGAATCTGGAAATCTTGTGCTCTGCAAACGTTCACTATCTATACTCTACACTATATATATATATACGCCATCTTGGCACGTGCAGCTTCTGCTGAGGCTCTAGCTTTTGCAGCAGCACTAGAGGAAGGTTGGAGGAAGATAATGAGCGTTTAGAATTAACCTCTGAAGATGCCTTTTCTTTCCCTCTATTCCCTTCAGTTTGCGTGTTCTCTGCTGAACTTTTCTCTTGCACCTGCTGATCCATGGCTTTTTACTGTACTGTTCTCTTTATATGTTTTGTTTTCCCAAAACGTGTAATATAAATAAACAGCAAGCCAAACTCTGTTCACTGAGCCAGGATATGAGCGCCTTGCTCCTTTAATAGTCCAACGTATGATTTACATAGTCAAACTCAGCGGCCATTGAACCGAGTAAAACTGTAAGTGAAATGAAAGAAATGTAGAAAATTAACTATCAAATTGTAACAAACTTATTATCAGTTTAACTAGTAAAATTTATACAGATACATCGCTAACTCAGAAGCAAGTTAGAAGCATTCTCAATGCAGTGCACTAGCACCAATCGGCAATAACAAACATCTTTGATTATATCACATTTAAACTGAACATACTCTCCTGCAATATAAATTAGACAGATTAATGATTTGAATGAACTTACAGCCAATGCTTAGACAGGGTTTAGCAGAAGGATTCATTTAAATGCGACACAAACATGTCGAGCGCTTGCTGCGTCATGAGTCCGTTGCTTCTATTACCTAATGTGCGTCGCTCGCTTTGTTGCTGATCTATTCAACTCTAATGGCGATTTGTTATCTTATGAATGTTTTATGAATATCTATCAATTTCCCATTCCGTTTAAAGAATTTAACTCTGTTATAAAGGCGATTCCTGATGGATTAATATGTCTGATGAAAGCTTCTCTCACCCATGAGTCATGCTCAAAACAACTTTCACAGTTATGTTTGGGAGGTGTTTCACTTTTAAGTAAAGAATGTAATAATTCATTTATTCGTCAACTTTCTCAATCTTGAAACTCAATTTCTCCAAAAGGGAAATTTTTTGGGGGTTCTAAAATAGATAACATTCAATGTAGGAAAACATGGTTATTACCATATAAATACTGTATACCCAATAAAGTGAAAGAAGTGCATTTTAAAATTTTGCATAATATATACCCTTGTAACTGTAACGTGGCTGACGAGACGTGAGATGTGCGGATCCATATGCAAGCTTTATTTAGAACAGAAGAGGTCAGAAACACAGGCGGGTCGAACAATGGCAAACAGGTATAATGAGGGCAAGACAGAAGAGTAATCAAAACCGGGCGTGGTCGATAAGCGGCTAACAATATCCAGAGGGCTTGACACGAGGGGTATCCAATAACAATGCAGAGGTCCAGGCAGGGGCAAACAGTATCCGAACAGGGCAAGACGAGAGAGGTAGTCCGAAGTACACAAGCAATAATCAGAAAACGAGGAAACAGACAAGGCAAGACTAAAATAAAGCTATGGACAAACTAGACAGGCTCTGTAGAGTAGCTATCGCTAAGAGAGAGATAAACGCATACAATACTCGGCCGAGCGAAGGGATCAGAGTGAGTGTTAAATAGTGAGGGAGTGATATGAAACAGCTGGGTGCAATCAGTGTTGTGCAATTAGTGAACCAGCTGTGCAATCAGCACTGTGAATGATGGGATATGTAGTCCGGGATGATATGCAACAGTGTGAGTGCGAGAGTCAATGAAAATGGGAAGGATGACCTCTGATGGTTAGCCGACAGAAGTTCATGGACCGGATTCATGACAGAAACGCTGTTGTGTCGAAATTTTGTGATGTAGCTGATATATGCACCTTCTGTAAAAAAGAAAGTGAAGTGAAGATATTTGTCATTTATTTTTCTCTTGTAATGTTCCATCACTTTTCTGGAAAGATTTGAGTTCCTATTGTTTTTCTAAAGTTAATATGAAATGTAATTTACACATTAAGGATGTTGTTTGCATTTTTGAAAACCAAAACAAATCTTTAGAATCTACTCTTAGCTTTCTTATCCTTGTGGCAAAATTCTATTTTAACAAACAAAGGTTTCTTAAGAAAATACATACTTTTATAGATTTCTTATGTGAAGTAGAACATTTAATTAAATCACTAAGAGTAACTAATAACAAAAAATGTATTTCTTTTTTGAAGAGATATGATGAGATCTTTCATGTACCGTGATTAATACCTGTTTTGGTGTTTTTTTTAAAATCCTCTTTTCTTTATTTGTTCTGTTCCTGCCTTTATGTTCATAAAACTAGTTAAATGTCATTATCAATTTTTTTGAATTCTCTGCTCTTTCTATGTTCAGTGACATTGGATGTATTGTTGAACAGTAGTGTAATGTATGCAACTTTGTATCCTAATGCACTATGACAAGGTAATGTTTAATTTATTATATATATTTATTTATTACGTTTTATATTATCATCTCACACATGGATTTGCATTTTCTATAATGTCTAAATTCTAAATCAAAATACATATCTGATATGATTTAATATATAATTAGCATCAAACAAACAATATAATTAATATTCTCAAGGATTAAAGATTAAACGGAAAAAAATAAAAATTTGGTAAAATTTACTTGCAGTTGATTTTACCAAATGCTCAATCATCTGCTATTTGATCACTTAATTATCTCATTAACTTAAACAGTTTCAGTGTTTCTTTTAACATTGTGTAGATTGGACTCATATAAACACAGAGTAATGTTCACTGAGGATTTTGCTGTGTATGTTGTATCTATCCAAACAGAGTTTTGTACCTGTAAATGTTTTTGTTATATTTTATTATATAACAAAAACAGTGGCTCAGTGGGAAGCATTGTCTCTTCACAGCAAGAAGGTCCCCGGTCCGAGTCCCAACTGAGTCAGAAAGCCTTTCCTTCAGATCTGGTTTCCCTCACAATCCAAAGATGTGTGAATTACAGATGCTAAGTTGTCTAAAGCTGAGTGAAGTTTTTTTTTTCTCTATGATTTTTGGACAAACACACACTGTCTGTGAGTTGCTTTGCAATTACAAATGGAAATTACATTGAAATAAATGTGATTTTTAATTGAATGCATCTTGAGAATGTTTATTTGGCCCAGAAACCGTATAAATTATGTTTAAATGAGACCTTAAATGATGTTGAAAATATGTCCACAATGAGCACATTTGAACTAGTTTTTAACCCTGTACAGAGGTTCCATGAACGTCTATATCAGACATGCAGAACACGTCAAAAAAAGACATCATAAAAACCATTAACCAAACCACAGTCAAATGTTTCTCATTACCCTAATTATGAAATGTAGCATGTTGAATTAGAGAACATTTAATTATGTGAAAAAGCATTAGACTATGTGGAAAAAGCTGCTGCACATTGAAATAGATATACTCTGAATGATATTTATTGAATTTCAAATATTTATAAAGTCATGTAACATAATTTGAAGTGATTAATCTTTTTCTGCTGCCACATTATTTTTATTTTTATTTTTTATTTTTTGCCCGTGGGATACCATGAAAATAAATATTAGTTCAGTAAATTACCTTTCTGCCAGTTTTCACCTCTGATAAGATTCATTTAGAATTAAAGTTACGTATTCCGTAGTATGTGGAAGTCTTTTTGGCGGGAGCTGTTGCCATGGTGAATCATAATTTCGGAGCTCCATTGATCATGGCTTTTCATAGTCGTGGTGCACACGCTAAACTCAGAGTCAACCTACTCTGAGTTTTCAGTTTCAAAACAGCTGAGCAGAGTTAGTTCAATCCACTCTGTTTCCAATCTCAGGGTAAGTCAACTCAGAGTTCAAGTTTTAACTCAGAGTTTGTTGAACCTTCTTTCTGGAATACACCCCAGGTTCAGCAGGCTCACAAAGCACAACTCAGGATTGATCCAGAGTTTGTGATTAACTCTGGAGCGTGTGTACCTGAAAGTGTGATGTGTGCAGCAAACAGCCAATCACACGGAGCTCTGAGAGCATCGGTTTCATTTACTTCTCACAAGAGTCGGCGCAATTCAATTCTCTGTTAAAAATGAAGAGATGCTGTTATTAAAAATACAATTAATTTAAATGCATTTACAAGGCAGGAATAAACACTGCTGCTGCAGCAAAAGTTTGAGAAGGCAGCAGAAAGAAAATATCTGACTAAATACATTTTGTTTAGCCATTTTAAAAGCTTTATATATTGAAACTTATTTATAGGCAATGTATATTTTTAAATTAATTCAAATTAATGCAAATTTAATATTAATTTGCCAGCTCATATAATATATTTTTTATATATCATATAATTATGAATAATTATAATTCATATGTTATGAATATAATAAATAATTAGCAGCAAAAGGAAATTTTGTCTCTAAAATTCAGGCAATTTTGTGTTGGAAATTCTTCTACTCTAAACTGCTTTAATTTGAAGTGAGAGATATGGGGGAGTGGCTTAATTGCATCAAGCCGAATCCCCCCCCCCCACCCTCCCCCCGCTTTCTGATCCATGTCTCTTTACTCACAGCTGATTGGTCAGGTTTGGGTTTGCGATCTCTAACCCAGAATAAAACCTGCTCTGGAGCAGGGTACCATGGCGACGAAACCGCTCAAAACCAACCCACCTTCTTGAGCCCGAAAACTCTGAAAAAAATCAGAAACTGGCTTTTTGCAACGGGCCTCAGCTGCTGTAACATCTATAGTTACAAAATGCCTGGAGAAACATGTGGTGTCTAGACTGAAATGTAATGTAAATTTATTGTTAGATCCATTTCACTTTACTTATTGTCACAATGTTATTCAGTTTTTTTTCGTTTGCACTGGTTCTGATTTGATAGTCATTCCTCTTCAGGGCCTGTATCCTGATGGGGACGATACAAATCACTATTTGAGAGTCTTATAATCAAATGATTAGTTTCTAGTTGACAAAACCAAACCACTCCAATCCAGGTTTATTGGTACCAAGATGCTGACCATCAACTTTCTTTGTCACCTCAGGTTGTGATCCTGAGTTTGTGGAGCACGTGCACATGAATGTGTAAAATCAGAGGCGAACAGTCAGTCACGTGCCCTGCAACACAGAGCAAGTGTAATTTACTTCACGAGATAGAGTCAGCGAGATTCAAAAATGTTTTTGTTAAAGGTTAAGTGATTAAAGAATACAAAGAATTTAAATGCATTTGCACTGAAGTACTTGTCCATGAAAGAAGACAAATAAAAGAAATTATCTTTCTCTATTAGTGCAGTCACAAATTAAACTTCTGAAGTTAGTTTACTATAGTTAATATACATGTTCAAGTTACTATACTTGAACATGTAAGGTCACATGTAGCCATTTTTAAAGCGTTATCTATTGATTCTACCACTTATTCATATTACATATGATCTGTATATATTAATATTCATTTAAAATAAATGCTTTATAATAATTGTTAAACTAAAAGTGCTTGTGTGTAATGGATTAATATTAATATACTCATTTTATAATTATATAAATCATATGCAAATTGTAATTATCATTAAAGCCAGACAATTTTGTTGTAATTTTTTTAAGTACTTTATAGTGACCTTTAATTTGTAGGAAGAGAATCTGGGGGGAGTGACATTTTTTTTTTTGCGTCAGCCGTGTGTCACTTTGCTCACATCTGATTGGTCCAATTTCAGTTTGAGATCTCTTACCCAGAACATAACCTGCCCTGGAGCTGGTTAGCTGTGCAGTGTAAGTTACTATGGCAATGAGCACCGCTAAAAGCCAAGCCACTTTCATGGTATCTAAAACCCAGGATTGGTGCAAACTAAACTGAAACTTACCTGGCTAGCCAGCTAATTCGGCTTCCTGGTACAGGCCCCAGATGTGTCTTAAATAGTTCCCTTTGTTTGTTCCTTGTATTTAAGTCCTTGTGTTCCATTCGAGTTTGTCCGGTCTCATCTGTTATACTGGCATCTGTTCTACCCGTGTGTTGGATTAAAGACTTTTTCGAAACTTCTGTCATTATCTTTGTGTATTACAGCATAAGCGTGACACTTATAAAGATGAAAGAGGGACTGTTGATGCTAATACTGTCAGACATTTAGAGAATTCTAATGATTATGCACGGCAACTCTTTGTAGATTTTAGCTCAGCTTTTAATGCACTCCAGCCACAGTTACTCTTGGATAAACGTGTAAAGTTTAATTTGAACCCTTTTATTATCAAGTGGCTTTTTTTCCTTATCAGCCAATCATACTTAATATGTTAAAGTAAATAATTAATTTTCTGATGCCAGATTTATTCATTCTTTATTCTCTCAAGTATGTGTATGTTCCATTTCTTTTACTTTATAGACAAATGATAAGTAGGAAGAAGAAGAATCTTCATAATTAACTTTTTTTTTTTTTTTTTTTTTTTTTTTTTTTTTTTTTTTTTTTTTTTTTTTTTTTTTTTTTTTTTTTTTTTTTTTTTTTTTTTTTTTTTTTTTTTTTTTTTTTTTTTTTTTTTTTTTTTTTTTTTTTTTTTTCTTTTTTTTTTTTTTTTTTTTTTTTTTTTTTTTTTTTTTTTTTTTTTTTTTTTTTTTTTTTTTTTTTTTTTTTTTTTTTTTTTTTTTTTTTTTTTTTTTTTTTTTTTTTTTTTTTTTTTTTTTTTTTTTTTTTTTTTTTTTTTTTTTTTTTTTTTTTTTTTTTTTTTTTTTTTTTTTTTTTTTTTTTTTTTTTTTTTTTTTTTTTTTTTTTTTTTGTTTTCTTTTTTTTTTTTTTTTTTTTTTTTTTTTTTTTTTTTTTTTTTTTTTTTTTCTTTTTTTTTTTTTTTTTTTTTTTTTTTTTTTTTTTTTTTTTTTTTTTTTTTTTTTTTTTTTTTTTTCTTTTTTTTTTTTTTTTTTTTTTTTTTTTTTTTTTTTTTTTTTTTTTTTTTTTTTTCTTTTTTTTTTTTTTTTTTTTTTTTTTTTTTTTTTTTTTTTTTTTTTTTTTTTTTTTTTTTTTTTTTTTTTTTTTTTTTTTTTTTTTTTTTTTTTTTTTTTTTTTTTTTTTTTTTTTTTTTTTTTTTTTTTTTTTTTTTTTTTTTTTTTTTTTTTTTTTTTTTTTTTTCTTTTTTTTTTTTTTTTTTTTTTTTTTTTTTTTTTTTTTTTTTTTTTTTTTTTTTTTTTTTTTTTTTGTTTTTTTTTTTTTTTTTTTTTTTTTTTGTCCGTAATGATACTGCAGATACTAGGTCTGTTAGGGAAAACAACAACAACAACAAAAAAAACAGGATATATCTGAATATCATTCCGAAATTTAGAAAAGTGCAGTATACAGAATGTATAATTTTTGTTCCCTTGTTTTAATTCTCAGTTTATTGTGAGTAACTCACTATTCCATGTTCGGCAGGTAACTGCACGTGCAAGGGTTTCGGTGATTGTTAGCTTGGGGCAGAATACATCCACTGCTGTGACGGCGCTGCTGTTTTGCCTGGGTCTCATCTTTATTCATTTTGTTATTGTTTGTGTTTACGCCGTGCGTGCGTGCGTGTGTGCGTTTGAGTTATTATTGAAGTGATTTTGTCTTCTGTTACTTGTTTTCTTCTGAGCAGATATTTGACTATCTGTTGTCTTTTTTTTTTTCCTCGTTCTTTTCTGTGAAAAGTATTAAGTTGTTTATTTGGTTAGCTACAACAGTTGGCCTATAATTGTTTTTTCCTTTGTTTGTTTTGGAGTGTGTAATTAATTTTGTATTGTGTTCCTTGTTTTCTGTATTTTGTGATTTGTTTATTTATTTTTTTGTTTGTATTGTATTTTTCAGTCGATCTTTATAGTGGGAGAGCCCAGCTGTGGTTGTAATGTACTGGTGTGCATACATAGAGTGCTGTGCTTAATAAGCTTGTTGTGTTTTCACAAGTGTGTTGAAAATGTGTGGGTTTCTTTTCTCTTTTTTTGTTGAGGGTTGGGTGGAAGGCTGAGGACCCCTGCTGGCCACCTCCTTTACTTTCTATTGTTTTTTTTGTGTATCTGTATGTATAATTTGGACTTGTGCTTTGGTGATTGAGACCTTGTTTGGAATCAATGTATTGTGTATTTTTTTACTTTTATATTTCAATAAAGTGCCTGTTGTCTTTATCCTTCCAGTCCACGTCTCCATACTCACCCTGCCTTGGCAGCGAACCTGTGTGCCTTTGATAAGGCTGTTATTTCCCGGTGTATTCCGGGTGGCGTAGTCGATCTATAATTTTGTGTTAAAGTGTTCTTTATTTTGTAATCTCTCTCTTCTTGACCATCTCTGCCAAATTGGTTCCATCAATTATGGCGAGTCGTCCAGGTCCTGAAGCTGCAAAGCAGCCCCAGACCATCACACTACCACCACCATGTTTGACTGTTGGTATGATGCTCTTTTTATGAAATGCTGTGTTGGTTTTACACCAGATGTAACGGGACACACACCTTCCAAAAAGTTCAACTTTTGTCACATCAGTGCACAGAATATTTGCCCAAAAGTCTTCAATCAAGATATTTTTTGGCAAATGTGAGACGAGCCTTTGTGTTCTTTTTGACCAACAATGGCTTTTGCCTTGGAACTCTCCCATGGATGCCGTTTTTGCCCAGTCTCTTTCTTATTGTTGAATCATGAACACTGAGCTTAATTGAGGCAAGTGAGGCCTGCAGTTCTTTAGATGTTGTTCTGGGTTCTTTTATGACCTCCTGGATGAGTCGTCGTTGCGCTCTTGGAGTAATTTTGGTAGGCCGGCCACTCCTGGGAAGGTTCACCACTGTTCCAAGTTTTCTCCATTTGTGGATAATGGCTCTGACTGTGGTTTGCTGGAGTTCCAAAGCCTTAGAAATGGCTTTATAACCCTTTCCAGACTGATACATGTCAACTATTTTGTTTCTCATCTGTTCTTGAATTTCTTTAGATTGTGGCATGATGTGTTGCTCTTTAAGCATGCTTCACTTAATCAGACTGGTTCTATTTAAGGGATTTCTAATAAATGAAACCCTCGTTTAAAAACTGCTTTTTGTATTTACTTGCATTATCTTTGTGTAATATTAAAATTTGTTTGATCTGAATCTTTTAAATGTGACAAATATGCAAAAAAATAAAAAATAAAAAAAACAGAAAGGGGGCAAAACCCTTTTCATGGCACTGTAAGTACTTAGGTCATTGACTGCTCCTATACTTGTAAAGCTCATGATGAATATCTCTTTGGCATAAATCAGAATTATGTTCTTATTTTATCAAGCAGTTCTGGGTATTCTGTTAAGTTATTGGATGCAAGATTGGTATGGGAGTCTTTTGTTTGTCAAAATCACAGCATGCACATCTTTTTAAAATTGCTATGACAGTTCTGGGTGTAAAGGAATATACATCACTTCGACCCCTTTCGTTTTAGGCTGAAGACAAACTTCCTGAAAAGGACAATAAAGTATAACTCCAACTCTTTAAAGTTTGAGTCCTTTTAATTCAGCTAGAAAGTCATGCCATGATGTATAAATATTCTGTTGGTCATAAATACGTCTTCAGAACAAATTAAATTCACAGGTCACAGTTTGGAACACAGTGAAATGCAAAACTTACGCTAAGAAAAATGACCACCTAGAGCAGTGGAAGCGTCAAGTGTACTTGCGATTGCATGGCCATAGCAAAGGCGCAGTCAAACAAACTGAATTATAACATGAGCCTTGTTCAGGGAAAATGTTTACAAAAGGACATCACAATGGGCAGAGGCGGACTTAACCATTAGGCAAAGGTAGGCGACCGCCTTGGGCCCCCAAAAGCCAAGGGCCCCCTAAAATGCTTTTTATATGCGAGATGCGCGTTCAGTGCGGACGCACAAGTGGTTGCTCTGGTGTTCATTACCACGACAACCGTCTGTGCGTCCGCATTGAACGTGCTTCTTAGCAAAAGTAGGGCGATGTAGAAAATGGGGACGGAATCTATTCATAAAAACGGAATTTACTGTGTAACGCGGAATGTGACGGAATGAATGGCGCAGACGCGCGTTTCGTTTGCTAGTTTGCTATTTAAGCATGCGCAATGCTCGCGGTTGTCGTCTGTAGTAGCTAAATAGTGTTTTTGCCATTTAATATTCACATACACTAGTCCATATCGCGGTTTGATTGAAGTGTACTGAATTGCATTTGATTTATTCATTCAATATTTGATGAATTCCGTGACATTGCTCGTTACACAGTAACCTTCTGTTGTGTAGCATTTTGAATGTACAAAAATTAAAGGGTTTGTTTAATTTTCATTGGAATAAAAGATAGATTAATGTTTTCGCCTTCATTTGATTACCAGAAAAATGAAAATACACAACACAGAATTTCTAAAAAAGAAGTAAATAAAATTTAAATTTCATAGGGCCCTATTATTGTATACAAATTAATAAATTAAGTTGTTTTTATGAATTCAATTAATTAGATATGTTTTTGATTAAAACATTAAAATGGAATACAGAAAAAAAAAGCGCAGAATTTGGGCCCTGAATGTAATTTTTGTTAAACTTTTAATAGGCCTAAATTGCTGTTAAATTAAACAAGTTTCGTGATTTTAATTAATTGGACATGTTTTTTGTTCAAATTTAAAATAATCATCCAGAAAAATTAAAACGGAAAAAATAAAACTTAGGCTAATTTGGGAAAAATAAAACGGATTTCATAGGGCCCTACAAATATCATGCATCTGAAGCTATAATTTTAATACTAAGCAACAGTGCATATTATATAGGGCCTATTTAATTTTTTTAAACGGCGCTCACTCGTTTTTGTGAAAGACCCAAGAAGGACCATGCACAGTCACTTTCCACACAGGCACACTTCATGTTTGGTTGAAATAATCCTTAAGCATGTAAATTTAAAATGTCCGTCAGTTTAATTTAAATGTGCAATAAAAAAAAAAAAAATATATGTATATTTTAAAGTTTAGAATTAGACAACTGCATAGTGAAAATTACCCCAACGCACCACCTAGTGTCCAACCTACACTAATACTATTATAACCTGTTTAAATGTGAACAAGGGATTTACAACATTAAAGAAATCCTTTATTTATAACATCTAAAAGATTAGACACAACTATGGGGCACGGTCGTGCAGCAGCGAGCAACAGTGAAAGGAACCTCAAGGTTGTAAATGTGTGAAATTGTATAGGGCCCCATTCCTGTATTTTGCCTGGGGCCCCCAAATCACTAAATCCGCCCCTGACAATGGGTTGGGAAGATAGGAATAGAACATTCTATATGCCAAAAGCGGACACTTTGTCTGTTCAAGTAATGTCGCAAATATTGTATTCTACAAGTTGATCGCACATGAATCCAACCACAAATTTGTACTTATCAGTTGGAAATTCGGGATTTCCTTTTTAGACCTGAGTTTCTGAATTGGACGTGTCAGTGAGAAATCATGCAGATGCAATTGATGCGGCATCTTTATTGAAGGTAAATTGATTCATTTTTTTTTTTCATTTATAGTAAAACTGAAGTGGAAAAATTTACAATTACTATAGAATGTACAGAGATGTGAAACATTGTTTGCCTCCACCTTTATTTCTTTTGTTTTTGTATATATTTCATAGTAAATAGTTTCAGAAATGAAAACAATGTCTAACATAAAACAAAGGCACCCTGAGTAAACACAAAATAGTTTTTAAATGACAATGTTATTTATTGAAGCAAAAACATTATCTAATACCAACTGTTCTAAATCTACGATACTGCATTCATAATGGGGTTCAGCTGGACTAGATGCAACTAGGCCTGATTGCTGCCAGACTTCAAATTAAATCAACACTTACATGAAAACTTTTTCAACAGCAGGATGTTGGTTAAATAGGTCGTTCCCAGTAACACACTATGCCAAAGGTGAAAGAAATTCCAGTAATGTTGAAGAAGAAAAAAAACCACAGTGAGAGCTTTTATCTTCAAATGGAAAAATCTTGGGATAGTAGTAAACCTTCCCAGAAATGGCTGACCTTGTAAAATTCCTCCAAGAGCACAGTGACATTTTCTGTGACATGACCATTCAGGAAGTCGCAAAAGACCCAAGGACAATACCTGAAGAAACTGCAGGCCTCTCTTGCATCAATAAAGGTCAATGTCCTTGGCTTCACTTTCCGAAAGACACTGGACAAAACTGGCATCCATGGAAGAGTGGTGAGGTAAAATACCCTGCTATCCCAGAAGCATATTAATGCTTGTCTGAATTTTGTCAAATTGTTTGCAGGATGGGGTCCCATTACATCTGATGTAAACCAAATACTGAAAAAAAGAACCTCATATCTATGGTCAAACATGGTAAACATGGTGTGGAGATGCTTTGCTGCTTCAGGGCCTGGCAACTTGCAATAATTGAAGGAAACATGAATTCTGCTCTCTAACAGAAAATCCTAAAGGAGAATGTCAGGTTTTCAGTCTGTAATCAGAAGATCAAGCTCAACGGGATTATGCAGCAGGACACTGAAAACCCTCCAGCGGGGCTGAACTAAAGCAGTTCTGCAAAGAAAAGTGGGCCAAACTTCCATCACAGTGCCGTGAAAGACTAACATCCAGTAATCAGAAGCATTTGGTTGCAATTAATGCTGCTGAAGGTGGCACGAACACATTTTAATTTCAAGAGAGCAAGTCACATGGCTGATAGGTGTTGGATTTTTTTTTAGCTTAAAAAAAACCTTTAAACTCATGTGTTTACTCAGGTTGCATTGGTTTTGTTTGCTTCTGAAGCTGCGGACAGGTAGGGATTTATTTTACTTATTTTTATTTTTAAGGAAAGTGCTTTGAGTGCTTGCACACTGGCTGACTGAGTATTTCAGTCCACAAAGGCATTGATATCTTTGATTATTAAATCTGTCATACCCTCATCATCATATCAGATTATGGAAGGAGTTTAGGACCAGTAAATGAAATCGTCAAAGCGATTTCAACAACATAGCGACATAAATTAACACCTAACCTTCTACTCTGTTTTTCTGAGAGCTTAACCTATACATTCATTGATGGTATGTGCTATGTGCTAGCAATAGTGAAAATGACCAGCCTTCAAATGAACAAATGAAAAAGATCAGAAACTTTTTTTTATTTGTTTACAGCAAGGAATAATCAGAACAAAAGCAGAAGTTGTTGAGTATAACCAATCTAATTGTTGCACACTATCAAAGACCATATCAAAAATATAATGCCATGTTTCCCCTTAGCAAAGCATAGTTTAGGTATCAAAAATAAATCTACTAATGCAGCAAATCTTTCTCTCAGTGTTTTGCTGCATTTGTAGATTTAGTTTGGATACTTAATATATATATATATATAAACAGGACCTGGTGGTCCCTCCAATATTGAGAAAAAGCATACAAGCCAATTGCAGACACAACACACTAATACTTAAACACAATAATGGTTTAGCAAAGTGTCACGATCAGGGTTGAAACACATTTGGTACACTGGGCATCAGTGACGCAGGCAATGGTACATTTCTTTCTGATAAAGAAAAAGCAGCCAACAAATGGATTAGAAACAATGCACAGCTAGACCAACTATATAATCTTCTGCATTTAAGCTCAAATAGAATCAAAGTATAGCATGATGATGTGAGTTTGTATGGTATGAGACCGCATTTCATGAATCGCACAATTAACCCAGGAGTGGTACATAAATAATTTTTAGAAAGCAAATGTTAAACAAACAAAAACAAAAATACATGGTAACTGGTTTAAGCTGTTTAAAACAATCTTGTTTGTTTAACACAATACAAATAACAGACAAAATATTCAGTTTTAGTTTTGTTTGTGCCTCCTCAGCTTTTACATATTACTTTATTGCCTTTCATTAAAAAGGAAATAAACTGGTTCAACATAAAACAATTAGCTGCAAATATTCAAATAACTGGTTAAAATGAAGAAATATCATCAGCACAGTTACATTCAGATATAGTCATAGTTTTTATGCCACCAAGTGAGGTATGAAAAGAAGATGGGAGAGCTGGTGACAGAATGGTTGCTAGTTTTAGGGTGCATGCCCAATATATGCATTTTCTCTGTCTTCATCTCCTGAAGGATCTTCAGGGGCCCTCCTTTGATTAGCTGCTCTGTAAGTGGAAAATGACTCATTTACATTCAAACATAAACAAAACAAAGAAACCTGCACATGAACAAGAAGTTAAAACTTTGGAGTAGCTAAATCAAGATAAATATATAGATATAATGGTGAGTCACAGGGCCCTGTTTTAAAAGTGGTAGGCCATATACAGGTGCATCTCAATAAATTAGAATGTCATGGAAAAGTTCATTTATTTCAGTAATCCAACCCAAATTGTGAAACTCGTGTATTAAATAAATAAATTCAATGCACACAGACTGACGTAGTTTAAGCGTTGGTTCTTTTAATTGTGAGATTTTGGCTCACATACAAAAATCCACCAATTCACTATCTCAACAAATTAGAATATGGTGACATGCCAATCAGTTAATCAACTCAAAACACCTGCAAAGGTTCCTGAGCCTTCAAAATGGTTCTCAGTTTGGTTCACTAGGCTACCAATCATGGGAAGGACTGTGATTGACAGTTGTCCAGAAGACAATCATTGGCAACCTTCACAAGGAGGGTAAGCCACAAACATTTATTGACAAAGAAGCTGGCTGTTCACAGAGTGCTTTATCCAAGCATGTTAACAGAAAGTTGAGTGGAGAAAAAAAAGTGTGGAAGAAAAAGATGCACAACCAACCGAGAGAACCACAGCCTTATGAGGATTGTCAAGCAAAATCAATTCAAGAATTTGAGTGAACTTCACAAGGAATGGACTGAGGCTGGGGTCAAGGCATCGAGCCACCACACACAGGAATTAGGCTACAGTTGTCGTATTCCTCTTGTTAAGCCACTCCTGAACCACAGACAAACGTCAGAGGCGTCTTACCTGGGCTAAAAACAAGAAGAACTGTACTGTCGCCCAGTGGTCCAAAGTCCTCTTTTCAAATGAAAGCAAGTTTTGTATTTCATTTAGAAACCAAGGTCCTAGGAGTCTGGGGAAGGGTGGAGAAGCTCATGCCCACGTGCTTGCAGTCCAGTGTGTTTCCACAGACTTCATGATTTGGGGTGAATGCTGGTTTTGGTCCATGTGTTTTTTGAAAACCAACGTCATTGAACCCATTTACCAAGAAATTTTGGAGTACTTTATGCTTCCTTCTGCTGACCAGTTTTTTGTAGATGCTGATTTCATTTTCCAGCAGGAAAATTTGCCCACACTGCCAAAAGCACCAAAAAATTGTTAAATGACCATGGTGTTGGTGTGCATGACTGGCCAGCAAACTCACCAGACCTGAACCCTAGAGAATCTATGGAGTATTGTCAAGAGGAAAAGGAGAAACAAGAGACCAAAAAATGCAGATGAGCTGAAGGCCACTGTCAAAGAAACCTGGGCTTCCATACCACCTCAGCAGTGCCACAAACTGATCACCTACATGCCACGCCGAATTGAGGCAGTAATTAAAGAAAAGGAGCCCCTACCAAGTATTGGGTACATGTACAGTAAATTAACATACTATCCAGAAGGCCAACAATTCACTAAAAATGTTTTTTTTATTGGTCTTATGAAGTATTCTAATTTTTGAGATAGTGAATTGGTGGGTTTTTGTGAAATGTGAGCCAACATCATCACAATTAAAAGAACCAAAGACTTCAGTCTACTTAAACTACTTCAGTCTGTGTGCAGGGAATTTATTTAATACACGAGTTTCACAATTGAGTTGAATTACTGAAATAAATAAACTTTTCAATGACATTCTAATTTCTTATTGAGAGATGCACATCGTACACTCAGGTGCATCTAAAAAAATTTGAATATCATGAAAAAGGTCAATATTTTTTGTCACTCATTTCAGAAAGTGAAACCCATATATTATATAGATTCATTACACAGAGTGAAATATTTCAAGTATTTCAAATATTTTGATGATTATGGCTTACAGATAATGAAAACCCAAAATTCAGTGTCTCAGAAAATTAGAATATTGTGAAAATTTCAATATTGGAAAGTCATGGTGTCAAACCCTAATCAACTAATTACCTCAAAACACCTGCAAAAGTTTCCTGAGCCTTTAAATGGTCTCTCAGTCTGGGTCAGTAGGCCATACAGACATGGGGAGCCACAAAATTTAATTGCTAAAGAAGCTGGTTGTTCACAAAGTGCTGTATCCAAGCATATTCATAGAAAGTTGAGCGGAAGGAAAAAGTGTGGTAGGAAAAGGTGCACCAGTAAAATGGATAAACGCAGCCTTGAGAGGATTGTCAGGCAAAATCCATTCAAGAATTTGGGGGAGCTTCACAAGGAGTGGACTGAGGCTGGCGTCAGCGCATCAAGAGCCCTTACGCACAGACGAATCATAGACATGGGCTACAAATGTCGCATTCCTCGTGTCAAGCCACTCCTGAACCAGAGACAACGTCAGAAGCGTCTTACCTGGGCTGTGGAGAAAAAGAACTGGACTGTTGCCCAGTGGTCCAAAGTCCTCTTTCAGATGAAAGTAAATTTTGCATTTCATTTGGAAATCAAGGTCCCAGAGTCTGGAGGAAGAGTGGAGCAGCACAGAAACCATGTTGCTTGAAGTCCAGTGTGAAGTTTCCACAGTCTGTGATGATTTGGGCTGCCATGTCATCTGCTGGTGTTGGTCCACAGTCAACGCAGCCATCTACCAGGAAATTTTAGAGCACTTCATGCTTCCTTCTGCTGACAAGCTTCATGGAGATGCTGATTTCATTTTCCTGCCCACACTGCCAAAGGTACCAAAAGCTGGTTCAATGACCATGGTGTTACTGTGCTTGATTGGCCAGCAAACTCGCCTGACCTGAACCCCATAGAGAATCTATGGGGTATTGTCAAGAGGAAGATGAGAGACACCAGACCCAACAATGCAGATGACCTGAAGGCCACTATCAAAGCAACTTGGGCTTCCATTACACCTGAGCAGTGACACAAACTGATCACCTCCATGCCACGAATTGAGGCAGTAATTAAAGCAAAAGGAGGCCCAACCAAGTATTGAGTGCATAGAAATGAACACACTTTTCAGAAGCCTGACATTTCTGTTTAAAATAACCTTTTTTTTTTATTGATCTTATGTAATATTCTAATTTTCTGAGACACTGAATTTTGGGTTTTCATTATCTGTAAGCCATAATCATCAAAATTTCAAGAAATAAAGGCTTGAAATATTTCACTCTGTGTAATGAATCTATATAATATATGGGTTTCACTTTCTGAAATGAGTGACAAAAAATATTGACCTTTTTCATGATATTCTAATTTTTTGAGATGTACCTGTATTTTCCTATTTGATACTATAAAGTTGCTTGGACACAATCTGTATTGTTAAAGCGCTATATAAATAAAGGTGACATGACTTGACTTGACTGTAGAGTTCCCAAAGGCTTCCAGCACCACTGATAAAGGCAGCAATATATTCACAAGGGAGTTTTTTCATCCTTCATGTTCATGTTTAAAATTAATTTGCAGTGAATACCCTTCTCCTTTAGACCAGGGGTTTCCAAAACTTTCCATTCCACCTAGATAAGTATAATCTATTTTAAGACCCACCAAAATATTTGTGATAAAAAAACTACTGATATTACTGCAAGCTTAATCTTAATTAAAAGTTTAATATGACAGAAATTACAGTTAATTTACAAATTACAAAAAAAAAAAAGTTTGGAGATTGAAATAATTATGAAATAATTAAAAAAATAAACAGATGTATCTCACTTTAAATAAACACTAAAAACAGAGATGACAAATTTACTTCAGCCAGAAATTCAGCCTACTTTTGCAATGGTGTTTAGCGATATCTTCAAAAGATTTTTGAACATTGGCACATTTTTTTACATTTTGTTATGCTAGCATGTGGAAATATTTAAAACATGTAGAGATACATTTAACCCCACGTTTGTGCCCCGCTCACCCCCGTACATGCAAAATGCTTTTTACTAGGGCTGGGTTTTGACACACAAACTTCACAATTCGATTAGATTCTCATTCACAAGTTTGCGATTCGATTCGATTACCAATTCAATTCGATTATCGATCAATATTGATTATTTTGGATATATATCTGGTACACATGCAAAATTTTCTCAAGGAACAAAAAATCTCTTAACTAATGCTGTAAAATATACAGGAGAGTCAGTTGGTACTACATTACTATAATATTAAAGGTTAAAACTGACTGATTTTTCAAGCTATACAACTGCTTAAATTACACTGAATGAAATTTAACTTTGAAGAACAGTAAAAGTTATAATGAATGTTATATGTTGCATATTTAGCAAAATGCGCCTCTCTACAGTTTATTTTTCTACAAACCCAATTCCAAAAAAGTTGGGACACTGTACAAATTGTGAGTAAAAAAGGAAAAAAAAAAAAAGGAATGGAATAATTTACAAATCTCATAAACTTATATTTTATTCACAATAGAATATAGATAACATATCAATTTTGAAATGTCATGCCAAATATTGAATCATTTTGGATTTCATGAGAGCTACAAAAAAGTTGGGACGGGTAGCAATAAAAGGCCGGAAAAGTTAAATCTACATATAAGGAACAGCTGGAGGACCAATTTGCACCTTATTAGGTCAATTGGCAACATGATGGGTATAAAAAGAGCCTCTCAGAGTGACTGTGTCTCTCAGAAGTCAAGATGGGCAGAGGATCACCAATTCCCCCAATGCTGCGGTGAAAAATAGTGGAGCAATATCAGAAAGGAGTTTCTCAGAGAAAAATTGCAAAGAGTTTGAAGTTATCATCTACAGTGCATAATATCATCCAAAGATTCAGAGAATCTGGAACAATCTCTGTGAGTAAGGTCAAGGCCGGAAACCATACTGGATGCCCGTGATCTTAGGGCCCTTAGACGGCACTGCATCACATACAGGAATGCTACTGTAATGGAAATCACAATATGGGCTCAGGAATACTTCCAGAAAACATTGTCGGTGAACACAATCCACCGTGCCATTCGCCGTTGCCGGCTAAAACTCTATAGGTCAAAAAAGAAGCCATATCTAAACATGATCCAGAAGCGCAGGCGTTTTCTCTGGGCCAAGGCTCATTTAAAATGGACTGTGGCAAAGTGGAAAACTGTTCTGTGGTCAGACGAATCAAAATTTGAAGTTCTTTTTGGAAAACTGGGACGCCATGTCATCCGGACTAAAGAGGACAAGGACAACCCAAGTTGTTATCAGCGCTCAGTTCAGAAGCCTGCATCTCTGATGGTATGGGGTTGCATATGAGTGCGTGTGGCATGGGCAGCTTACACATTTGGAAAGGCACCATCAATGCTGAAAGGTATATCCAAGTTCTAGAACAACATATGCTCCCATCCAGACGTCGTCTCTTTCAGGGAAGACCTTGCATTTTCCAACATGACAATGCCAGACCACATACTGCATCAATTACAACATCATGGCTGCGTAGAAGAAGGATATTGTTTTTTTTTTTTTTTATTTGCAATTAAATTTTTCTAATTAGGGTACTGAAATGTCCAGCCTGCAGTCCAGATCTTTCACCATAGAAAACATTTGGCGCATCATAAAAAGGAAGATCTAGACCCAAGATCAAGACAGTTGAGCAACTAGAAGCCTGTATTAAACAAGAATGGGACAACATTCCTATTCCTAAACTTGAGCAACTTGTCTCCTCAGTCCCCAGACGTTTGCAGACTGTTATAAAAAGAAGCCAAGACATGGCCTTGTCCCAACTTTTTTGAGATGTGTTGATGCCATGAAATTTAAAATCAACTTATTTTTCCCTTAAAATTATACATTTTCTCAGTTTAAACATTCGATATGTCATCTATGTTGTATTCTGAATAAACTATTGAAATTTGAAACTTCCACATCATGCATTCTGTTTTTATTCACAATTTGTACAGTGTCCAAACTTTTTTGGAATCGGGCTTGTAGCTTACTAATGAGTTTATTGCCACCGAATATGTTTTTTCTGAGGTAAATGTGATGTTAAGTGACATTGTTTACAAGTCGTTATATTGCGCCTTTGCACGGCTGAAACACTGATTGAGCGATTACATGAGACAGGAGATGGATTGTAAAGTTGTACTCTTTCTTTTAACTTACCTTCAGATGTTTAGTAATGTTTATTTTGTGCTGAAACTGGTATTAATGTGGAGGAGATGATCAATTCACGTGCGCCTCGCATTGCCACTTTTATTGAACCGAGGTGCGCCATGCTACAGTGATCACTCCACAAAACAACGCCAAAATGGCATTTTTTGTTTGAATACTGCAATACAGTGGACAGAATTTGAAATCTGAGACTTTGTTTCATATTAAAAGTACCAAAGCACAATGCTTATTGTGATTTATTGGATGGGAAGTACCCTTCAATGTTCCAAAACAGGCTAGACTAATCGATTTTTGTGATTTAAGAATCGATATTGTTTCGTAAAACTGAGAATCGATTATAATCGAGATATCGATATTTTTTTTTTTTACCCAGCCCTACTTTTTACAGACCGTTTCATTATTGGTTAGTAGCCAAATGCATATGAAGGAACGAAAACAACAAACTCTTTATATCTCTCGGAAAATACAGTGCTGAGTTCAAACAGACGATAGAAATTAATGAACATACCTGAAACAGTTTGAGCTGTGTGTGTGTCATTGAAACGCAAATTTAGCTGCAGCCAAGTGACTTTGTGCGACCCACAAGTGGGTCACGACCCACAGTTTGAAAACCCCTGCTTTAGATCACCCTTTCCTGTTAGCGAACATCACAACACTGCCCATTCAGTTGGGAGTGACATTTAGATGAATATGAAAATATGTGCTGCATGCTTTCCTCTTAGTAGTGAGATAGACACACAACACAAATGACAGCACTGAGAAAACAGCAGTCAAGAAAGCATAGCGATATGGATGTTTGCACCAGCTCTGCAATTTGGCACTACAGTCAAGTCACGTCAAGCTTATTTATATAACACTCTATACAACAGATTGATTTAAACCAGTGGTTCCCAACCCTGGTCCTGGAGGCACCCCAACATTGCACATTTTGCATGTCTCCTTTCTCTGACACACCAGTTTCAGGTCTTGGAGTCTCTACTAATGAGCTGATGACCTGAATCAGGTGTGTTTGATTAAGGAGACATGCAAGACGTGCAGTGTTGGGGTGCCTACAGGGCCAGGGTTGGGAACCACTGCTTTAAACCAAATAGCTTCACAGTATTATGAAAAACAGTGTCAGTTTCTCTTTCAATTAGAATTACAATTCAATTTCTCATACTTATATTTGGCTTTATTAAACTTGAAAATATAATGAATTTATATTAAATTTTTTTATTACAAGTCAATTCATTGAACCATTTTCACAGTCTTTATCTCAGAGGTGGAACTTTCAAGTACAACTACAAGCAAGTCCTCAAAAAATCCCAAGTCCTCAAAGAGTTAAAGTTAATGAGATAATTGAGTGACTAATTAAATGATGATTGATGCTGTTATTGAGAATTACAGAGGATCAGATGTTGATGTTTTATTGGTTAAAATGATGCCACCATTATGGAAATCAGTGTTTGCTTTAGTTGGGCTCTTGACCCTTGACTTCCTGTGTTAAATCTCTCTCTGTGGTAATGCATGTGGTGATGTAAAGCAGAGAGCTCAATGCTCTACAATGAGGAGATATTAGCTGCTTTTATATGATAAGACAGTCATCATGAGCTGGCTTAATTATAATCAAAATAACTTATTTTATAAATATGTTTAGGTTTAGCATAATCAACCCTGTGAAACTACAGTATGCAAACAAAGTGTTGTTCTAATAGTTATAGTGAATGAATTTTTTAAAATCTTGTATCAATACATACCTTTAGAACATCTGTACTGTTTAGACACAGGCAGACATCAAGAACCAGCATATGAATCTCAACAATGGTGACAAAATCATCAAAATGCTTCATGCTGCAATGCATGGTGGGTAACACCATAGTAAAAACTCCCATCATGCACTGCAGCATGAATTAATTATTGTCACCACTGTTGAGGATCGTAAGATAAGTTTTCATGTCTAAAAGCCTGAGCCAATACCATTTATTTTTATATTGAAGCATTAGAGTGGCATTTGTTTAATATGACTTTTTTTTTCCTGTTCAGTAATAGCTGAATGTCAGTCAATAAACCAAAGAGAGATCACTTCCTGCATGCTCGTTCATCATGAGTTATAAGTAGAAAGCATAAGTTAATATGCTATTTCAAGGTTTGATTCAGCAATACACAAATGTTTTAAAATGGTATGAGTACATTAGTAAAAGGGTCAAGAGACCAACTAAAGCAAACCTTGACCACAATTATGGTGATATTGCGTGTATGTGTGTGTTTTTTCAGTTGATTTCATCCAAGGCTGTGGCTGAAGTCAGTTGTAGTTCTTGTGTTTCTCTTTTATTCAATGATTCTGTTTGTAGCAACTCAAGTAATAACTGCCACATATGTAAGAGTATTTATATATAATATCTATATATAGTAATTTTTTACAGTATATATAATATATATATATATTAGTGATGTGAAAAAGTGTTGGCCCCCTTCCTGATTTCTTATTTTTTTTTGCATGTTTTGCATTGTCATTACCTTATGAGGTTTTTTTTTTTTTTTTTTTTTCTCAAGGTTTTTATTACGTTTTGAGAAAATTATTACATTTTGAACATTTTATTGCAATAATAATGTAATACATATTACATTATGTGCAGTTTTTACGTTATGTGCAGTTATTACATTATGAGTTTTCTACTTGTTAACAGCAGGTGTTCATCACTAATGCACACTAATCATCATTTAATGAATCACTTAATTATCTCATTAACTTTAACTCTTTGAGGACTTGGGATTTGACTTGAGACTTGCTTGTGACTTGAAAGTCCCACCTCTGCTTTATCTTGAAGGATTTGCTATCCTGTGGCTGCCTCGTGTGGAAAACATTAGTATTATGGTCTTCATCTCTGAATCACATTAATATAAATGATTACACGTTTAATGATTACTTTACTGATAATACACCCACATTAAACTCAAATTCACTGATTCTGTATCTTATTTCATGCTTTAACAGTAGAATTTTCTACTTACATTTTTAAGCAGTAATGATTCATTATTATGTCACTTGTTAAACGGTTATTTAACAATTGCATTCAGTCCTGCTCCCTGCATTAATAGTGTGATTTAGTTTGTTGTGTAACACAGGGATCCTCAAATCTGGCCCACGAGATTCACTTTCCTGCAGAGTTTAGCTCTAACCCTAATCAAACACACCTGAGCATGCTAATCAATGTCTTCAGGATCATTAGAAAATCACAGGTGAGTTTGATCAGGGTTGGAGTTCAACTCTGCAGCGCTCCAGCTCTCCAACTCTCCAGGGCAAGATTTGAGGAACCCTGGTGTAACATTAGCAAAGAGTGGATGAACTTTATTTTTAAAGAAGTTCCAGATTGTGTCAGTAAGACACTGTTCATTTATTTACTTCAGTTTACTGTGGATTTGCTTTTAAACAAGTTCAACACAGGCTTTTCAGAGACTGAAAATAAAAGATGATGCAGTGCCGACTATATTGGATCCGACAGTACTGTCACAACTAGGAATGGGTGATATAACCAAAATCTTATTTCATGGCATGATAAATTTTATTCAGCACGTTTATTTAACATTAGAGGTGTAACGATCCATCGATATACATTGATTAAATGACGACGCATCGATGCCACACGTAAAATATCGATATCTGTAGTATAAATAGGCACCTTATTCTGACACAGTCCACATTTTTCACATAATGTCCGTCTATGCATTACCGCCAACGCGTGCATTCTCATTCAAACTCACGAGTCGGCACGATAAGACTGCCTGAAGGTTGAGCGGAAAAGACGCTCGGGATTGTTGACGGAATTGTCGAGCGCTTGTAAGAAGTTTTCAGCACGCAATGACACGCGCACACATCCAAAGCGCATGCATACAGAGACAGCCGCATCGACAGCGTGCTAATGCTTGAGTTCTCTTCCGTTTTTTTGTGCATGGATGAAGAAAAACAGACCAAATTACATCAGCGTGTGCCTTGGCGAATATCCTGGTAAACACACTTATAATTACTGATCTTGTGGGCGACTTAATTTTTTTTCAAATATTTATTTTTCTTTATTATTTAAAAAAAAGTGTAGGCCTATTTTTTTTGTTGTGAATGTCCCAATTGAGGAACAGGATGTGAAAATGTAAGATAAAATGTTCATGTTATATGTTTTGGTTGCATCTGTGAGTTAATAAAAACGTAGATGGTTGTTTAAAATAGGTATATAATATAATAATATTGATCGATATTCTCCTGTATCGAATCGTATCATAGAATTTTTTGAAGTATCAGCAAATATCGTATCGCTGGGTATATAGGGGAAAAAAACAAAAAAAAGACAAAAAAAAAAAAATCGATATTGTTCATTACGAACCATCCGCTTTTAACCCCTATTAACATTTACCAAAAATCTACATAATTGAAAAACATCAATGTATAACTAACACGTATAGCTTAAATTATGAATCACATGTGTACTGATTCTTAGAAAGATCCACAAGTGATTCACTTCCGAACAGGATGATTTTCTCTGTCTTTTGTTGTTTGATTAACATTAATGACACAGAGAGCACAGGTGTATTAGAGCTGCTGTCCCTTTAATGCCCTGCCCCAAATGCATCTTAAATCAGGTGTAAACGGTTTCTAAGACTGACTGCACGATCCAATCACTGAAACAATTTGTTTTTTTTCACACCTGTTTATTAATTGAACTTATTGAAGACTGTGTTCACTTTACAGTCATTTTGTAATTTACAAGTTTTTATCCAAAGCGTCTTACAAATGAGTACAATGGAAGCAATCAAAATCAACAAAAGAGCAATGATAAGCAAATGCTATAACAAGTCTCAGTTAGCCTAAAACAGCACATGTAGCAAGGTCTTTTTATTTATTTTTATTTATATTAATAAAAATAAAAACAGATCGAATAGAAAACGAATAAGCAAGCTAGTGTTAGAGGCCTTTAATTCACCTTGGAAATACTTCCACGACAGCATTTGAATAATTAGTGGTTATTTGATGCATCACGATCAAGAGACTGAATTCGTGTTGCACGTGGTCTGAAGAATACACGTTGGGTCTATGGTCCTATGTTACCACAGTTTTTTTTCACTTCTTATTGCACGTTTAACTCGATTTCACATCTACCTGGCTCGACTCTCATGCCATGTTCGTTATAACTCTTAGGTCAGTTGTATACCTTTTAGTAGTACGTGCGGTAAGGATATATTTTCATAACCACAAAATACATGATATAGCAAAATCTCTAACGACAGACACTTTGTACCATGGTAACGATATATACCATCAGAAAAAAAGAAATGATAAAATTATAATTTTTTAACAATTACATAATAATAATAATAACGATAATATTAATAATAATAATAATAATGCAGCATTTCATGACCCTTTCACTTAATGCCCCTGCAGGTCAAACTCTGAGGAACCGCAGCAACCTGACAACAACCCGATTATTTTAGATCTCTTACCTTAGCCTCAAATCAGGATTCTGAAAGGAAAAAAAAAAAACAAAGAAAAGGGTTATTAATTTGAGATCACTGTTCTACTGGTATGCCATACATTACAAAAATTCATACAATTCCCAAGCTAGTTCATCATACTGTAACGTTGTTTGCTAGACACCATTCAGTTAATCTCTATATTAAGTTTCAGCTCAGATTCATCAGTCATTCCTGTTCTGTGATATTACAGTATATTATTTCAGCCCTTATTTATGCACCCTAAACAAGGCCTGCCGCAATTATCAATATATCGACTTATATGTACATGACCTCAATAATTTTTGGTGATGCAATATATTGCCCATTATATTTACTTAAAGGGGTCCTATGATGTTGCTAAAAAGAACATTATTTTGTGTATTTGGTGTAATGAAATGTGTTTATGCGGTTGAAGGTTCAAAAAACCATTATTTTCCACATACTGTACATTATTGTTTCTCCTCTATGCCCCGCCTTTCTGAAACGCTCGGTCTGAAAAAGCGAGGTGTGCTCTGATTGGCCAGCTATCCAGTGCGTTGTGATTGGCCGAATACCTCAAACATGTGACGGAAATGTTACACCCCTACCATACTGTGATGCCTGTCCGGCCGGCGTGACTCCCCCCCCCCCCCCCCCAGTTTGATAGATTGATGTGGAAAAAAAGTAATTTAAAGCAGTTTAACATAAGGCTGCAACATAAAACGTGAAAAAAAATGAAGGGGTATGAATACTTTCGCAAGGCACTGTATTTATTGCTTTTCAATATGTTCATGCAAAAGAAAATAGTGTGATAAGAAAGTTGGCATTATCGACAACATCAAAATTTGATGTTCTACCCTGAATGTGAGATTCCTGAAAGGGATCTACCAGGATCAGGAAACAGTCCTCCATAAAATGCGCTGGACACATCTGAATATTTGGGTTATACTGTTCTGGAACAGTGTTGTAAATACAACTTAACCACTGATTTCTAGTTGTGTCCTCTTTTGGAAGGCCAAACAAAGTAGTTTCGCTTTCACAACGAAACAGCGTCACACACCGCGGCCTTGAGTGAGCGGAGGCCGGTGGCTTGAGTGAGCGGAGGCCGGCAGGCTTGAGTGAGCAGAGGCGGGCGGGCTTGAGAACGGTGCGGCCGCCGGATTTGTCGAAGGAGCGTCCAGCAGGCTTGCGGCAACCACATGTGATGACGCCTTCTTTCTTTGCGTGAACATTTGGATGGTGTTATGCAAATCTTCCTACATCGTGATGTAGACATGTGGGGGCGTGTTAGAACGAGCCGTTTTAGGTAGGCGTGGTTGACTCTTATTTTTTTTTATAAAGAATATCTCTTTGGATTTGAGACTTTAGTCTTTGCAACTTTACAGATCTTCTTTACGCACAAAGAGCTTGTAACACTCCAAAGAGAAAGGAAAAATTTTAATCGCATCATATGACCCCTTTAATGTAGTTTTCATTTTTCAGTACATGACTCATCTCTGCACCACAAGATGTATTGACAGACAGCACCAGACCACTTTCACTTTGAATACAGGGCATGCTAACAAGGGAAGACCCAAATGACAGGCAAATAAAAGAACATTTCTCATTTTTACAAATGTCTTGTGAAATTTTAAATTTTAAACATTATTATAATTATGAAATGCTGACATGATAATATTATGGATTATCAAGTTGCCTCCATGATGGCTCATACAAGCATGATGCTTAATGATTGCATGGACCACTTTGAGAAACTATTATAAACTTTTCATAGGATGAATTGCTTCTAACTGTCAGCTGGAGAACAGCTGAAAATGTCAAGCTATCCCCTTACACATTAATCATGTATTAATGTGTAAGGGGATAGCTTGACATTAATGGGGACTGGATGAAGCAAAAAAATATGGGATGGACCTTATAGACAACATATTATTCCTTTTACATATCCTTCAGTTACACTGACTATCAAATATATCCCTAACTAATATATAAGCCCTAAACTAATATACTAAGACTGTTATGCAATTCTTGTAGACTCAAGAACAAGTAATGCACGTAGAGGGCCCTAGCAACGCCAAGGTTATGGGTTTGATTCCAGGGGAGTAGCTGAAAGAATGGAAAAATGTATACCTGAATGGTAAAATGTGGACGGGGGCAACTGAAGTACCAACGAGACAAAACGAAAGGAGCTGAGACAAGATATAAGAGGTAAGAGAAACATGAAAACCTCTTTCCGAGAGATATGGATGCTCCCATGTTAGAACACGATACCTTGAAATACTGTGCGATAAAAGAGGTAAAGCCCTGACGATAAATATAATAACAAAGCTCAAGGACGGGGGAGAAGACTAACCAGTGGCATGGGCTCCACAAGAGCTTCAGGTGGACGTGGTGGTCTGGCGGCCAACAGTGGGGCCAGGGACATAGGGGCAACTCCATCCTGCTCTACCTGATCCAATTCACTCAGCTGTTGTGTGATAGAATCCATTTCCTCCTGCAGTTTTTCAGTGTGGACACTAATCTCAGTTATCTTCTCAGCGGCCTGGGCAGTGAGGAACGCCTCCTTTAGATCCACCAGGTGCAGGACACGCCACTCCTCCAGGCGAACCAGCCTATGCAGCTCATCGAACTGCTGGTTCACATACTGCTCCAGTTCTTCTACACTCATCTGAAACATTTACAAACATTCCCCTTTAAAACGAATCCACTGAGATTCGTAAGATGACAAACAAGATTAGATCTCGCATCTTTTACAGCAGGGTTGACATTGAAAGTCTGTCACAGTCACTGCTACTTTCATACAAGAGCACCCTATTGAACCAGGTGTGTGATTACAAATGTAAGAATCTCTTTTTAAGGGATAGTTCACCTTCAGTTAGTCCCCATTGACTTGCACTATTTTGTCTATCACCCTATATATGGAAAGTCAGTGGGGACCAGCAACTGAATGTGAACTATAACTTTAAAGGGGCCATATGATGTGATTTCAAGTTTTCCGGTTCTCTTTGAGTGTTACAGCTGTTTGTGAATAGATAAGATCCCTAAAGTTGCAAAGACTAAAGTCTCAAACCCAAAGAGATATTCTTTATAAAAGTTAAGACTCGTCCACACCCTCCTAAAACGCCTAGTTCAAACAGTCTCCCACATGACTGCGTCACTCTGTGGGAAGATTTGCATAACACCGCCCAAATGTATACGCAACGAAAGAAGGTGTAACTTTGATTCTCGCTGTGTATTGTGGCCGCCACACATACGTGGAGACGCGGTGGATTCTTTTTTTTCTCCTGTGTTCGTTGTGAAAGCGAAACTACTTTGTTTGGTTTTCCAAAAGAGGACACAACTAGAAATCAGTGGTTAAGTTGTATTTACAACAGTGTTCCAGAACAGTTCAACCCAAATATTCAGATGTGTGCAGCGCATTTTACGGAGGACGAGGACTGTTTCCTGGGAGAGTAGCCTACAATGTAACACGTGTTCACGGTTGAATTCCAAGTGCCTGTTTCACCCTTCGGAGCGCGCATGCTGACACACAGTATATGATGTGACAAATCATACTGACTGTAGTTTTTCATATTTAAGATTTTGACACTGAGGATTCAAAGAGAGTTTTGAGCAGTTTGTAGAGTCAGGTAGCGCTTTGTTGTTTCTTCGATCACAAATGCAAACATGGTTTTATGTTCACGCGGCCGCGATGCCACGCAAAGTGTAAAAAGACAGTATAAGTCATTATAATCAGTAATTATGTCCCCACTGGATGCAACAAATGCCTCGTTATAATGGGTTTTATTGGTTTTGTCTCATCACACCGGGACACGGCATCACAGTATGGTACGGGGCGTAACATTTCAGTCACACGCTCTAGGTATTTGGCCAATCACAACGCACTAGACAGCTGGCCAATCACAGCACACCTCACTTTTCAGAACGATGAGCTGTAGAGGAGCCTGTAAGGGCGTCATAGACGTTGTAAAAATACCTCATTATTTTGTGTATTGTAATGAAATGTGTTTATGCGGTTTATGGTTCAAAAAACATTTTCCACATACTGTGCGTTATTGTTTCTCCTCTATGCCCCTCCTTACTGAAACGCATTGATTTTTACAAAGCTCATCAGTCTGTAAGCGAGGTGTGCTCTGTTTGGCCAGCTATCCAGTTCGTTGTGATTGGCCGAATACATCAAGAGTGTGATGGAAATGTTACGCCCCTCACCATAATGATGCCGTGTCCGGACGGAGCGATGAGACAAAAACATTAAAACTAGGGATGAACATTCACTCAAATCACAATGACGAGTCACAATTTTATTTTTTTTTACCAAAATGTGATTTAAGACAAACTTATAAGTTAAAGAATGTGTCCTTTTTCTGAGTGGTTGGACAAATGCTGACATTTCTTTGGTGAAAATGAATATAACTATATAACTATCTAATATAGACTTGCATATTATTGCTCTTTTGTTGGTTTTGGATTGCTTCTCTGTCTCATTTGTAAGTCGCTTTGGATAAAAGCAGCTGCTAAATGAATAAATGTACATATAAGTAAGTAATAACAACAAACTAAATATTTAAATAAATCAAATAAATAAGTAACACAAATACAATAAATCTCTTCATATAAACAAAATAAGGCTATGTCTGTGCTCTTTCCATTTAAAATTAAATTAGAGGCAACCACTGCATTTTAAACATGATCCAAACAAAGATGCTGCATACATGCAACATGAGCAGTTTTTTATCTAAATTGGATTGTATAATTTCGAAATTTGAAGCAAAAACAGAATGGTTTGACTTCAGTTTTGTGAATCTATACATAAAAATCTGCATGAAACAGCGGACGAGCTGAATAAGACGCAGATTCACTCTCTGCCAGCAGGTGGCGCTTAAAGCGTTTCCTTGGTTTCCACTGTAAACAAAGCAGCGCTGCACTTATGAACTTATATCAGAACATTATAGAGAGGCAAGATGAAAAGAAAAAAATAACATCTATACTTTTCTAAAGACAGTAAGTTCCCCTCAGACATGGATTCATATAAACTCCTACCCCTAAATGAATCGCGATTTGTTTAGCATCTCAACGATTTGAATCATCACATATTAGAATCGATTTTCAACCGGCTCGCGGTTAATCGTTACATCCCTAATTAAAACCCATTATAATCTAGGCATTGGTTGCATCCAGTGGGGACATAATTACGGATTATAATGACTTATACTGTCTTTTTACACGTTGCGTTGCATCGGGCCGCGTAAACATAAAACCATGTCGCATTTGTGATCGGAGAAATGAAACAAACAAGCGTAACACTAAATGACAAAATCGCGGTTTACTTGAATCCTCATCAGTGGCAATCCTTTAAATATAAAAAACGTACTAACACTCTGTGAGTCAGAATAGCCGGCATTGTAGTCTACTCTACCAGGATAGGAAACAGTCCTCCATAAAATGTGCTGCACACATTTGGATATTTGGGTTGAAGTGTTCTGGAGCAGTGTTGTCAATACAACTTAACCACTGATTTCTAGTATTGTCCGCTTTGGAAGACCAAAAAAGTAGTTTCGCTTTCACAACAACAGCATGCCCACACACGGGCGGCTAGAGTGAGAGGCGGCGGATGGTCTTTGGCTCCGAGAACGGACGCGGCGGCAGGATTCGACGACAGGAGAATCTGGCGGGCTCCCCTGGCAACCACATGTGACGTACCCCGGGCTGGATTCCGCTTCGTCCACTGTGAAAGCCGATTCGGCGATCCACAGCAATAAGTTGATGTATTCCCTCAGCGACCAACACAGATCAGCTCCAGGCATGACGAAACAAATATCGTCCTCTTTTGGAAGACCAAAAAAAAGTAGTTTCGCTTTCACAACGAAACACAGCGTTTACACGGCATGGCGGCAACAAAAATACAGCGAGAATAAAAGTTAATCCTTCTTTCTTTGCGTGAACATTTGGGGGTCATTATGCAAATCTTCCCACATAGTGAAGTAGACATGTGGGGCTTGTTAGAATGAGCTGTTTTAGGTAGGTTTGGCTGACTCTGAACTTTTATAAAGAAATCTCTTTGGATTTTAGACTTTAGTCTTTGAACCTTTACGATCTTCTTTATGCACCAAGAGTTTGTAACACTTCAAAAGAGAAAGGAAAAATTTAAATCGCAAAAAACTTGTTTTTCATATGACCCCTTTAAGGCCAGGACACACCAAGCCAACTTTAAAGAACTAGTAGCGACGAAAGCTGACAGTGTTGTCACCTTGTGTCAGCAGCGTCTGGACCAAAAAGCCACGCTTGAACACACCACACAGACTACATCTGACAGCATGCGTTCTGCGCCTGCTTGAGAGAAGTTAAGACCCTTTTCACACTGAGTGTGAAACCAGTTTTTTTTTCAGTTTTATTGAAAATAATAAAGTTTGTAGTTACTGTTTTGGAGGTCAGTGTTTGCTTTAGTTGTGGCCTTGAACCTTGACTCTCACCATAAGACATTTTCTGTCTGCTCTAACTGTGTGTTCAAAAGCCACATTGGTTCCGGCAAGAAGAAAGGATCAGGTTGATTTTGGTTATGTTGTGATGATGCTATAATTATTGTGGACTCATCTGAATCTCTGATCTCATCCAGTGTTTAATCTTAAATTACATGGGTGTTTTATGTTTACTGATTGCAGTAATTCTGTGATTCTACAGCATGAGAATAATGTTTCACTAATCAGTAATATTTCAGAATCAGAATCAGAAGAGCTGTATTACCAAGTATGTTTACACACACAGGGAATTTGACTTGACGACAGGAGCTTCCAGTGCAGAAGAAAGTACGGACATCGTGCAAGCATACATGATAGTGCAGAAATACATAGGAATAACACAGTAGGGATGGAATATAACACTAACATAAGAAAAAACAGAAATGAAATAATGTACTATATACAGAAATTGAAGTATAGGAAAAAAATTTAATTGTTTAAAGGTGACATATCATGAAAATCTGACTTTTCCAGGTTTTAAGTGCTATAATCAGGTCCTTGGTGCATCTACCAACCAAGGAAAAGTGAAAAAGATTAACCCAGCAACTTTGTTTTGGTAATCCTTTTCTGCAAACGTCTGAAAAACGAACGCGTCTGATTTTGCTCCCCTATTGACGTGGCAAAGGGATCTCATTATAATATTACCGCCCCTTAATCTGTAAGTTTACAACAATGGTGCCGTCATTTTGATTTCGCAAGCGACAACGGTGTACCAGTTCTAATGCCATGGCGAACGTTTGAGCAAAACATGCTAACTGTTTTGTCTTTGGCTGCACATACTAGCATAGAACACTGTTTAGAGTCCCATCCTCAGAGAAGACAAGAAAGCAGTGGATTTATTGATTTATTTACTGTATATTGCTGCTGCCACACAGATCTAAAATAAACATGCAATTTATTTCCCAGCTGTTTACCTTCACAGACATAACCGACTGTTTTTATAACTCATGTGTGTTTTTAACGCAAACTTGTGTGTGAATGAGAACTTAGTTTAGTACTCACATTCTGTGACAGCCGCTTTCTGTGCGTGCGCTTCATGTGTGTACACTCAGAAAACCGTATATCAGAAGTTTAAACTAATATGGTTTAAAACTTATGATTTCAGCGTGATAAACATGATAATCAGAACCAAAACAGATGGTTTTAGCAGGTACGAGCTGTAATGGCACAGCTCTATTCTGGAAAAGGGGACGGGGAGCAACAGCTCATTTGCATTTAAAGAGACATGCACAAAAACAACGTGTTTCTGCTTCACTCAAAATAGGCATTTTCAAAATGATATAATAAATATGTGGAGTATTTTGAGCTGAAACAACACAGACATATTCTGGGGACACCAGAGACTTATATAACATATTGTAAAAAGAGGCATAATATGTCACCTTTAAATAAATGTAAAGATATGTTATAAGTGTGCAGTTTACAAGTGTACAGATTTTGGATTTTGTGTATAAATATGTCAGTTGTTATGGACGATGTATAATTATGAACGTTTAATTGTTCAGGCTGAATATAGCCTGCGGGAAAAAAACAGTTCTTGTGCCTGGCTGTACTGGTGGTCGGTGCTCTGTAGCGAGTCTTGGAGGCAGGGAGAGTGGCATGACTAATCCTTTCAGCAGTCCGAACCGTTGTCTGTAGTCTTCTGATGTCTGATTTTGTAGCTGAACAAAACCAGACAGTTATGGATGAGCACAGGACAGACTCAATGATAGCAGAGTAGAACTGTTTCAGCAGCTCTTGTGGCAGGTTGAATTTCCTCAGCTGGCGAAGGAAGTACAACCTCTGCTGGGCCTTTTTAGCAATGGAGTCTATGTGAGTGTCCCACTTCAGGTCCTGAGAGATAGTGGTGCCCAGGAATCTGAACGACTCCACTGCAGTCACAGTGCTGTCATGATGGTGAGTGGGGGAGAGCAGGGGGGTTCCTCCTGAAGTTTACTATCATCTCCACAGTTTTGAGCGTTTTAAGCTCCAGGTTGTCCACTCCACTGTACCAGACAGCCAGCTCTTCAACCTCCTGTCTGTAAGCAGACTCGTCACTGGGGCTGTACCGATACCGATATCAATATACTGAGCTCCTGTACTTGTACTCGTACTCGTTAAAATGCCGATACCAAACGCCGGTACCACACAGCATGTGTTAAGCGCCATATTCAGACAAATTAACACCGACAACAGAACAACAGACAGCAGAATGGAGTTATTAGAGATTAAGGATGTCTACGAAGTATATGTAAGCAATAAATATAATGTTAAACATTCAGTATTAACTGTATAGCTGATGTGCGCGAGCTGATAAGCAAAGCACGCTGAGTGAGCGTGCGGCGGCGCAGATGCGCGAGCTTGACAAGTGAATATATATTTCTCACAGACATCACTGGAAAGTTTGTAGTTCGGTCGGATACGTCAAAAACAAGTAAGTAAAACAATGCACAAGTTACTTAACGGTAGGAAGGAATGGAGAGAGAGAGAGCGCAATTCTGTTGTGTGATCTTTGATGTTCACTCACTTAGCACACGCATCATTTGGATTAAAACTAAATCGTAAAAATAAGACCATTTATAGGGGCATTCACTATAAACATCATTTATTTTCAACCTTAGGCATACACGACTTTCTGGCGGAAGTGAATCTAGCAGCTTGTGTGAAATGCGCTAGGCTGTGCTACTTGTCCCTCCCATTCTGCACCAGTACAAATACGTGCACGCGTTTTGTGTGTTTTGCTTGCTTGAGTGTTTCTGCAATATATGAGTGGCTTTGGAATATAAATCGCAGCACGTCTCAGATGAAAAAAAATGTGACTTCTATTTCTGAAAATATCACAGTTAGGAGATTTATAACGAGTGGTTCCCTGCATTATTACAGCAAAGCGCGTGATTACAGTACTAAGCCGCTGCAATAGAGCAGTTCTAATGCTATTAAATTAAAGATGATGTAACATAGAGCAAAACATGAACAGTGAAAGTAACAAAAACTTGTAAAATACATTTTAATGGGCATAATTAAGTGTGAAAATAGTCAAACCAAAAATTATTCAGAGACCAGATATAATTTTTTTTATTTTTTTACTAGTGGGTGCAGGACACTATAGTTAATTTATGTAAGTGAGGATAGCAAAAAAAAAAAAAGTAAAGCGTGACATATACTCAAAATTTCTTAATACAGTAGACTACCAGTAAAACTGATACAAATTTGGGACCAAAAATTATGCAGACCGAGTCTGGGGAAAAAAAACAACTGAAGTTCAGGTATAGGAGCCATGTAAATATTCATGTGTGATGTCATGTGACTGTGGGAAAATGTGGGAGTGTCATTAATTATTTGAGAGTTAAAACACCTGTTGTGAGTGGGGGTTGTCAGGGAAAGAAGGGGGTGAGTGCGGGAGCACGCATTTTTTTGTTGACCGTATATTCAAACTTTTGCATTGATAATCTTCCGATCCTTCAAGAAATGCATGCCTCAATGAACAAGTTGTCGGTGGACAAATAAATCTCAAGACGCAAATGTAAAGGATGACTGACGTGTCACAAGTTATTCCCTCACTCAGCTCCTGCAGCTTTAGTCAATATGTAGGCCGCTACATCAGGTTTGCATGAAGCTTGGTGACAGCATGCCCCCAGGAGACTACAGGCTGTCATTAAGGCTAAGTATTTATAGTTGTGTAAATACTGTCATACTAACAGCGGTCTAATTTTTGGTTGATTGTAATCCATTATTACATCAGCATGGCGCCGCAAATGGCAGCAAGGACGCTGAGCTCCGCAATTTACTGTGTTATTCCTATGTATGTCTACACTATCATGTATGTCTGCACTATGTTTGTACTTTCTTCTACACTGGAAGCTCCTGTCGTCAAGTCAAATTCCTTGTGTGTGTAAACATACTTGGTAATAAAGCTCTTCTGATTCTGATTCTGATTAGGCTACATACCTTTCTATCAAAGTTATCTAACATTATCAAGCTGAATTTGTTTTGACACAGTTTAACTCTGAGTTCTTGTCATATTTTATTACCATTTTCTAAACTATATAGCGAATAAACTGGGATAATGTGAAAAATGTTGAAGGTGTCCGAATAAATTTTGGTTTGACTGTATCTATTTGATAAATGAAGTTAACCAAATAACATTATACATACTCTTTTGGTTTCTGTACCCAATATTTAAAAAATTTACAATTGCAATAAATATTGGTATCGGTACTCTGTATCGGCAAGTACCAAAAATAAAAGTATCGGTATCGGGCGAGTACTGGAAAAAAAGTGCTATCGGTGCATCCCTACTCGTCACCATCCTTGATGAGGCTGATGACTGTAGTGTCATCCGCAAACTTCAGGAGCTTGACAGAGAGATCGTTTGAAGTGCAGTCATTTGTATAGAGGGAGAAGAGCAGTGGGGAGAGAACACAACCCTGAGGAGCTCCAGTGCTGATTGTAATAGTCATGGATGTGAGTTTGCCCAGCCTGTCTGTCAGGAAGCTGGTGATCCACTGACAAATGGAGGTGGGCACAGAGGGCTGTGTGAGTTTTGTCTGAGAGAAGGTCAGGCATGATGGTATTGAAGGCCGAAATGAAGTCCACAAATAGGATTCTTGCGTAATTCCCAGGTCTGTTGAGGAGTTGCAGGATGTAATGCAGTCCCATGTTGACTGCATCATCAATGGACCTGTTTGCTCTGTAGGCAAACTGAAGAGGATCCAGCAAGGGTCCAGTGATGTCCTTCAGGTAGACCAGGACCAGTCGCTCAAATGACTTCATGATCACAGACGTAAGAGCAACAGCAACATTTGGGCTTTTTGGGGACCGAAATGATGGTGGAGCGTTTAAAGTAGCAGGGAACTTCACACAGCTCCAGAGATCTGTTGAAGATCTGTGTGAAGATAGGGGCCAGTTGGTCAGCGCAAACCTATAAACAGGCAGGTGAAACAACGTCTGGGCCTGAAGCTTTCTTAGATTTCTGCTTTCTGATGACCCGGTTTACATCCTCTACACAGACCTTAAACACAGGTTGAATGATGGGGGAGGGAGGGAGGGAGGGGGGTTGCATGGGTGGTAGGTGAATGTGTGAAGTGCAGATCAGAGCAGATGGTAGACTGGCCTTCAAATCGGCAGTAAAACACATTCAGATCATCAGCCAGTTGTTGATTCTCCACAGACTGTGGGGGTGGTGTCTTGTTTTTTTGCCACTCTGATCTCCTATGTTAGTCTGTTCCTGGCCTGATTATACAATATTTTATCCCCACTTCAGTAAGCATCCTCTTTGGCATGACGAAGCTGTATGAGTTTCCCAGTAAACCACGGTTTATCAATATTAAATGATAAGAATGTCCTGGTGGGGATGCACATATCCTCACAGTAACTGATATATGAAGTTACAGTCTCTGTGAGCTCGCCCAGATCGGTGGCTGCAGATTCAAAAACACTCCAATCAGTGAGGTCGAAACAGGCTTGTAAATCCCACTCTGCTTCATTAGCTTTACAGTCCTTAAAACAGGTTTAGCTGATTTCAGTTTTTGCCTGTAGGTTGGTATAAGATGAAACAAACAGTGATCAGAGAGCCCTAAAGCTGCTCGTGGGATAGAGTGATGCATCCTTTATTGTTGTGTAACAGTGATCCAATATATTACGGTCTCTGTTGGGACATGTAATGTGCTGCTTGTATTTTGGCAGTTCACGGGAGAGATTTGATTTGTTAAAATCTCCAAGAATGATTAAAATAGAGTCTGGGTTCCTTTGCTCCATTTCAGTTATTTGTTCGGCAAGCTGTTGCATCGCAGCGCTCACGCACGCGTCCGGAGAAACATTCACATTCGCCAGAATGAAAGAGGAAAACTACCACGGCAACTAGAAAGGTTTACAGTTTATGAAGAGTGCCTCTAAGAGAGGACAGCACACCTTTTCAGCATGGTTACATCTGAACACCAACTTTCATCGATCGTTTTAAGAATTTTACAACATTTTCAAATTCCTGCATCACGTAGACACTCACAGACATCAACAATCAGCAAAGGAATCTCAACAATGGTGACAGAAGCTTCATACTGCAATGTATGATGGGTGCCAGCATTAAATGAAACTCCCAGCATGCACTGCAGCGTGAATAAATTACGCAGCTGAATGGTCTTATTATTTTCTTTATTTGCATGTATTATTTTGCTGGTGTTTTTGTTGTGACTCTTTGTAGCCTGTTTTGTGATGTTAAGAGTTTACCCTTTTGTTTATTTTTATTTTTTAATTGCTACCATTGTTGAGATGCATATGCTGATTTTTGATGTCTGTGATTTTCTTAGTGATGCAGATTTATTTATTTATTTTTTTTGCATGATGTGTTCAAAAATGCTTCATTATAACTGATTGCTGCTGTAACTCATTGTTTCACAGTGGTGGTAATATGAAATTTAACTGTACTAATAATAATAAAGTAGTACATTTGATAAGAGGTTAGACACTGGATGAGATTTGTGAATCAAGGAACTACATGATGAGCACTTCATCATCAATATGCAGCATTATCAGCAATCACTGATCATTTTACTTTCTCTGTTTTTGCTGTAACAAATGTGCTTTGTAAACACACAGATAGAACAGCCAGAGAAATAGCTGATATTAAAAAGTCAAGAGTCATGAGCCCAACTGAAGCAAACACTGACCATCAAAATGGTAATTCAGACCAAACATTTTCAATAAATCAAACATCTGAACCTATATTAATTCTCAATAAGAGCTTCTGTAGACGTATGACTGAAATAAAGTCAAACTGGTTAGTAATAAGTGTAATAATGTGTAATGGTTGGAAGTCAGTTGTAGTTCTTGTGTTTCTATTTCTCTTTTCAGTGTTCTGTTCTTGATCCTTCACTTCAGTGATTCTGCTTGTTAACAGCAGGTGTTCATCACTAATACTCCTCAATCACTTACATATTCACATAATTATCTCACTGCAACCCCGCATCAGTGTTACTTTTTCTCTTTGTAGTCTGGACACTACAGGATATTCCTGTGGGGTTGAAAGGGTTAAACATGTAAGATAAAAAGACACACCCACAAAATGTATTTTAACAGTAATAAACTGTAAATTAATTTTATGGCAAACAAACTAGAAAAACAGTAATACACTGGCAACACTGTTGCCAGTAGTTTAAAATCAAGTAAAAACAGCAATGCACTGTAAAACGTAACGGCGAAAAAAATTATTTGAACTCAATAAAAGGAGTAAATACTGAAATTAAGTGTTATTCTTTGTGTTTTTACACACAATGATATAGGAGAGATACGTTAGTGTTGAATGTTCTGTTGGGATTGAAAGAGTTTCTGTTTGTCTGAGTTTTGTGAGGTTACCGTTGTGCAGAAGAGTAGAGCCTGTGCTTCAGCCCAGTTGAAGCCCAAGAAAAACAGATAGTATGATTCAGGTTGTTTTATTTAAAGGCAGTAGCTGTGTAGTTGCTGATGCCGTCACAATCTCTTAGCTAACTCCAATTCCACATACATGGGTATTGTGGTTAACTAGCTGTAATCTATAAAAAATTACATTTTGATATTTTAATGGTTGTGTTTCATTCAGTTATTTTTGCTTTAATAAATATTATTTCTAAGTAGACTCAAATGAAATATGTTCAAAGTATTAATATGTTCATATTAAAATATTAGTTTATAAACTTAATTGGCAGTTGGCTAATTTAAGGTCAGTTTAAGTCAGTTTCTAAAAATTAAATTAGTTAACACAAGTTTTAATTTAATCCATGGTATCTTTACTGTAAAATAGTGTAAACCAGACTACAGTAAATAACTGCACAGTTATTTTACCTTTAATTTACATGGCAAGGTTTTACAGTGTAGATGTATGAGCTACAGTAACTAGCTGGCAACAGTGTTGCCAATATATTACTGTAAAAATAACAGTGTGATATACACCTCGTCTACAACAAGGTCTATATCACACAAAGAGTGCCATTTTTTTTCCTCCAGATATCAGCATAACAAATGTAATAATACATTTTATACATGTTTAATAAAGTTAGCATTAAGTTAGCATTTTAGACACAATATTACTTGTTTTTGCTAAATTTTGCCAATGAAAATAGTTCCAAACAAAGATCACAGCACTGTTTTGCATCTCTGAGCAATGGACAGTGTTTCCTTATTGAATAAATCAGCTTTTTTAAAGAATCGGTTAAATAAATGATTCAGTGACTCACTCATTTACATGGTCAAATGCTTTGTTCCTGAATAAACCAGCTGTTTGAATGAATTGGTTGATTCGCAATGACTCACTTATTAACAGTCACTTGCTGCCACCTACTGGCGGTTTTAATATCACATTTCGACTATTTTTTTTTCATTTTTTAATTCATTTAAACTATCCGTATTCAACTTTTATGTTTAAAACAAAGCATTATTTATAGGGTTGGGTACCGAAACCCGGTACCAATATGGCACCTATGTAACCGGTATGTACTAGAACCGAATCAGAACGCAGATTTCGGTGCCTCATTTCGGTGCCATGCCCGAGCGACCGATTGAAATATTTGTCCTCTGGTTCTCCGAAACAGACGTAAGAAACATCATCACTGACACCACACGTGAAAAATAATTTCCCGACTGAGAAAATGCACGTGAACTCAAGTCGGAATCTTTGTAGTACCATCTTTGAGTGTCTGGGAAATGAGAGCATCCGAGGAGCGCGTGAATTAGGGCTGCACGATAAATCGCATGCGATATTTAACGCGCATCTTATCAGTAAAGCCGGTTCTGTAATCAGCGATAAATCTCCATTACGTGTGTGCTTTCACATTGAGCAGCATTTACTACACCGAGCCGTTTGTTCACTGACGAGCTGCGCAAAAAAAATCGCGCGAATATGAATGTGGGTTTGCGCAACTCGTCAGAGAACATCGGCTCTGTGTAGTTAATGATGCTCAATGTGAAAGCCCGCAGGTGATGGAGATTTACGCTGATTACAGAACCGGCTTTACTGATAAAATATCGCATGCGATTTATCGTGCAACCCTAGCTTTAATGCAGTACTTAACTTGCTCGGATGGCAGCAGGTACTTCCGTTTACTAAGCTAAACATGCTTAAATTAAAATGCCTAATGCTAAATCTCCCTTGTATTCACATTTCTAAACCTGTTGTCCTACAAAAGAGAAAATTATAACCTTTTTACTGCACAACACCAGTCACATGCTTCCTTTTCTTCTTGTCACAGAATGATGCAGAAAATATGTTCCATATGCTACTTTAAAAAGAATACATAGATTAGCAATAGATTATAAATTAGGGTGACCATATGTCCTATTTTTCCCGGACATGTCCTCTTTTTGGACCTTGAAAAATGTGTCCGGCCGGGATTTCTTATTTGCTCAAAATGTCCGGGATTCGGCTGTTTTATTAATCCCACTCCCGCTGAATCTCTGACCATTGCCGCCTGCTCCCGCAACATGTGTTTCGCTCCCGCGATTTTCGTGTCCACTCCTTTAAACATTCTAATATTGTATATAATTTTGGCGCATCAGGGAGCCACTCTCAGGATGCGGTGTATTTAAATATTTTTTAATGATCGTTTGCGCTGTTTACTTTCACTTTCGATTTCGTGATCACACTCACTCTGTGTAAAGGGAGCACATCTTACAAGATCATATATTTGTCAGTGAGTTCAGGATCTGTTGAGCAGCAAATACTTAAGCATGGTCTTGTCAGTCATCTCTCCTTATTCTCGACCTGTGATCAGTCAAAATTGACTCCGTTAGCTCTTGTTGGATGCAGGGTTGCCAAGTCCGTGTTTTTTCCACAGAATTGGGCTACTTTTAAACTGTTGCCATGGGTTTATTTTCTCAAGTGGGTTAAAGGTTTGAAATATTGCATAAATTACATTTGACTGAAATGCTTGTATTAAAACATTTAGCATTCTACCTATGATAAAACTTTCATGGACTTCTACATTAACTGTTCCCTCCTGGTGGAATGACCTGCCCAACTCAATTCAAGCAGCTGAGTCCTTAATATTTTCAAGAAACGGCTGGAAATACATCTCTTTATTTGACCCTCTAACTCTAGCACTCTCTATTCTAATGCTAAATTTGATCTGCTTGTTTTTTTTAATTAAAAAACTTGACCATCTAACATCTGCACTCTCTCTTCTATTTCTATTCTAATGGCCAAGCCATCATTTTTTGGGGGGATTTTTAATTTATTTATTTTTTAATAAGTATCGGTTCAGGCACTGTTTAGGCACCGGAACCGTTTTAAAAGTATCGATTTGGCACCGGTATTGAAAAAAAACCAAACAATACCCAACCCTAATTATTTATGAGCTACATTAAACTGTGTAAATGCATTTAAATGCCACTTCAGACGCAGATTCCAGAATTTTTTTCTTGTGTTGGAATGAAAGACACCAAGTACCAGAGAAACAAAATGGAAGAGTTAAAACTGAACACAATCTTGCTACTCAAACGGTGTATAAACATTTTTGTTATATATATATTTATTTGCTCCTTTTCCATTTTGCACTTTTACTTTCAATACTTAAGTACGTTTAAGTACAATAAATATCACATACTTTTACTGAAGTAATATTCTATACGGTGACTTTAACTTCTACCAAAGTCATTTTCTGGTAAGTTATCTGTACATTTACTTTAATGTGGCTTCCAGGTACTTTATCCACCACTGCTCATGCCGATGGCCCCGACAGCAATTCAACATGTTGAATTGGGAAAATTACCGCCGACGCAAACAAACTAGACCGACAGGTGTTCACCAGCGGCCCGACGGCCAGCTGTTGGCTTGGTGTGTCCCGGCTTTTAGATTTGCTGTTCCTACATCCTGACATACCATCACATGGAAAACTAAGGTGAAATACAAGTTTGTAGCAAGATTGACTTTAATGTCTCTGGGTGCCCCGGTCACATTCTATGAAAAGTTATGCTGATTGATTTAGGACTGAAGAAACTCTAGAGCCTGGGGCAGGTTCCTACACCTGAATACTTCATTTGTATTCTTTGTTTAAGGTCATCTCCGAGGTGCTTTGTCTCCATTTCTAAGCACTGCCCCCTAAAATGTATATAAATTACAATGTATCACTGCAGTCAGACTTTTGAATGACTGTAGGGCCACACAGCAAGTTCTCAATAAAGAATCCTGCTGAAAATACCCAAGAGTCTCCTGGTCTTTGCTTCTGAGTTTCCAACACAGTGAAATAATAATAAAAAAATAATAATATAAAAATCAATTTGAAAATAATTATGTTGTGTAGTCTATAATAATAAACAGTCATTTTACTCATTGAGAGATTTGTGAGGGAATAATTATCTCAATTTTATTAGTGCCTTACATACATTACATACAGTCTGAACCATGCACTAATTTGAAAGGTGACGGTTTTTACGCAGTGCAGAAGATGCAGAAAATGTTTAAAAATAATGCAATGTAAAAAATGCTGTCTGATATGCCACTAGAAAAATGATGGTTTAAGAACTTAACTTTAAGGTCCTGCCACAGCATCTCAATTGGGTTCAAGTCAAGGCTTTGACTTGGCACTTAAGTTTCAACTTGCAGACTAAAGATTAGACATTCTCATTTAGAATTTTCTGGTTCTTAGAGTAGAATTCATGTTTCTCTCAATAATTTAAAGTTGCCCAGAACTTGAAGCAGCAAAGCATTCCCACACCAGCACACGGCCCCCACCATGCTTGACTGTTAGGGTTGATGTTAATTTGTGGAATTCAGTGTTTGGTTTTACCTGATGTAATGATCAAGGCGTGTTTTGGCAAAATTCAGGCGAGCCTTAGGGTGTACTCACACTAGGCACGGTTACCTTGAACCGAGCCTGAGTGCAATTATCCTCCCTCCCCACTCCCCTGCTAGCCTGCACTCACACCTACACTAACATCACTGTATGTTCCTCCGAGATTATTACATAGGCAGCTGGCTTTAATGAAAGAATCTGCAGCTTTACTCGCAAACTACAATTCCTTTTCATCAATAAGGTGAGAACCAGACCAGTTATAAACCTAAATAGACTTGATTTAATTACAATAATTGAAAAGTGTAGTGTAGTAGTAGTAATAGAATATGTTTGCGGTCGTAATGATGACAGTAGCGCACACAAAATAGTAGCTGTTCCATGCTCCAGTGCGGTTAGAGCTTACACTACACGCGTACTGCACCCAAGCACAACAGAACTGTGCTCTGGCCCACCTCTTCCAACCAAGCGAACGGGGCAATCACACTATTCCAGGGGTAGGCAAGTTCGGTCCTAGAGAGCCCCCGCCAGGGTTCCCCCCTGCCCCCAAAGAGTTCAGCTCCAACCCTGAAAAAAAAAACTCACCTGCCTATAGCCTTAGTAATCCTGAAGACATTGATTAGCTTGTTCAGGTGTGTTTGATTAGGGTTGGAGCTGAACTCTGCAGGACTGCAGCTCTCTAGGACCGAACTCGCCTACCCCTGCACTAGTCAAACATCCTCGGGCATGGTTCAGATCGCCTAGTGTGAGTACACACCTAATGTTCCTCTGGGAACTCCAAGGATGATGTCATGAACAATGATCTTTACTGTTCCAAGAGAGGCCTGCAGTCCCTTCAGTGTTATTCTTGAGTATATTGCAACTCCCTGGATGAGTTGTCACTGCCCTCTTAGATGAATTCTCTCTTTTTTTCCCCCCATTTAGAGATAATAGCTTTCCCTGTGGTTCTTTGGAGTCTAAGAGCCTTTGAAATAGCTTTGTAACCTCTCTCAGACTGATGTATTTTCATCGTCTTCTTCCTCAACATTTCTGCAATTTCACCTTTGGCCTAGTGTTTTAAAGGATAAGACCCTTAAAGGAGTCCTATTATGCTTTTTTCAACTTTAGTTAGTGTGCAATGTTGCTGTTTGAGGATAAAAAAGATCTGCAATCTAATTTAAATCAAAAACTGTTCATGGTACACATACTGTATGTAGCATCTTTAGATCGTGATTAAAATACAGTGGTTGACTAATTTTAAATGACTACAGATAGTTTGGTCTGTAATAGAGCACATATAAAATTGTGTAAAAACATACCACTACAGCTAGGAATTATATCAAATAATGCTATAAATTCGATTATTGATATTTTAGTGTTGATGCACATATAGTTATAGCTAATTACTCATTTTATTTTTTTAAGGAAACTTTTTGGCCTGTCTCCTTAGGCCACAGGAGGGCACAATGAACAAAATAAATTGTTTATTCAATACAATGAAATAACGACTATCTATAAAAAAAGTGCATAACACCTGAACTAACATATACAATTCAAATATAATTTCGTAAATTGCATGAGCAATTATGAAAAAAACAGCATCATGTATTTATGCATAACATAATTAAAAAAAGAACCACCGATCATACAGATTGTATTTCATTCAGAACACACAAACACATGTTAAAATGAGTGCTGTGCCTGTGAATCAAAAAGGGAATAAAAATCATATATTTATTTAAAATAAAAATTTGCATTCAAATGTAAAAACGGTGCATTTGAATATTAGGTGTGCCTCTGGGAGCCTTATCAGTGGTGCACGAGATGCATTGATGATGATGTAAGTGTCGTAGTACTTTATTGTTTTTGATAACCTATTAAGTTGAAGAACGCCATGGAGGGGGGGGGGGGGGGGGTAGAATGCCGCTGCTCTGCACTTTTCATTCAAAATATTAGAGAAATATAGAAGCTTAATTTAGAGAAGATCTTGGTTAGATTAAATCCGAAACAAAGCCATTTGCACAGAACACATATTCGGCGGATTTTCGAGATGGACAACAATTGGCCCTTTCGCACCGCTTTAGTTCCAGAACTAAACGTACGGTACTAAAGTACTGGGATGATTTTGCGCGAACTATTTCCCAGTACCATTGAAAGGGTTGCATTCGCACCGAGAGTGTGTACTAAGAAGTGACGTAAGCCGGTCGACAGCGACGTCATTTGTGCAAACAACAGAAACAAAGAAGAACAACATTAACAACAGGAGGATGGAGGACGCTGTGATCGGAGCTGTTTTTTTGTTGTGTCTCGCGGGTTTCACTATAATGGACATGGAAAGTCGACGTATACGTAAAGCGATTGACAGAACGGAAAGGAGGACTAAGAATCTCCAACGACAACTGGTATTTTTTTTTTTTTTTTTTTATTTTTTTTTCTTGTTTTTTATTTTTAGTGTTTTACATTTGCTACAAGTGCCTCCCTCAGCGTCTCGTCCATCTATCTCTGTTCTCCATACTTGCGAAATAAGTTGGCACAATGTTTACAGTATGTTTACACTTTTAAATCATGGCGGGTGAGGGCGTTTTTGTACGCGTTTGGCCAATCAATGTCTACTTACGTCACGATTAGTACCAGTTGTGCTGGTTAGACCCTGCTCCGGAGTAGGAGCTAATTTGGTTCTCGAAAAAGGCAGTCCGGTACTAAAATCGCTCCCAGTTCTGGCGGTGCGAACACGCCAAAAAGTGGGTAGTTCCACAATTAGTTCTGGTACTATGAAAAGGTTCCTGCGGTGCGAAAGGCCCTTTTGACTGTTGCGCTCGTGTCTCACACAAGAGATGTATAGAAAGCCATGTTAAGTTAAAAGAGGTTCAACTCGAGAATTTGTGGGGTTTTATTTTATTCCACTAAGTCTCTGATGTCACAACTTATTGGCAGTCTCCTTATCACTCATAGCATGCGCCTATAAATACTAAATAATATAAATACTGACAACCATTTTATCACCCAGGCCTAACCCTGCCATACTGCCAAAAATGTTTAGGAATGGCTTGAGGAATATGACAAAATTGAGCATCTGTGCTGAACCAACAAATGTAAACCATGAAGGCTCCACCTCACAACTTGCAGGATTTAAAGTACCTGCTGCTAATGTCTCAATGCCAGGTACCACAGGATACGTTCAGAGGTTTTGTGGGGTCCATGCCTGGATGCCTCCCAGCTGTTTTGGAAGCATGAGGTGTACTTACACAATATTAGCCAGGTGCTTTTAATGTAGTGGCTGATCAGTGTACATCATTTTATGCGCGTATACTAGGGCTGTGCGATTTGGGGGAAAATATCAAATTGCGATTTTTTTGACAGATATTGCGATTGCGATTTGATTTGCGATTTTTAATTTGCAAAGTCAAGCTTCAGCTCAATATTGTCAATAATGTGCAGCACAGTATGGGTATCATTACCCTGCTGAAAAAAACAATAGAAACCATCACAGAAATTCTTATAGTTTCCATTAAACCATTACAAAATTCCTTTTTGTTTTGGGCATTATTCCAATAGGAATTACTGTTGTTCTATTGGTTGCCATCTGCCATATTACATCCCACCAATAGAATCCATCAAATGGACACCATTATAGTTTACATTAAAACCAAACAAATTCCCATTATAACCCTGAAATCCATTACATTTGTTACTGTGTTTTGGGAGGGGTTCTATTGTTTGTTTGTTTTTTTCAGCAGTCAAGATTATAATGGTATAACTACTTTTACAGAATTAACTTAATTACTGAATTTCACAGAAAATATTTGTTTATTTTTTTTATAAATAAAGAACTGTATTTCTTAAGTCAATTATTAAAGTATTACATTGATTTATTTGTTTTAAGAGCAAGTGGAAAATGTGCTGAATGTTTCATTTCATCCAAGTGAAATTAGCAAGCAGTTAGACTGAATTTACGTTCGTTTTAAACGCGGAGCCAGGCGCGAGTCGACACAGGTTGCACGCATGCGTCAAGCCTCATCCATACTGCCAGATGCGCTCGTGAAGCCGGGTTGAGTATAAGCGAGCATTACGAGACAGGCTGCGTGAGTGCGGCAGGCATGAATGGCTCATCCGTGACACAGGATTTGCGCCGCATGGGGCAGAGAGGAGCGAGTAGACTTCACAGACACAGGCTGTGTGTGCACTCTTCTGAATTGGGAATAGCCAACATGCATTATAAACTTATTTCAGATTAATCTGTTGGGGAGATAAAATGTACTAACAAAAACATCTAAGAATGTAACGTTATCTTTTATTCTCCAGTACTGAAAACAGAACCGATAAGGGAGCTTTTGATATGCGCTGTGACTCAGCTCTTGCAAATTACCTTTTTTGTCATTTCGAAGCTTAAGTTACGGTTTTCTTTAGTTTTAATTTGCCTAACTATCGATCTGACCCAGTAGACGCCATAATCCCACTCTGTCTCTCTCCCGTCCAGCATTCCGTTTTTTTTTTCCGAAGGCATTTTTACTAGTTCCTTAGGAGATGCTGGAAACAGAGTGTAGTTTACAGATTCTCTGTAATCCGAGTATAATTTTCTGTTAACATGCTGTGCAAGTCACTGAAATGGTCTTTTAATAATGTAATTCATCTGAACTAGAAAGAGATACATAAACATTCACATTCAGTTACACATCTTATTTGGTTAATATTTTTTAATTCCGATAGCAATGTGTTGTATGTGTGGAATTTTAAACAATTATGTAATAAAGTCAATTATGCAAGTATGTAATAAATTGTGACTCACATCTGGGCTGATCCATTTGGCCTTGATCTTTTCTGATATTTCATGTGTGCGCTCCAGCAGGTCAATGCCTTCTTTGCTCTGAAACACAAATAAACACATTCAGAAAGAGTGACTTCAAAAAACTCAACACGATACTGTTTACGGAAACTTCACAACCCGACCAGAAATTACAATTCTGTCATCATTTATTCACCCTCATGTTGTTCCAAACCCATAAGACCTTCATCTTCTTGGACTAAATAACATACAAGAGTTTCTACTGAAATTCAAAGATAATGCTATTGAGAATAGTGATTGTAATAGTAAGTAATGCAGAAACAGTAATTATTATAATAAATAATTCAAAAATAGTGTTTCTGTAGTCTATTTTATAAGTCATATATATGCTGATGCAAAAACCAAAAGACACTGGGAAAATGAATTATTGTGCCTCTAGAATCCATTTAAAACTATGTTGCTTAAAAAAAAAACTTTACACATTCTACTAACTATAAGTAACTTTGCAACTACACGTCAACTAATTCTCATTCATTTTCAACTACATGTCTGCTCTCATAGTAGACTGTTAGGTTAGGTCTAGGGTTAGTAGAATAAGTTGACACTTGCAAAGTTTCTTATGGTCAGTATGTTGTATGTTGTGGACCCATCAAAATAAAGTGTTAGAAGATATTAAGCATACCGTCTACTAATATTTTAATACTGCTGTTGACATTTGTTGCAGTTACTTACTGTTAGTAGAATGTCTAAAATGGACTATCAAATAAGGTTTACCAAACATAACTTACACTTGGGCCCAATCCCAATTCTACCCCTTAGCCCTTCCCCTTTCCCAAAAGAGAATCGAGACAGTGTCGCGATAGTGCCACAACATAGGCTATTTTCATGTCTGATCAGGGCGATAATAACCACCATAGACATTGAGAAGGGCTATTACCCCCAATAATTATAAATCGCTAAACCCTTTTCTGAAATAGTGCCAATTCGAGAGAGAGAGAGATGAAAGTCGCGTGTGTGCGCGTCTGTGCGTTTCTCTTTTTAGAGTGAGTTTACTTTAAAAACAGCGATTTTATCCTCTCGTTGCTGGAAAATATAATGTAGCGATTCAGTTTTTAAACTGTTATTAATAAAAGTCGTGGGGCAGCGTTGACAAGTTCATATCAAGGGCACTTGGGAAGGGGGTAGGCGGAGGGGTAGGGGAAGAGGAAGGGGTATAATATAGAATTGGGATTGGGCCTTGTTGAGTTTTAAGGTCAAAAAATTTGAAAATGAAGATACTAAAACTCTTGCCATTATTTTAGCTTTTTGTTTCTTTTAGTTTTAGATCCTAAAGTCTCAGATGTCACAAACAGAGGCCTGGCTGCTCTCAAATACACTTGCATGGGGGTAGGGCGCACTATGGAGTGAAGGCTTCAAACGAAATCGAAGAACGAACTGATATGACGTCATTTCGAACAAAATCAGGCCGAAAGGAAGTTCTTTTAGAGTTGGTTTTGGCAGTTTGAAACAGCTCACCAAAGCGAACTTTCTGGGGGAGTTTGTTTTGGCTTCTAAACACCTTTGAACTACCCTTGGACCATGGCGATTACGCAATCAGTGGGTGTGTTCTGAAACTCCACAGTCTTTGAAGCAAGATTTTTTTTCCGGTTCATTACTCATTCCACAGAGGTCAGACAAGAGAACAACATCAAAAACAACAACAACAAGTTTCAAGCAGTATGAATACACTGGAGTGTCGAATAGCTGAGCTGGTACAAATGTATCAACCTCCAACATCACCGGGTGTTGGAATGTTAGAAAACAGTGTTTCGTCGCTCACCCTTTTCAAACTTCTTTTCACCACCAAACGAAGAACGAAACAGACCGTTGTTTGAAGTATATCAGGGCCTTTAGATATGTCGGAGGTAGAAGTGTTCACCAAACTCCCCCACATCCAGGCTGACAAAATTGTAAATGAATTGTCTCATAATTCATTTTAAATGGGCTACACGTTAGTTAGCATCCTACATTTTAGCTAATACCCCAAGTTTTGTGAAGTGCCACAAGGTGTCAAATCTTCTCAACAGTGCTGCTGACAACATGGCACTGGCTAAATGAGCGGCAGGCCTAGGACTGGAAGACAAAGAATGTTGCTGATTGTAGAGAACACTTGAATACACTTTTCAATTTATGCAAATGCTGCAGCGAGAGCACCAAACCCTAATTTGAAGTTTAAAGACTACTGTCAAGGTTTACTAAAGACACGCAGTGGGAAATTAGCACTGAAAAGGCATGGACAGTTATTTTTGCGACACACCTTATTGAATATGCATTTGTAGGAGTTTCCCTTTCAGGCACAAAATTTATGGCAGGAGAGTATTTAGATGAAGGTGATTTACTAAGATTTGCGCTCGTCAATTCACTGGTATTTGCGTCATTATTTAATGCCCCAAAAAAGCATGTCCCTGTTTAGTAAATATGGCCCTAAGATGGTAAAAGTGTAGACAATAGATCACAAAGCTTAGAGTGCCCTACATAAAGAGATCAAAATGCTTAAATTCAAACTCAACAAACTTGAGGGAAGACTGACTGAGTTTATGGTGGGTCTGATTAAGAAATTTTTTGAGGAATTTTGTGGAGTTGCATGTTCTAAATGTTTATCTTTTTATGTCTCTTATAACATTAGACTAGTTGGGTAGTAGGGTTTGGCGATGTCTACCAAATTGGCATCTTACTATGTCTACAGTGAAACATCGTGATGGACGATGACATCGGGGGGCGGGGTTAGGGAGTGTGCCCGAAGCGTAGAATGCAGAAAGGCATGGAAAACAAATAACACATTCTACGGAGTCACTTACCACATACACAGTTACATATCACTTACCACATACACAGAGTAAGGAGAGACGACTGATAGGACAATGGCGAATAATTTGCAGATACTGAGCACCACTGACAAATATCTAATCTTGTAAAATGTGTGGTAGGTACTGCCGCTCTGTAGTATAGAGTTTGTGTGATCACGAATCTCGAAAGCGGTTTCAATGCCCTGCATATTAGTAGCGGCTCCCTGATGCCCGCAATTTAGTGTAATTACCCAACTATATAATTAAAAAAATTATTTTTAATACTTATTAGTTATAATAATTTTTTGTTATCCTCCCATCTCGTAGGATATTTATTCCCTTTTAGGGGTTCCGTAGTACACACTTTCCTTTCGAACACGGATTGGGATGCAGCGATTGCGGGGGGGTATGGGGGGGGGGATCACGATGCCGGCTCAACACTGTGATGTCTATCAGCCATCGGTGATGGACGATTACAAGTCGCCTACGTCCATCCCTATTGGGTAGTGCTGACAAGTTGTTACTCTACATTTGTTTAGTCTAAACCTGTTCCTGGAGGCCAGATGTCCGGCAAGTTTTTATCTTTAACAGAAAAAATATCACACCCCTGAAACTAAGTTCAAGGTCTTCAGACTCATTAGAAACAAGTGTGTAGGAGCTGGATGGAGCTTGCAGTATAATTGGCTCTCCAAGAGCAGGTTTGGACACCCCTGGTCTACATCTTCTTACAACATGGGAGTACCGCAAGGGTCTGTACTTGGCCCACTGTTGTTTACAATGTACATAAATGACCTACCAAATTGCTGTCCGGGTGTCTACTGTCAGATGTATGTGGATGACACTGTCGTCCATTAAGTGTGGGAATCTTTAGTCACCTCACGATCTGATCCGATTCCGATTCTTGGAGTCACGATCCGATTCCAGAACGATTCTTTATCGGATTTTTCTTAATCTTTACTGTTGTTTTTTACTATGACATCATAGACAGCGGGAGATCTATTAAGCTGCATTCACACACGGATCTCTTTTGAAATATAAGAAGTAATGTGGTTTGTCCTGTCTGTTTAACCCCTTAAGACATAACTGGCTGTGTTTACATTAATTTTGCGTCATCAAACCATTTTAAGAAGCAAGTGCATTAAACCACTTACACAGCCGCATGCGCGAGCAGTCTTTTTGAAATTGAAAGCAGCCTTCTGTTAGTGAGGTTCATATTTTAAATATATGTCCACTGCATTCCAAACCACATAAATTATGACTTCGTAGAGCATTTCTCTCACAGCGCATCCAGTGCAATGAAGCCCGCGAATGTCCTTGCAATTCGCTTCAACCTTTCCAAACTTTATTAAAGATTATTTTACGGAAGGTTCAAGTGGTATATGTGTGTGAGGAATTGGAAGCAAGCAGAATACGGGTGTTTCTAAAGCAAACTCAGCGTCATCGCGCTTCTGGTTAAAAACTAAGCTCAGAATCGATTCTGAAATTCTCAGAATCGATCCAGAATCGTTGGAGAGGTGCATCGATGGATCGATTTTTTCTCCCACCCCTATCGTCCATGTGTCTACTAAAACACCTAGCTTGACAGGTGAGCACCTGACACAGGCATAGGAGAATAGATGGATGGCTTGAGTTGTCTCATTTAACTCTTAATGTTAAGAAAACTGTTTGCCTTTCAGTCGTTCATGTCGGTGACTGATGAATCAATTCACTTCAAGTGTAACCTAAACAGCCAAATGGCACATTGGCATGCGATGAGCATCCATGGCCGCGGACACAATCGCGAGTATAAAAAGGAAGCCGGTGCAATGCATACCAGGTTTTCGCTTCAGAGCCGAGCGACATCGTTCTGCTCCTACCAAACTGCTTAGTGTGTGAGGAGTCTAGCGCGCTCTAGGGAGCTTTTTGTGTTGGCGGACGGCGCTTCAGTGGTGGTTGTTCCTGTGTCGAGTGGGTTGCGCAGTTCAGTATACAAACTGCAAGCGGCCATTTCCCCAGTGTTTCCCCAGCAGACTCCTGCCATTTCCATGAGGGTTTCAATCACCTCTAATCTTCCATATGCACCTAAACGGTTGTTCATGTGTGTAAGTGCTTCCGAAACCTCCTTCTGGAAGTATGGGGCTTCCGCAACGTTCTTGTTCCAAGTGGAATGGGTACGTTTTACAGTGTTATCCAATCTCACTGAGTGGGTAGAGCTATGACAACAGTGACTGGTCTTCTTGTTGCGAGCCCCGGCCTAGACCAAAGGGGCGCAGGCGGCTCACACAGGACACTGGAAGGGGCAACATCCATGGCACTTTGGTAGGGATCCCAACGAGTCGGTACGTGACTCGTAGTGACCGACTGAAAGGGAACGTCTCGGTTACGTATGTAACCCTCATTCTCTGAAGGAGGGAACAGAGACGTCACGTCCTGTCGCCACGGCTGCTGTACCACCGCTGAGCGACCGGGTCACCGGTTCGGCGCCTCAGCGAAAACTTGGTATGCATTGCACCTGCTGCCTTAATATACTCACGCTGTGATCAGTGGCAGCTGAATGCAATCATCACATGCCAATGTGCATTGGCTCGTTTAGTTTACACTCAAAGTGAATTGGTCTCTCTAAGCGAGATCCCAATTCGTCTGTCACCGTCGTGACGTCTCCGTTCCCTCCTTCAGGGATCGATGCTTAAATACATAACAGAGACGTTCTGTGTGCTTCTCCATACAAAATAAGTCTGTAAGGGATGTATTTAAGGTGCGGATCAAGAATTAAGTAATTGGAGTAGAGAATGAAGTCAAGTATCTTGGCATAATTCTGGATAATAATTTAAAATTTGATAGTCACATTGAGTACATCTGTAAGAAGGTCAAACCAAACCTAAATTGTTTTCGTATTATTAGAAGGGATTTGTCATGAAAAACCGCAAAACTATACATGCATGCAATGATGTTCTCACATTTTTCATATTGCATTACAATGGTAGTTGCATTACGTATTGACTACAATGAAGCCTATTGCTTCAGTATACAAACAGGCAATAAAAGTTATTGACCAGAAACCTATGCGATATGCGAAATATCTTTAATTGTTATTTAAATGCTTGAAGAATCATGTGTCACTGCTGTTTTCTGAATTAATCAAACATCAAACGTCAAACATTAAATATTAACTTCTTATTTACTGAACTGTTGTATAAAATCATATTTGAACTCGTTATATTCAAGTATATACAAATTCAAGTTCAAGTTCAGTTTATTTATAAAGCACATTTAAAAACAGCCACAGGCCGACCAAAGTTCTGTACAAGTTAGAATAAAATAAAAAATTAAGTACTCTAACAGCAGCAAATCAGTTAAAACAAAACACTCTTATAAGCTAAAAGCAACAGAGAATAAATATGTTTTGACACATGACTTGAACTCAGACAAAGTGGAAGCCGATCTAATATAGAGTGGGAGCTTGTTCCACAGTGTCGGGCTGGCCACTTCAAAGGCTCGGTTACCCCTTGTTTTTAGCTGGATTTTGGGTAATCTGAAGGAGGAGCTTATCTTTGGATCTAAGGCCTCTGGTGGGAGAGTAGGGGTGAAGTAGATCGGACAAATAAGAAGGTGCTAAATCATTTAATGATTTTTATACTAGTAATACAATTTTAAACTCAATTCTAAAAATAATCGGAAGCCAGTGAAGGGGGGTATTTCCTCTTTCCCTTTAGGAATCTCGCCGCAGCATTTTGAATGACCGGCAAGCATGCCATTTGGGACTTAGATATACCAAAATAAAGGGAATTGCAATAATCCAGGTGAGAGGTAATAAGATCATGGATAGCAATCTCCAAGGAGCGCTTAGTTAGGGATGCACCGAAATGAAAATTCTTGGCCGAACACTGGGCCGTAGGCCGAATATGTTTTATTGTGGGGGTTTTTTCTTCGCCATTGCATAAATTAAATAGCCAAAATGTGCTTTTTACTGTTTTGTCTTGCTTTTCAAAGAAACAAAAATCTATTACAAAACAACAATTTAAAAATATTTAACACTGAACATTTTTAACATTCTAGCAGACACTATACCAACAAAACACAATTTAGCTTAAAATTAATGATTTAGTCAAATAATATTTTTTGGCGATCAGACCCCCTTCTTGAATCAGACATGTATTTTTTACTGTACAATTAAAAGCAGCCTTGCTGAGAAGAGACTTCTTTTAAAACATTAGAAAATATTACAGATCCTAATTTGAACACTATGTGTGAATGTTATAATAAATGTATTAACAGAGCTGTTTTAATGATTATTATCATTATTATTGTCTTATATTTTATTTTATTTTACAGAGCAACAGTAAAATTACAATACTAACATTTATGAACATTGATAGAGTTCTTGCTTTTTCTCAACTTTTATTTTGGCAGAAACGCGCAGGAGACCTCAATGCTTCTTTTTGTTGACAGCAGATTTATAAATGAGTCTCATTACGAATACGTTGTACATATCGCATTGTCACATGCCTTGTAAAAATTCATAAAAATGTGACTGAGCAACTGACTGTATCAGCGCAGATTTTCCTCGCGCTTTGGACTTTGAACCCTGGTTAACAAGCAGATCTGCTGCGAGTTCGTGCAGCGCTGTCAGAATACATGCGATGCGCGCGTGTATTAGAAAACATAACGTTCTGCAGTTTATTTACTAATTGTTTAAGGCCATTTCGCGATTTCAATCATCATACAGTAAACCAGCAACAATCACCCCTTCCTCTTCTCATCGAAGACATGCCCTGCAGCACTAAACAGTCTCTCGCTGTCGGCGCTTGTAATGATTTTTGCGTCTTTCTCGAGCAGTTTTAAATGCTTCCACACTGCTGACGTGTGTGTTGCATTATAAAGAGTGCGCCTCTCACTCTGCGCTGGTTGCTGTTTGATCGCGTCATATCATTGTTCGGTACAATTTATTCGGTCTTTTCGCTTATTTTTGGTTGCCGAACATTCGGTGCATCCTTAGAAGAAAGGATTTGATTTTTGATAGAGAACGAAGAGAGAAAAGGCTGGACCCAATGACTGCGCTAATCTGCTTGTCAAATTTGAGGCAACCATCTACCATCACACCTAGATTCTGTACTTGAGGAGAGATTAATTGATTTTGATTCAAAAATTAACATAGTTTAAATTAACGATCAAATAATCATTAACCTTAATGCTGCAAAATGAATCTAATGGAGCGGCACGCAGTCACCGGCATGACAGGATGTGCAAAAGCCACTAAAAATGTTTTCAGGCTTTTCCCCGCAACCCGATTAAAGGGTGTTTGTCTGATAAATGCTACACTGTAAAATCTAATTAGTTGGGCTTACTTAAAAAAAAGCATGCAAACCGATTGCCTTGAAAAAACTAAGTAAAGTGAAATAGCAATAGTATGTTGTACTGACAGATGCTTGGTTAGTATAGCTTACTTACACATGAGTTCTAGTAACTAAAAAAGAACTGTAGTTTTTTTTTTACAGGTTTAGGTTTACTCATGACTTAGTATAGCTACTCACTGACTCCCAGAGTGCATTGCGGCATGAATAAATTATACAGTTGCTTTGTTTTATAGTTGTTGATTTTATTTGCCAATTTTATTTGCTGTCTTGTGTCTAGTAGCACAACAAAAAGAGCAAATATAATGGTTATTGTTACAATTAATGAAAATAAATGAAATTGAATTTTTACCATTGTTGTGATTCACGTGCTGAATGTTTAAGTCTGTGTGTGACTTTAGCATATTACCACACACTATTTAAGGATTATATAAACTCAATTAAGATCATCTCAAAGTAATTATGAATAATGAAATTTGAAGAAATTCATTTATAAACACACAATAAATGCACTAATGATTTAATTAAAAAGATAGGTCACCTTCTAAAAGCAACCTATTTATTACTTATGTTTCCTTGAAATCAAATATCTCTGATTTCATAATGCATTTCTGCATTAACAAGAAGAAAATTATAGTTACATAAACCCAAGTTCCAAGTGCCCAACCAAAGGGAACGCTAATCACTGTAATGGTTTAAAAAATAAACATTTTAGGAAAATCAACATCAATTTATGAAGTTAGCTTATGTGATGTTCTCTCAAATATTTCAATTGTATTGAAAATTCAAGATGACTTTGGGAAACGAGTGAATGCAACTAGTGAAAGATAATTGCAGACATGGAGGAAATGAGTGAAAAGTCTATTAAGACTCCTTTTCTTTTCTTCTTCTGCTGTTGTTATGTTGCACATTAGCAACATATTAGTGCACTGCTGCCTCTCATTGCTTTATTAATGTCATTGGTTCCTTTGTGGCTACTTGAATATTTTAAGTCGTGTCACTCAAACATTCAGTAAATTGTTTTTAATTTGCCTTGAAAGATAGCTGTACCTTAATAAAACCTCGTAAGTATACACTAAGTAAGATTCCTATTAATCTAAGTAAGGTCAACTATCGGATTTTTACCAGTGGTAGTAGCAGGATGAAATGAATATACTTTGATAGATGGTATCTCCAACAACAATTTGATAAATTACGAGAGCGCGCCGTACACTTTGATATCATGTTTACTACCTTGTTGACTGTTTCCTATCCCGACACGGAGACCGCTGAACGCGCCTCTAAATGGTTTCGTGGTGCTCGTTGTTGTATTTTAAAACCTATTGCCATGTTCTCACTACATTATGGCATTTAAAATAAAAATGATCTCAACGCACTGTGGCGCGTGTGGCTGGCTGCACAGTCAGTGAACCGCTTCCTCGGCGCTGCTGCAGCAAAACACACTGTTGCTCACATGAAACATTTTTATCTGAGTATTATGACCAGTACTTAATTTGATCCTGCTGGATCCTGTTCCGGAAAAAGTCAAATTAAAAATTTTGGTTTCCGGTAGGCCTATTTGTTTTTAAAAATCCGGCATTTACAGTGCATTAGATCGTGACAGTGCATGCGTGCGTGCGTACGAGAGTGCGGGTTTGGATAGTTGTATTTGGAGCTTATTGCTCACGTCTCATTCGGCACAAATCCAAATGTTTCCATACTCGTAATGTATTTGAATGTTAAACTATTATTTATAATGTAAACTAGGCTTGTACTTTACACGCATTCGCATATAGACGGAAAAGATCATCCTCTTCACATGAGCAAAAACGTCCTTAACAGCAGAGTGGACCGGTATACTACGGTCTATTTAAACTGACCAGTGTAACCTTTTAATGTTGGTTTGATAATGAACAGACTGCGATGTAAGTTTGAATTTGCTAGAATATGTGGGGTGTGTGTGCGCGCGAGGTGCCGGTGCGATGAACAGCTGAAACATAAAAAAAACTAAATTTTTGGAGTAAGATATAATCCGCAAATGTGTTTACTTTTATTTTTGCACACTCACAATAAAAACATATGATTTGTGCTTTTGTAAAATAAAGCAAACAAACAGAATGCGCGTTGTCATCCTTTATTTTCCGTGAACTTGTTTATGGAGCCCACACTTCTGTTTTAAATCTGTTAGCTTAATTAAGTCATATATATTTCGCTTTTTTTTTTATGAAAACAAATTGTTATTTTTATTTTAGGCCTATTACTCACATAGGCTATACATTTTCCTTAAAGGGGTCATATGATGCAATTTAAAAATTTTCCTTTCTCTTTTGAGTGTTACAAGCTGTTAGTGAATAGATATGATCTGTAAAGTTGCAAAGACTAAGTCTCAAACCCAAAGAGATATTCTATAAAAGTTAAGAGTCAACCAAACAGCCTACCTAAAACGCCTCGTTCTAACACGCCCCCACATGTCTACGTCACGATCTGGGAAGGTTTGCATAACGCAAAGAAAGAAGGCGTAACTTTTAGTCTTGCTGTAGTTTTGTTGACGCTGCAGCCATGTCCTGAAGGCACTGTGTGCTTCGTTGTGAAAGCGAAACTACCTTTTTTGTTCTTCCAAAAGAGGACGATCCGCTTCGTCTGCCTGGAGCTGATTGTGCTGGTCGGCTGATGGAATACATCCACTTTCACCATGGACGAAGCGGAGTCCAGCCGCCTTCAGGACTCCCTCTATTCGTCCTCAGCACACGCTAATCCGGGGCTTCCCCTCACGCTAGGCCGCTGTGTTTTTTGTTGCCACTGATGATTTCAAACGCGAGTTTTGGGCAGTAGAGTAGCACTTGTTGTTTGTCATTTCTCCGATCAAAAATGCAGACAGAGTTTTATGTTTACGCGGCACAATGCAACGCAACGCAACGTGTAAAAAGACAGTATAAGTCATTATAATCAGTAATTGTGTCCCCACTGGATGCAACAAATGCCTCGTTTATAATGGGTTTTAATGTTTATGTCTTGTCGCTCCGGCCGGACACGGCATCAACAGTATGTGGGGGGCGTAACATTTCTGTCACACGCTTGAGGTATTCGGCCAATCACAATGCACTGGATAGCTGGCCAATCACAGCACACCTCGCTTTTTCAGACCGATGAGCTTTGTAAAAATCTACGCGTTGGGGCAAAGGCGGATACAAAATTTGAATCAACTGCCAGCCCTGGTGTACTTACATTCAGTTAAGTATGTGTGCTCGCATACTTGCATTAAGTGTATTTCTGACCAAAATAATAGCAATTTCACCACAGTGTTGTTCTTTGTTTGTGTATGTGTGTTGACTGACCTTCTGCCACAGGTAGGCCTCTTTGAGAGTGATAATCTCATGTTCTCTGTGCTCTCCCTGCACAGCGCACAGCACACAAATTACCCGCTGGTCCTGTTTACAGTAGAGCGAACCCTCTTGGCCATGCTCCTTACATTTCAGCCTCTCCACTGTCACAGTGTCTCTTTTCGCTGGTTTATGCTCATCATTACTGGTGGCCTCCGCCCCCTCTGCTGCGTTTTCAGACACCTGACAGTCTTTCAGCGGCCCAGGCTCTGCCTGAGGGTCTGGGGTGCTGTACGGCTGGAGTTGGTGACCAGTGCTTTGTGAATGTTTGTCTGCATGGCTGGAGCAGAAGGCAAAGCGACAGAGTGTGCACATCCAAACAGCTGACTGAGGCTCGTCCGGTTCACACGCATCACACGTGCCATCCATCTGTGGCAAATCATCCTCAATAAAGCAGCTGTCCCAGCATCCTCTCGATGCATCCATGGTGGTGGAGGATGGAGATGATAGTGAGAAGCCTAAAAGAGGACAAAGGACAATGCAATAAAATAAGTTGCAGCAACAATAGTAAGTGAAAGTTCAGTCAACTGTAAATGTAGCAACTGTGCTACATTTCTGTGCTTCAATGGGTGTCATTGGTCAAATAAGAATACAAAGGTTTTGGAGCATCTGTGACTCGTGCTGGCAAAATGAGTCGAAACGCGCACTTTCGGTTTTGGTCGAATTTGAGGTTTTCACAAAAACAAGTTCATTAAGCCCTCTTCTAGCGATCCCAGTGCTCCAAATAGTAATTAAACAACCAAAATGATCTTTATTGGTACGCTTTCTGAGAGGAGTAGCTTTTTCTCTGCTCACTTCTGACGACTGCTGCTGCTTCTCAAGCTGTATGGTTGCAGCATTCCAGCTTTGTGAATATTCATATTGAATTCTCGATGACATGAGTCCAAACCAGTGAAATATGATTTTTCATTAGCATTTCAGACCCATGCTAATGAAAACAAAACGATTGCGCTGAGTCGCTGACTGACATTTGTAAAGTGCCCGCATAAGATGCCCCTGTCCGTGAGCACGCGATCTCCCATATGAAGTACATTATTGCGAAATATGTCTTGGCGAGATTCACACAGACATAATCTGTTATGTCTTACATTCTTACATAAACGTTTAGTTAATGGTTGGGGAAAATCTGATGTGTAACATTATATTTGATCCATGCATTACAGTAGGTCTTAATGTAGATCTGTCTCAATGTTAATCAAACATTAAAAGAAAAGACAGAATCACTCGCTGCTCTTGATTAACCCTTTAAGCCCTGAGGGCATTTTTGCCTCACTGAAGTTTGGCAAAATTGAAAAAATAAATAAAAAAGGGATTGAAATTAACTTTTTCACTCACCAGCCAATTTTGCTGATTACTGGCCATTCATAACTTCTACTAGCCAAAAAAAATAAAAATAAAAAAACTTAAACCCAGCTTTGAGGCTCTCTAAACCGGTACTTGACAAGCGACCATTGCAAATCATTTTAACTTTGTGTCAGTACTAATGTGTGCGATATTGACAAAAAAATAATATATCAATATTTTCTGGGATTTTATCAATAAAGATAAGTAGATGATATTTTGCCGAGTGTGTTATTGTGCTGATATCTTAAGGACTGCTGTGGACAGCTGAGCTGACTCCTAAAATTTGTGATATTCTTAATATTCTGTGTGGTCAGTTCACAGCAGTGATAGAAATGAATCTTTTTCAATAAGTTTAAATAGATTTTTACCTTTTATGGGCATTTTTACCTTTATAAAGCCTTTTTTTTTTTAAAGTGTGCATCATCTTTTGAGTCTAATTCTTACATTTAATCAGTCAATTATAATATTAATACATTTAGGCTGTTACTAAACAAATGAAATCAGTATCAATATATATATATTTTTTTGCAGAAGTTGCATAAGAAGTGGCATTTAGATGTGGTAGTGGTATTTACACATGTTAATGCAGCTTAGAGGGACATGGAATGCTTTAACCTGCAGTTACAAATGCATAAATAATGTTTTGATATTTTAAACATGAAATGTTGAATACTGATATTTGAAATTATTAAAAAAATTAAAAGATACTATACATGTGAAATTAAAACCTATTATACATGTAAAAATGTTAAGTGAGTCATTGTGATTGAACCGAATAATTTAAACGGTTGATTCAGTCAGGAACGAAACGTGGTCATGTTGCTCAGAGGCGTGAAACAGTGCTGTGGCTGTGTTTGGAATGTTTTTTGTTGCCGAAATAGAGCAAAAACAGCCAATATGATGTCTAAAAAAACTAAAGTCTCTTGATATTAACTTCTTTTTTTATTGAACTGTTGCATAAAATCAATATCGCATTTGTAACCATGCTAAATTTTGAAGAAAAACGGCACTCGTGTGATATTGATTAACTATATGAATTGATATAAATATATACATTTTCTGCAGAGCCGATCCTCCCTAAACTCAAAATACGCAAGCTGCGTATTACTGTTTTTAATAAAGTACATTTGAAGAATGAAAAGTTGGACACCTTTTTTTTTCTTGAGGAGTTTTCACATTAATTGAAAGAAGAAGAGTTACTCTTTTTCAGACACGCTTAAGAAAGAAAAAAAACCTACCATGATGCATTTTAGCCATGTAGCTTACATCAATATTTTAAAAGCTAGTTTTTTTGAAAGACTAAGGCTGATGATACACGGGGCAACTTTCTTTAGAGCAATGCTGCTTGGGCACTTTCACAGCATGGGTAACAGATGTCTCTCCGGCCGTGGGCCCTGTGTCTCACCTGGCTGGCCGCTGACGCAACACTGCTCAAAAAGCTGCCCTGTGTATCATCAGCCTATCACTTAATTACTACTTTTATTAACCAAGGAAGCATTACATTTATAATTTATAATTTCATAAAAGATTTCCATTTCCAATAAACACTGTTCTTTTGAACTTTCTTTTCATCAAACAATCCTACAAAAAATGTATTGCCGTTTCCACACAAACTATTAAGCAGCAAACCTGTTTTCAACATTGGTAAGAAATGCTTCTTAAGCACTAGGCTAATTCAGCATATCAAAATGTTTTCTGCAGAATCATGCGACACTGCAGAACAAACAGAACAGAACAGTAGCGTACGGTACACTATTAAGACTGCTAAAACCTATCCAGCTTGACAACTTGTGTGATCTGAACCATTTAACAACCTTTTAGTTCACTAGCACAGACACTAACGTACACAGAAGATCCCTCCTCTTAAAGTTTAGCTTCAACTGTTTCCTCTCCACCTCGCAGTATGAGAAATAAAGCTAATATCGCGCACACAAAACATTTGCTTTCTCCATTTATGTCTGTCTCTCTCCTCAGTCTCACCTTTCGTTTGTTTGTCTCTTTGGGAGCACGTATGGGCAGATTGTTCTTGCTTTTCGCACCGATTTCTCTCTTTCCTTTGTTTATTTCAATCCTTTCTGATTACGCTGTTGTCACAGAGCTGTAAAACAAAACATGATAATAGAAGACTTCTGCTGTTTCGCAGTAATCTGGACACTCACTCACAGCTGCTTGCACTTCCGTGTTTTGCTTCGAGGGTTATTTCACTACTTCCTGTTCCTCCAACACAAACTGATGACAGCAGACGAAGAACAGGTTCCGCAAGAAGGGCAAAAAGCATGGAAGGATATTTAGATACCTACATGTTTTGTTAGTTGATGATTTTTGATGGTTTTAAAATCTCTCTCTCTCTCTTAACGTGTGAATGACTTAGTCAGTGTAAAGCAATATTTATGACACGACATAAAAATGTATTAACCACACAGGCAAATTTGAATGAAAAAAAAGACTGCCAAGTAAATTACATAAATTACCAAAATCTTGAAAAAATAAGCAATAATAATCTGCTCTCAAATGTTGGGGGCGTGTCCGCTGTCGGCGCTGAAACCACGCCCCTCGCTCAACTGTCCACTAGCGATGGGAAGTTCGGATCATTTTACCGACTCGGACCTTTGAGTCTCGGTCAGCAAAATTTCGTTCATTTTAGCAAAATATAATTAAAATGTTACGTGTTACTTCCCTAACACGTCTACTACTTAAACGTTGATCACACTACAAACAATACAAAACTATATGCTATAAGAAACAGAAAAGATTAATTAATTGCTTACCTGGGTCTTCAGTCTATGATTAGCTCACCTCTTATCTGAGAAGTCTTCATCATGTGACAGCCCCTTAAGCTTTAACCCATAGACTGTATAAAAACATGGACGTAGTGCCCGTGTGGTCACTCGTAGGTTTCCGAAGAGCGTTTTTGAAGCTAAAGTAGGCGGAGCCGGCCGTCGCCATCTTGGCAGCGCGTCACTCCTGGATAATGGAAAATGGGCAAAAAGGCCTGGGTGAAGCTGAGGTGCCTGGTTGCTGTAACAAGGCCCGACTATAGTGGCAGCAGTGCTGCTGTGCAAACACAAAACACCATAACTTCGTTTTTGGTCGAAATGAGTTATTGATAATTTTGGGACATATATGACCTCCTTTATCATGTGTATAAGTATCTTGGAGAAAAGCCCCGGAGAAACCAAGGCAGAACACAGTATCATCTGTTACCGCTCTTTGACTTTGTTTTAGAACGCTCAAATGAAGTTACGGTGCTCTGTATTTGTTTAGCCGTTCGTCAATATTACTGTGCCAGCCTAGAGTTATACGCAGGGCCGCATTAAGACCTTATGGGCCCCGGGGCTATGACTTACTGCAGGGCCCCATATTACAAATATAATATATATTTTTATCCTATCAAAATTTTGATGCATTGAAATTTCATAATTCTTGTTACCAATTTCAATATTGAAAATAAATAAATAAAAAATACTAGCCTAAGTAAAACAAGCTTATACTTAAGACAAGTAGCTAAACAGCCACAAATGACAAAAAAATAGACCTACTTGAAACACTTAAAGCGGCACTGGCACAGACATTTTGAGGGGCTGGGCTCAGTACAAAAAGGGCACTTCTCAATTTATTTTAATTTTTTCAAACCAAACTTAAATATATTAGGGGTTGCATAGTGACAAAATATATCTCATATTCTTGGGATTTTATTGTAATGATATTAGACTATATTTTGCTGATGTTGTTATGGTGCTGATATCTTATGACTGCCGTCGACAGCTGATCCTCAAAAACTTTTATGAGTCTTAAACTTATTGACAAGTTCATTCTATCAGCAGTGATAAAAATGAATCTTTTCCAATAAGTTTAAATTGATTTTTTACCTTTATAAAGCCCTTTTTTCTAAAAGTGTCCATCATTTTTTCAGTCAAATTCTTAAATTGAATCAGTGAATTAGAATAATAAGTCATTTGGGCTGTTATCGAGCAAATTAAATCAGTATTGACAAAATTAATCTTTTCAATGCAGAGGAAACACAGAAGCTGCATTAGAAGGGACATTGATGCATTTACACACCGTTTAATGCAGGACCTGAATGCATTTAACCTGCAGTTACAAAATGTATTATACTGTTAAACATAAACGTTTAAACATAGAAGTTTGAATAACTAATATTTGAATTATTTTTTTTTAATGCAAACTAGTTTAAATGTGAAATTAAAACCGACAGTAGGTGTCAGCAAGTCACTGTTAAGGGAGTCATTGGGATTGAACCAAATCATTTAAACAGTTGATTTATTCAGGAACAAAACAGATGTTCTCATGAAATCATGTTGCTCAGAGACGCAAACTGGAATTATATATGTTGGCGAAATAGAGCAAAAACATTCAATATTGTGTCTAAAACATAAGTGTATGAATATTAAATTCTTGTTTATTGAACTCAAATTAATATCACATTTGCAATCATGCTGATTTTTGGTGGAAAAACATCAGTCTTCGCGTGATACTGATTAACTATTTGATGCTAAAATATACATTCTACCCCATGTCTTGATTTCGTGAGCATTCTACTGCATTTTTAATAAAACTGAAATCAGCAGGGAAAGAACGCGACTGGCTAGACACAGGGATTAAAGTTCTGTCGCTACAACGGATTTCCATCAGTTCATAAAGACTGTCACTTGCTTCATTCCTGAATGATTCAGCCGTTCGAATGAATCAATTGAATGAATGATTCCGTGATATAAATCATTGACTTGCCGCCACCTGCTGGCGGATTTAGTTTCATTTTTAGCTTATAATTCAAGTTATTTGAATCATATTTCTGTATTCAAAATTTATATTTAAAACATTAATATCATCAAGGATTTAATTGCACTCATGCTACCTCTGAGCCTAATTAAACGTCTGAAAATGTACCTACAAGCCACTTTTGTGTTCTTCTGTACCACCTCTAGTACAAATTAATTTATTAATACCAATTTCATATGATTGGTAACTTATTTGTCTTAATTAGCCTTCCTAATACGAAGTGACATTTGACGTCTTAAAGTGACTTACAGGTGTATTTTCTTTTTACCTTTGCAATGGCTTAATTTTCATCTATGTCAAATTAAAAAATTTATGTTTATAATCTTTTTTAAATTTCTATTTAAAACATATGTAGAATAAGACAAATAAGTTACCAATCATATGAAATGGTATGATTGGACGGAAATCCGTCATAGCGACGGAACTTTGATCCCTGTAACCTACTAGACTTCCTATCGCCTTAGCTAAACTTTAGCTAACTTACATGGTAGCTCTCATGAGTCATGGATGTTAGCAAGAAAAATTAACTATTTTGACTTTTTGGATAATTAGCTGTAAATTCGAGGCACAGGCAGCTTAGTCTTTTGTTCACACCCACTCACCTCCACACCAAGACAAACACAACTGGAAAGGGAGTTCCTGCTGTGCCTGTGATGTGCCGATCAATGTGTGCTACACTGCTGCGGAGACGCATTTCTCAACATTTCCTGACCCCACCTGATATTTAGATTTTTTATTTGTTTGACAGGGAAAGCTGTGCACAAACAGAAACACACAAACGCATATATATTCATTTATTAAAAAAATAAAAATAAAAACAGGAGGAAGAAAAAGGGCTGGTGCTCGAGCCCCCTTTGATATCTATGTGAGCACGTGCCTGACTTATAGCATTGAAAAATAAATTATATTGTATAAAATAAATGTACAAATAAACTTGAATAGTCTTCACTGTCTAAATTCAATATACATTCATTCTTATTTATTTTACAAAAGTGATTCGGTCAAGGACAGTGAGTGATGTTCTTTCTAATGTTTGATTAACATTATTGACATAAATTTTAACAGCAGCTAAATTAGGCTGCTTTGGAGGAATAGTTCACCCCAAAATTAAAGTTATTTTGTTGTTGTTCTAAACATTTATGAGTTTCCTTCTGCTGTTGAATGTAAAAGTATATATTTGGAACAATACTGGTAATCAGACAGTTGCTGGGCCCCCATGACTTCCATAGTATGAAAAACTAAATATTTGAGACAGAAAATGACCATTAGCGTAGTATCATCAGCGTATTGAAATATTTTATTCTCCCCTCCCTCTATGCCTATCCCTTTTATTCTCCCCTCCTGTTTTACCGTTAATCCCAGTGGTTCTGCAACTAAAGCATGTAAAAGTGCAGACAACGGTCAAGCCTGTCTAATTGATCTCGTTAATTTAAATCACTGTTAAAAACCCATTACATTTTACCCTCGTTACAGAACCTTTATATAAAATCTTAACCCATTTAATAAAATTCCATCCAAAACCAAAACTCTTTAGAACCCCAAATAAAAAATCGTGCTCTACCCTGTCAAAAGCCTTCTCAAAGTCCAAACTGATTATAAAACCATCTTTCTTCTTTTCAGTAATATATTTTATGCTCATTGTTGTATCCGCATTGTCTCTTCCTTTAAAGCTCACATATTTTACACCTTTCTGGAGTTTTATTTTAGGTTTTGATGTCCTTAAGAATATTTGTGGTATAAGTACTAAAAACCATCTCAATATATTTTTACAGCTCCTCTTTCAGGAGCTCTGCTGAGAACAGGTCGATTTTGGCCTGTCTAATTAATATTCATGAGCCTCTCTTCTGATTGGCCTGTTGTGTTCTGAGTGACGCACGGCCAGGCCAACCACAGGTAACTAGGGTCAGCCGACGTCACAGCGCTAGCTGGAGGCAGCAAAACAAAGGGGAAACTGGAGGCGGCCCATTCAAACCAGCGCAGATTCGGCTACATAAGGAGCTTAAAATATCATCTTGTTGTGATGTTGGGTGCCAGAATCGACGTAATACAGCCTCAAATTAGAAATTTGATCGCATATCTGCTGCCACTGCCAGACAAAAAAAACGACGACAGCTGTGGTTAAACGTGATAAAACAAGCAGACTGGACAGAAACGATCGTCAAAAATGCTCACGTTTACAGCTCACACTTCTTATCTGAAAAGGTTGAATAAAGTATTGTCTTTTGTTGTTATGGGCGCGTCTACAGATTTCTTGCCATATGTCTATGTTTCTTGCATCTCACGATTGTCGTGTATGAAATAATGTCTGTGTGCATGTGTGTAAAACAACAAACTGACGATTCATATATAATCATTTGTAATTGTATATACATTGTTGTGATTAATTGTGGCTGGAACAATAATGTAGCTGTAAAAATAGTTGCCTTCTGAAATTGAAATGTATATACATCTTCATCATGACGAGACAGACACGGTGAGTTTGTCTTTACTATACGTTACACGTTAGATGTGATCACCTCATAGTAACAATCCTGTCAGATCGTCCATCCTTTGAGTGAGAGTGTAACGTTACAGGTCGGCCGATCTAGTTTTGTGGTTAAAGTTAACATTTTCGACATGTTTGTTGTTGCTCAGCAATGGCATGGACGTGATGTTGTCTGGGGGTTTGGCAAAAGGAGAGTGGGACGGTGGGCGGTGCTCGGGGGGGTGACTGAAGGCGGTGACTGTGTAGTTCTGACGTCAACTTTTTACGGAAGTCACAACGGTTCGTGAAAAAAAAGCTAGAACTTTAAGCAGGCTGTGTGAAATTTACTGTGGACTGACTGTTTTGAAACTTATATGGTAGTTACATAGCACCTAGACCTCAGTTATCGTGAAAAAAGCCATTACCAAGACAATATGGGACCTTTAATACTGTATGCTTGGTTTGTTTCGATTATACTGGGCATCACTTCTTTTAATCTGTTGCTAAACTTTGTTTTTTGTGAACAATTATTTTTAAAGAGTAGTCAGTACAATATAGAGAAGATACAACATATTAGATTGTAATCACCACCCCAACCCCCACCCACCAGGTAGACTTATACTGTGCTGAGGAATTATAAGACATTGTAGTGGAGAAAAGTAAAATACCTAATCATAAGATAAACAGAAAGTATACATAAATACAAAATCAATTGTACATCAAAAAGAAGAAACAAAGGATTTAACAATATCAAAAGTAGCACTCCAGGTCTTCAAAGTTTTAGTCTTTGCTCCATGAATGCGAGCTGTTGATAGTTCCAAGGAAATAATGTCCAGCAAAGATAAGCCCCATACACGCCTGCTCATCTTATGTAGAGGAATCCAGCGACTGACTAACATTTTCTTTGCTGCAGTGAGAGCAACTAAAAGTAGAATTCTCTGTTGCGAAGACAATGTCAATTCAGAAAAGTTATTTAAGAAGAACAGTTCTAGAGTCAACACCATATCCTTATCTAACAGGAATGATATGTCATGAGCAAGCTGAGACCAGAAAGGAAAAAGTGCAGAGCATTCCCAATTTTTTTAAAAATATGTATCCAGTGCCCTCTGCGGACATAAAATACAATTTGGGGAAGGTGACAGATGCATATAGAAGCGTTTTAAAGGGGACAGATAGAGTCTATGCAATAGTTTCCAATGGATCATCTGATGGTTTCGGTTTTTTGAGGATGATTTAATTGTCTCCTAGATTTGGTCAGAAAATAAAGTTTGTATGTCACCACTGATATCCTTAGACCAGATAGTTGCTTTGGATAGTGGTTTGTATGATTTTTTTTAGGAGAAAAGAGTAAATAACTGAAGCAGAAACAACAGAATTATCAGTGGGAAGAATTACTTTTCACAAGGGATGTACAGGCAATTGTGCAACCCAGGGAACTCCATATGCGCGAAGCACTGACCTAATGCGAAGATACATGAAGAAGGAAGATCCTGGTAAATTAAAAAGAGCCTTAATATCTTGAAATGATCTCAGGCCTTTGTCATCATAGATGTCACCAAAGGAATCTACTTTACATTTAACCCATTATAGATAGTGAAAAGGGTTCTTTCCTGATCAAAAATTATTATTGTGAAACAGGTGAATGACGATGCCACATCAAATTTGGCACTATTTTTCTGGTCACCGTTCTCCAAGTAGAAATAAAATGTGTTATGATAGGGCCAAAACGAAGTTTACATTGTTTAAGTGAGACACCAGCAAAAACCAAATGCTTTATATTGTGAGGAGAAACAAGAGATTCTTCAATTGCCCATCATGAGGTTGACACATTTGGTTTAAACCAGGTTGACAGTGCACGAAGAGTAAAGGAGACGGCGTATAACTTAAAATTTGGAAAGGACCAGCCCCCATCTGTTCTGCTGTGCTGTAAAGTAGATGACCTAATTCGGGGACGTTTACCATTCCAAATATAATGAGAAATTACTGAATTTAGTTTTTTCCAATAGCCAGCAGGTGGGGGTAAAGGAAGAGGAATCATAGAAATTAATGCGGGGAAGGATGTTCATTTTAACAACAGATATTCTTGCATGAAAAGATGTAGGAAGATGCGTCCAATTTGCAAGATCTGAGGTGACTCTGGCCAAGTTGTTATTTAATTCTTTTGAAACAATATCCTGCAGGGACGAATAAACATCTACACCTTAGTATTTGAAGGAATGCACCACCAGAAATAAAACCATAAAACGTCACAGACCCAACACAAAAATTGAGAGGGAGCAGATATGACTTTGTCCAATTAATTTTATACCCAGATAGGTTACTGAAGTGATTGAATAAATTTAAAACAGAAGGGGACTGATTGAACTGGATTGTCTAAAAAAGCAATATGTCATCTGGAAATAAAGATATGTGGTGTGAGGTGTTCCTAATCGATATAGGAAGTATAAGTTCTGACTGACGTACAGCTTGAGCAAGATGTTCTAAAGATAAAGCAAATAGTAAAGGTGAAAGAGGACAACCCTGACAGGTGCCTCTTCCGATTGGAAAAGATTGTGAACATATCTGGCCAGTAAGAATGGTAGCTGAGGGATTAGCATACAAGATTTTAATCATATTTATAAAGTTAGAGCTAAAACCTAGGTGATTGAGCACTGCCCACAAATAGTTCCACTCCAAATGGTCGAATGCTTTCATTGCATCTAAAGAGAGTATTGCAGAGGGAGAAATCAACTGTTCTGATGAGAAAATTATATGAAGTAGTCTTCACAGATTATCTGAGGCAGAGCAAGATTTGATAAACCCTGTTTGATCATGATGAACCAATTTGGTCATAAGGCCTTCTAGATGGCAGGCTAACACTTTTGTATAAATTTTAACATCTGTACCAATTAGAGAGAGTGGGCGGTAACTAGAACATAATGGAGGGTCTTTATCTTTTTTTAATAGAAGAGATATAATGGCCATGTTCATATTTTGTGGAAAAGACCCTTGATCAATTGAATATTGCATCATATCTAGCATAAGTGGACCCAAATTGGACCAGAAGGTCAAATAAAACTCAACTGGTATGCCATCTAGGCCTGGGGATTTCCCCTTGTTCATATCTTTGACCGATGATTCTAATTCGATAAGTGATATAGGTCTAGATAAGAACTCAGAGTCTGATTCTGACAGATGTGAAAGATTAAGAGTAGATAAAAAAGAAGTATAGAAGGTGGGTTCGCATTTAGAGTTGGAGCTGTATAGTTCACAGTAGAAGGAACGAAAAGAGTCGTTTATACTCTTCTGGTCAGTCAGAACATCACCGGTTTGAGATTTGACTGCTGTAATATTAGCACATTTTTCGCTATTACATAGTCTTAAAGCCAATAAATGGCTAGGTTTGCTACCTTGAAACTAATAGTTTTGTCTGGATCTTTGAATAAGAAATTCGGCTCTGTATCTATATAATAAATTAAGTTCTTTCCTAACAGTTTCAATTTTAACTGTCGTACTATTAGAAAAAGAGTGTTGGTGTGCCTGATCTAGTGATCGTAGTTTGAATTCCAAGTCAGAGATTTTCTTATGGTGAATTTTCTGGCGAAAAGAAGCATATGAAATCGAAAAATTCCTTATAAAGCCCTTTGTCGCATCCCACAGTATGCGTGGGTCATCTACCGAGCCTTTATTGATGTCAATAAATTCACATAATAATTTAGTTCTGAATTGATCACAAAAACACTCATCTTTAAATAAATGAGTATTAAAATGCTATGTGGGGGCTCGCGGAGGTCGCTGGGTAATTGAAAGCAAAAAAATTGGTACTATGGTCTGAAAGAGATAGGGAAGGAATGTCAACTTCAAGTATCATTGAGGTCAAGGAAGAGGAAACAAAAATGTAGTCAATCCATGAATATGATTTGTGTCTAGCTGATAAAAATATATATGATTTTTGCGAAGGGTTAAATAACCGCCATGCATCTACTAATGAAAAAGAGACTATGCACTGTTTGAGTTGCTCAGTAGAAACATTCTGGGAATAAGAAAAATTGTCACCAGACCTATCAAGGTCATGGGACATTACAGCGTTCATATCTGCTCCCATTACTACCTCAAAGTCCGTTAAATCAGTAAGATAGGTAGATAATTCAGAGAACAAAGTTGGATCTGGACTACATGGTGCGTAAACTGAGAGAAAGGCTACACTGTAAAAAAAGTTAGTTCAATTTACGGTAAAATACCGGCAGCTGTGGTTGCCAGAACTTTACCGTGAAAAATACGGTAGCAACATTTTAGGTTTTACAGAACTGTTTAAATTTACAGTGAAAAAACATATTTCATTAACTGATACAATGTTAATATGCAAACCTTTGAGTTAACTCATTTTATTTGCAGAAACCGACTGCACTTAATTTGATTAATTGGCACTTGCTTGTAAACTAATATTTATAATGTTTAACTAACACAAACATATTGGTCTTAAGAACTATTTTGCTTAAGTCCATGAAAAAAAAATTTTATTTCTTCTACGCTTTATGCAAAGTAATTTAGCACCCCAAAACATGAAATTCACTCAAATCTTTTGCAGAGAACAACAACACACATGCATGTGCGATTAAAACTATTGAAGAGATTCACACTGCATCAGTAACTACACAGTTACTGCCTTTAAATAAAACAACAAGCAGCATAACATCAGTGTTTCTCTGTCCGTCCTTTACTTAAACACAGGCTCTGCTCTCCAGCACAATGGTGACCAACAAAACACAACAGGAAGTTGACTGTTAGGGTTTACGGTATTTTGCTGTTTTCTTTTCTTGATTTTACGGTGAAATACTGGCAGCTGTGGTTGCCAGTAATCTACAGTTTTTTACAGTTTGCTTCCGTAAATTAAATGAACAGTATATTTCTGTTAAAAATGCATTTCACAGTGTGTTTTTCTTAATTTCACACATTTAACCCCTTTAATCCCACAGCAAAATCCTCAGTTTTAAAGAGCACTTTTATGTGTCCACACTAATCACCGGCCGCACCGTTCTCAAGCCCGCCGCTTCAGCTCACTCTATCCCGGAGTAGATGCTAAGACGGGGCTGCCCTCATGTAGGGCCGCTGCTGTTGTGTGTGAAAGCGAAACTACTTTGTTTGGTTTTCCAAAAGAGGACACGACTACAAAGCAGTGTTTAAGTTGTATTTTCAACACTGTTCCAGAACAGTTTAACCAAAATATCCAGATGAGTGCAGCACATTTTATGGAGGACCGTCTCCTGATCCTGGGAGAGTAGACTAAAATGCCGGCAGTTCTGACTCAGTCTGTAAGTACGTTTTCATTTAAAGGATTTGCCACTGATGATGCAAACGCGAGTTTTGGGCAGTGTAGAGTAGCACTTGTTGTTTGTCATTTCTCTGATCACAAATGCAGACATGCAGACGTTTTATGTTTACGCGGCGCGGCGCGATACAACGCAACGCGTAAAAAGACAATATAGGTCATTTATATCAGTAATTATGTCCCCACTGGATGCTACAAATGCCTTGTTTGTAATGGGTTTGAATGTTTTTGTATCGTCGCTCCGGCCCGGACACGGCATATAGAGGTGACAATCCAGGGGGCAGAAAGTAAAGTCCTGCAGTAGGTTTAGTCCACCCATGAATCAGCAGCTGATTTGACCAGTAGGAGAACCAAGTCAGTAATTTCAAGTCACAAGCAAGTCTAGAGGTCAAATACCCAGGCCTAAAAGCAGTTTTAAAGTTAATGAGATAATTAAGTGACTAATTAAATGATGATTGTGCATTAGTGATGAACACATAGCTGGCCAATCACAGCACACCTCGCTTTTTCAGGCCGATGAGCTTTGTAAAAATCGTTTCAGAAAGGCCGGGGCATAGAGGAGAAACAATAATGAACAGTATGTGGGAAAATAATGTTTTTTTACTTTAAACCGCATAAACACATTTCATTACACCAATACACAAAATAACATTCTTTTTAGCAGCATCATATGACCCCTTTAATGAGATAATTAAATGAGGATTGAGCATTAGTGATGAACACCTGTTAACAAGCAGAACCTGAAGGAAAAAGAAACAAAGAGCAGAGAAAACACAACTTACAGCCAAAGCAAAGATGAAATCAACTGAAAACCAAAAAACATTAATGTATCAAGATTAAGCGAGGAGGAGTTAACCCACAGCTCCACAAACAGGCCATAACCAGATGTTATTTACTAACGTGGACCTTTATTCTGTCATTGGTGTACAAAACTCTGATTGAGGAGTATAGGTGTCTGTACTCACCCCCGTCATTTGAAGTCACCATAATGGCGATCGGTGTTTGCTTTAGTTGTGCTCTTGAACCTTGACTTTTTAAAAAATGTTTCTTTTTGGTTGTGTAAATTAGCTGTTTATTTAACACAGTTTTTATAACAAGAAAAGCCAGAAGAATCTATGATCAGATAAACTGGTGTTTGTGATGTCAAGACCATCATGAACTAGTCTGATTGACTGATCTCACCTAATATTTAATCTCTTATTAAGTGTGTGACATATAACTATACTCTGGAAATTGCACAAACTGACACGACCGCAATAATAGGGCCTTTCGCACCGCTTTGGTTCCAGAACTAAACGTACGGTACTAATGTACTGGGATGATTTTGAAGGGTTGCATTCGCACCGAGAGTGTGTACTAAGAAGTGACGTAAGCCGGTCGACAGCGACGTCATTTGTGCGCGGCGTTCAACAACAGAAACAAAGAAGAACAACATTAACAACAGGAGGATGGAGGACGCTGTGATCGGTGCTGTGTTTTTGTTGTGTCTCGCGGGGTTCACAATAATGGACATGGAAAGTCGACGTATACGTAAAGCGACTGAAGAACGGAAAGGAGGACTAAGATTCTCCAACGACAACTGGTAGTGTTACATTTGCTACAAGTGCCTGCACTTAAAAGTCCGTCCATCTATCGCTGTTCTCCAAACTTGCGAAATAAGTTGACAATGTTTACAATATGTTTACACAGCATTTTAAATCATAGTGGGTGAGGGCGTTTTCATACGCGTTTAGCCAATCAATGTCTACTTACGTCACGAATAGTACCAGTTGTGCTGGTTAGACCCAACTCCGGAGTAGGAGCTAATTTGGTTCACGAAAAAGGCAGTCCGGTACTAAAAGCGCTCCCAGTTCCGGCGGTGCGAACAGCCCGAAAGTGGGTAGTTCCCAATTGTTTGTACTATGAAAGATTCCTGCGGTTGCAAAGCCCTATTGTGAAACATATAAGCACAATATGCACAATAAAAGCTTGGCGCTAGGCGACCGTAAACAAACACAGACATCAACCGTCAGCCTTGCATCTCAAGATGGGACAATCAAAAAAAAAAGGTTAATGCTGCATACATGCTGAGAGTTTGTACTGCCAACCAGCTGCATTTCGGCATGCTTAAAATAAATAAATAATAGTCAACATTGTTGAGATTCATTTGCTGATTCTTGATGTCTGTGTGTCTAAACAGGTGCTGTCGCAGCTAAAGGTTTTGTGCAAACATTTCTTAACAATCGTGTGTCAAATTATCTTGTAAGCATCATGTTAGTACTGTAAAACAATAAAAAGTTACTCAACACCATATATCATCAGTAATGGGGTACAAACAACTTCCGTACAATTTCTCGCTGCTTTTCTTGTCATAAAAGGTGTTATAACAACCAGACAAGCTAGCATTATAAAGTGAAGGGTCAAGAGCACAACTAAAGCAACCACTCATCGCCAAAATGGTGAGGCCAAACAAAACATTTTCAATACAATATAAACCTTGGTTAATTCTCAAAGAATTTTTGTAGCTATATGACAGAAATAAAGTGAGTCTGGTTAGTAATGAGTGAAGCTGGTAATGCTGTTTGTGGAGTTGTGTAATCCTCTGCTGTTTTATTTTGGTTAATTTCATCTAAGGCTGTGGCTGAAGTCAGTTGTAGTTTAATTGTTTGCTCTTTCCTTCAGTGATTCTGCTCGTTAACAGCAGCTGTTCATCTTTGTCTGAATTCACTCATTAGTTTACATTCTCTCTGTCAGGTGGACTGTATTAGTAAACTAATGTAGGGAATAGTGAATGAGGGTGTAGGGTGTTATTTCAGACACTGTCTATGAGTGTCGAATCTGAGGCTACTTTCTCGAAAACGAAGGTTAGATCTATTACAGTTATTCACCGTATTCACATTATTTTCCATGGCAACAATGGTGCCGCCATTGCGTTCGTTTTGTCATCTTACTTCCGGCTGAGAGGGACCTACCTAAGATAGTGGCTAGATAACAGAACAAAACACAAGTGTCAAGTATTATATGCTCAGGTAGGGCCTGCCATAACAATTGCACCAATGATGTTACGAACACAATGTGAAGCGATCGGGGTGTTGTGGTGCACTTTCCAATTTACACCCGCCATCTAAAGGAGAGGAGCACCTGAGGCAATGGCTGAAGGCGTTACATTTGAAGTACCCTTATGTGTGTTCGTACCATTTCATGGATGAGAAGCCAACTGACGAACAGAAATGGCTGTTCGGGACTTACCCCGAGAAATGGCTCAGCTACGATGTTCCAGTAAAGAAGTCACGCCGGGTGCTGAAAAGGTTGTCAGATTCAGGTAAGCTAACCTTAACTTAGTTAGCTATGTGCTTGTTCGCCTAACGTTAGATTTATGAAGTTCGTTTTGTGAATACATTTAAGATCAGCAACGAGCAGTTAACAAAGTACAACGAATTTTGCATGATTACCATTGCCCACCTATTTATTTCATATTTATGATAGTACAAGATATTATGGTACATTACAATAGCTCACATTATTCCTGTAAGTTACAGAGATTGCAGATGATAGCAGGCCAGCTAGCTACATTTCTCATTCAGATATTGATCTACGTTTTAACACTACAGTTAGAGCGTGTATACTGTTTTGTTTTTAATGCATCTCTCTCTCACACACATATCGTTCTAAGTATGGGTCCCATCATATATTAATTGTATGTATGATGTAATGATGTATTTTAAGTATTAATGTAAAAATGTTTAATATTATTTCCACAGATGTATCGATGACCACCAGTGATGCAGTGGACAACTGTGAGGGTGATCACATCCACATGCCCCTGAACTGTGATGCAGAAACACAATGGGAGGATCCATCTGTCTCTGACCACAACTACAGTTCAAAATCACAACTCAACCTGACGCCACCTACATCTGATATGGGAACACAATACATTGAGCCGGTGCCATTGTACATAACTCTGCTGAGAAAAAACAACCTTTGTCAGCTATACACAGGGTTGACATTGGATGCATTTCATTCAGTTGCCGAGCACCTTACCAGGCCCAGTACATACACCAACAGCTTCCAGCTACACACTTGGGATCAGCTCCTGATGACTCTGATGAAGCTGCGTCTTAATTTATTGCAAGGTGATCTTGCTGAAAGGTTTGGTGTTTCTCAGTCCATTGTAAGCAAGGTGATTTCATGTTGGATTGACATCATGGAGGAGAACATGAGGGATTACATACCATGGCTTCCCAGGGAGATCATCCAGGCAACAATGCTTCAGTGTTTCAGAGAACAATTCCCAAATACAACATGTGTGATCGACTGTTCAGAGACACCCCTTCAAAAGCCACGCAGCCTTGACTCAAGAGGCGAATCCTACAGACATTACTACTGCCAGAACACCATCAAATACCTGGTCTCTATTGCACCATGTGGACTGATCATGTTCATCTCACCAGCGTATGGAGGAAGGTGCAGTGACAAATTCATAACTGCAAATTCAGGGTTCCTGGAATACCTTCGCCCAGGCGATGAAGTAATGGCAGACAGAGGCTTCACCATTACCGATCTCCTGTATGAAAGGAAGGTGAAACTTGTCATTCCAGCATTCACCATGAGAGGCATGCAACTCTCTGAAGAAGACACCACCAACACTAGGCGCATTGCCAATGTACGCGTCCATGTTGAGCAGGTCATATGCCGACTGAAAAACTTCAAAATCCTTTCTCAAACAGTTCCAATTAACCTCACCCCTAAGATTGATAACATTTTGAGAATTTGTGCAGCCCTGTGTAACCTTTGCAGCGACATAATTTCTGATGTAGAGGATGAATGTTGATTTGTAGGTGCGTTCCACGACTGTCGACACATTTTGCTGTGGTTTTTCTTTAACTAATCAGTGTAAATAGTGTAAGTAGTTATTTTTATAAACCTTTACAATGTCACCAGAAGTTACCTGTTGTGAATAGTTTTTTTAAATGATCTGAAGGAATAAGTCATGTCAAGTTTGCTAATTAATTCCATCTTGGTTTATTACATATGGAAATTAAATGCTTGAAAATGTTACCTCAGGATGGTCAGTAGAAGGTGTCTCTTGCTTCCAGAAAACAACAAACACCGATCAACAAATCACAACTGATTTTATACAACTTATATTAAATTATACATTTTCTAAAACACAAATCACAGTCTGTCTCTTGTTTAACACAACTGATTTAAAACAACTAATTTAAAATAGTTCCAGTCTTCACCTACAGCCTCTACATTCCACCACAATTACCTAATATCCTATCCTTAACCCTAATTATTCTCATTCCTGCTTATTTACAAAGCTGCAAGAAGGTAGTGAACCTAGTTGTGAAGGTGAGAGCTAAAGAACAGCGCCACGATGCCGTCGAAACGTGCAGTGACGTACGCCACAGGGAGGAAGCATATACCTTAAAATAAAAGGTTTTCGTCTAGCTCCGTCTTGGCACGAATGGATCTATTGTATGCTGGAACAAGTGGTGTTAGCGCAGGACCACTTGCATGGAGCATGGAAGGCCACAGCACAGGAAGGGCCACGGCGTGTACCGGCCCTCAGGCCTCTGGTACAGAACATACAGGACTACGGTATTACACACATATACTTATATTATGTAAACAAAAACTTGCATTTTGAATGCAATTAATTGTTGGCCAGCACTAGTTTGTATACTTAAAATAAATTTCTAAACTTTCACAGTTGTCTTATTTCAAAATCATTCATTATTATTACACTTGATGTTAACCTACCTTATTCCTTGTATCAGGTGATAGCATGATTAGACTTAATGTTACACTTATTGTACACCTACCAAATCTTACCTTTACCTTACCTTTTGCATATACACTGTGTGCAGAATTACTAGGCAAGTTAATTTTCTGTTCATATTTTTTTCCCCAAGTATATTTTACCAATTCCAAACCACATCAATCTTAATAACTATTCCTGGTGGTGACATGTATTTAAAGCAGTTTATAAAGAGGCGACGGGGTGATATCATAATCTTTGTGGCTCATTTAGCTAAGCTGTAAAAGAAAATCGGCCTAATATAGTATGCACAACCTGAACTTATACAGCGGTTTTAGCCTTCCAAGGCCAGCCTCCTCTTTGTCTCATATTAAATCGCTTACATATGAACCTACTTTCACTGAGATCTTTGGTATGAATAAGAGAGTAGAAACCCGATAGCATAGTCATGACGGAGATGTTCATACAGGTCACAGCGAGTTTTGTCAAAAAAGGGATACCAGCACAAAATTATATAACGATTACAGGGCGCATTAACGTCTTTTTCAATGGTCGACCAGACAGGAGATAGTAGCCTAGCTGACATACACCATGCCGTAGTCATGATATGGAATGCGGCAAGTCGGATGACAACATGCGGAAGAGCGAAGTATTAAAAGTGGGCGGGGCGAAATAAGGTGAATATAGTAAGGAAACTTACTGTTAATCATTTAACAGTTTTTATGGTGGCATTTTTACAGTCTTTACCGTAAATCACAATAATTTTTTACAGGGTAGTATTACAATGTTCTTCAACTAACTAATATTGCTACTATAGGTTTCGCTGCTTTCATTGACACACTAAGACGCCGTCGCACGCGGGGCCACACACACACACACACACCAAACACAAACACACACACACACACACACACACACACACACACACACACCACACATCCGTGCAGAGACACACAGATCGGAGATTGTGCTCACACACAGAAATATTCACAAGCATGGACACTTGTTGTCAAAGGCGCCGTGCAAGTTTTATTAATATAGCTTCAATACTGAATCGCAATTCAGCAACTAGGGGGTAAAACTGATGTTTTGAAGTAACGAAATTCACAGCTTCACTGTTTGGAGAATGAGACGCACAGATGCTATTCACACACACAACTTTCATCCCTCGCTCTCGATAATTAATTCAAATAAATGTTATAATTAATTCAAATAAATGTGATTTTACTGCACTTTTTCATCTCTGTGTCTGATTTGAAGCTAGCAGAATGCTAGATCTCCGCTTCGGGTGGTTCTTTGCCTCCGTCATGCAATAAATAATTTGATGCACAGTTAGCCATAGAGTACATAAAAGACAACACAATTATTTTGTATCAAGAGCAAACAGTTGGCTTATTTATTTACATATTTATTTATTTTTGAAAAATGTAACAAGAGATTGAAATGTCTGAAATGACATTGATTAATAATAATAATAATAAACTGCTTAGTTCACCTTCAAGCATGCTGTTATGTTGGTCGATACAAAGCAGACCGGGATTGCTTTCACAAATCACAAGGAAATCGAACCACAAATGGCCCCACAAACGAATCGGACTCAGACCACCTCTGGAGGTGGTCTAAGTACGGTTGGCTTTTAGGTCCTTTTAGGGGGGTCTGAGATCACTTGTTTATTCACATATACGACCTGAACCACTCCGAGAGCATTAATTTGGAGGGCTCAAACTAACTAGGTGTGAAAACACTCTTAGAAGCTTGAGTAGCCAAGCATATAACAAGCACTAAGACGATTTAATATACCATTTAATATGAGATATAACTGTGAACACCTGTGTGGAAAAAATGTCCCAAACACAAATTTGTTGACTGAGCAGGTAGGCATGCATCTTAGACCTTTCCTTAAATGCTATAGCAAATCGACCTCATATAATAGTGGCATGCAGTGTGTTTCTAAATTGAGGAGGCAAAATCCTTCGTGTTTTTTTTATTTTTAGATTTCGGCTGTATTTTATTTGTGATGATCGGCAGTTATTTTTAATAGTCAACTTATTTTTGGTTATCAGTCATCAAAGCTTGGTAAACACTGGTATCATGACTAATTACATTTTTTTTTAAATGAAAATAAAAGATGCATAATTTATCGCGGGAACAGACTAATAGCCAGTTATAGTGTGAAGGTGCATTGCTGCCTCTCATGTTACTTTTCTCTGTTCATTCTCAATAACCTCTAACCAAACCCACATTGCTCGCTTTATATAGGTTTAAGTAAAACTTTAAATAGTTGGGTCCTGTGCACAATGTATAACAAGCCCTGCATTGGGAAAAAAAAGATTTTTACACAACTACATTTGTAATGTTTAATTTTTTCATTATTAATTATTTTACCACCCAATGCCCCTATAGATAGATAGATAGATAGATAGATAGATAGATAGATATATGCACATTATTTGATTACAGTACGCTTACTTAAATCAAACATTAAGGCTTTTCTCTTTAGATTTGCTTCTTTCATTTGAAACTAGGGTTAATATGTAAACTCTTCACTAACTAACCAATGAAGATGCCCAAAAGAACGTTGCACTTTGATAAACCCTGAGATTTGCTGAGTCACTGAATACATAGAGTGGTCCTGCGAGCCTGGACCAAGAGTCCACCTGACACTGTTACGATAGACAGCTGAGATCAGATCATTACGCTGACAAGCCCTAAAACAAAGCTTCCTTATCTGTCATTTAACTTATTTGAATTATCTGAACTGTGAATTTAATTAAAAAGAATGGAAATGAAAAGGTATCCAAATGATGGGTGTTGCGAGAGGTTACATTTAGATGTCTGTGTAGATGAGCGCACCCCTCGGCATGGGATATTAGAACTTCTTAAGAAACTGAGGCCAGAGTGGAAACCAGAAGATATTCAGATCAAGGCAAGTTCATCATTAAACTTAAATACATTTTATGTTTTAAAAATAATTTAAAACATGATTTTAAAAGACTTAGTTTTGTGTTTTATGTATGAGACCCAAATTGACTGAAATATAATGCGTTTTAATTTTTAATTAAAAACAATTTTTGTTTTTACCTCTTAATTTATTTTCAATTATTTCTGTTGAAGAGGAAAATAAAAGATGGCCTGCTGACTCTGGAGGACAGAATAATTTGTTTACATTCATACAATGATGCTTTTATCCAAACTGACTTGACTTGACATTGCATTCAAGGTATACATACATGTATGATCAGTTTATACATTCCCGGGGAATCATGGTGTTGCTACTGTCATGCTCTATTTGATCTACAGAAATTGAATTAGTTGAAATTGAATTAGTTTGTCACTGTTGTGTTATATAAAGCGCTACATAACATTTATATGAATGGCTTTAATAAGCCTCAAAAACATTCTTTGTAAAGTTAGCAGGAAGCTCTTTTGCAGGTCTTTATTTTCATGCGCACAGAGAAATGAGTTCATTGCGAAATGTAAATAATAAATGTACAGAGTAATTCTTGCATTCTTGCAAAAGTTAAAATATAGCCATGCATTCCGGTTACAGGGTCCAAACAGATCACAGTCCAAAATGACAACTGTTTTTTACTGGTAAAAAGGTTCATTCTCCTAGGGCAATTAAGACATTTTAATGGTTGGAACTAAACATATGCGAACTGGAAAATAAATAAATAAAGGTACAAATATAACTATATTATATAACATTATACCTTGCATAGGAAATTAAAGTAAATCAGAGCAGCTGACAAAATGTGTGTGAATAAGGGATAGAATTGTTTTAAATAAATGGAAAGTATAATTACGTCTTCCCCAGTCCTAATAGAACAGTTATACTGTCATGAGTTCGGTCCATGGACTTCCATTCACTCACCTCCAGAGGTCAGCCATCACCACTATGACTCTTTTCATGAGCCGCTACATCTCTCCCCGGACTGCATTTCCCAGAACCCATTGTACTACACTGATTATGAACTCACCTGCAGCCAATCACACACACACACACACACACTATATAAATCAGTCTCAAACCACCATTCAGATCCGAGTCTTGTTTTGCTTTTATCGCTGTTTTGCATTAGCAACATTACGGAGCCAGTTCCCTGTCCTAGTTTCTAGTTCCAATTTCTAGTCTAGTCACGTCTTGCTTTTGCCTGATTATCTGTTTCCTGATCACCTGCCTGTCTTACATTTCTCTTTGATCGTTGTCGTTTGCTACTTGTTGCTCCTGGATTATGTTTACAGTCGTTTGACCCACGCCTGTCTCTGGATTACTCTTTCGTCTTGCCTGTCCTATACCTGTTGTTGCTGTTGACCCTTGCCTGTTTTGACCACGTCTTTTAATAAAAGCTTTGCAGATGGATTCGCACACCTCTCGTCTCAGTCGTTCCGTTACATATACAAGAAATAAAATAATTTTAACAGATTTACTTGACTGAACCCCTAGCTGTCACACACAGACAGCACAATATATAAAACTTTGGTAACACTTTACATTAAAGTTTCATTTGTTAACATTAACAATATTAGTTATCATGAACAATATTTATATAGCATTTATTAATCTTAGTTAATATTAAGTTCAAAACTTACTAATACGTTATTAAATTTTAAAGTTGTATCTGATCTGTTAACTTAATGAACTGTGAATTAACATGAAGCAAGGTCACATAAACAAACACACAAATAATTCAGTAATTTTCATATGCAAAAACAGTGTATTATACAATAACCAAAGCATACCATCTTACACCACTTCATTCTTCCACCACATGAGCAGAGACCACAGTTCATAATTGATAAATGTCCTCATAGTTCGCTCTTACCACGGAACAGACAGCCTTAAAAGATTCCCCAGTTCATTCAGTACAGATTAATCATTCTACTGCTGAATAGTCCTCAAATGACAGGACGTGAGGCCAAGGAGGTGACCCATACTCGAATTAGGCTCTGCTTTATCCCATCCAAATGTGTGTGTGCACGCACGCACGCACGCGGGCAGCCATTTTTTTGCTGCGGCACCCAGGGAGCAGTTGGGGGTTTGGTGCCTTGCTCAAGTATTGAAGGTGGGAGAGAGCGCTGTAGATTCACTCCCCCCACCTACAATCTCGTACCGTTTCTTCCAGTACGAGACTTGAACTCACAACTTTGGGTTACAAGTCTGCCTCTTTAACCATTAGGCCACAACTTCCCCCATGACAACAGCTCAAGAAATCTCTCTATATAAAATATTGTAACAACTGATAAGCATTTTTAAATAACATATCACTGAAATATGTAGGACAGCTGATTCCATCTCAGTTGGCTAGTGTAGTCAGGTGTTGATGCTCTTTCCATTGAATCAACATAGAGTAAAAAGACCTCTTTGAATTTTTTTTCTTCTTCTTTTTTTGATGCAGAACAACACAGAATCAAAGAGAGAAAAAAATAATGCCTGGGAGAGGAAGAGGAATAGTTGTAGGAGGGAGAGGAGTAGCTTGATTAGAAAAAGGGAGAAGAAGAGGTAGGGGAGAGGAGTAAGAATGTGTGCTGGACTTTGCATTTTTGTTTGTTTGTTTTTTCCCCTTACACATGTGGAACCTAAGAAAGCTTATTTCTGCCATGGAATATAAATGGCAAAGGGTAATTGTGACTTTTTTATCTCAAAGTTCTGATAAAGTCTGAATTGCAAGATGTAAACTCACAATTCCAAGAATCGAAGCCCAAATTGTGAGATGAGGCCACAGTTACCATTTTTACAATGGCACCAGCTACCATGGGGGCACCATCCACATCCAACCCTAACCCACTTGAAAGCAATTTCAATTTTTGAAATTTCTGCATGGGGACCCTATTTATTTCTATAATGTCTCCTTCAATTTTAGACAGTATGTTGCCAAGAATGAACACATTCAACACTTAAAAATGTAAAATGGGGTTCAGTTGAAGGTAACTAAATAAAAAAAAACAATGGATATTTATATTGTCTATATGCAGGTAGAACTGTAACATGACAATTAATGCAGTTTTTGTAAAGTCATCAGCTGTTAAAATTTTGACAGTCACTGTGCTATGATTGACTATATGTTTTTGTTGGATAGAAAAGTAGTGCTAATGTTTTGACTGAATGACTCAGTTTTGAATCAGGTTTGCTGTGTTTTGATTTGAGTTGATTTGAGTTAGTATATGTAGAAAAAGGTATTAAGCATTTTGAAATGTGGAGTTTGTATTTATTTAACAAAATTTGGTTTTGGCCAGGAAATTAACTATTTGGCTAATTATGTGATGTAGGTGTGTTGCTGTGTTAAGAGTTTAGAAAAAGTACTTTAAGTATTGGAAAATGCTTGTTAGCAATTGAAAAAATCTGTAAATGTAAAAATGATCTTCACTGTATACATTAAATATATATTATTCTTATTAAAGTTAGTAAGCGATTAAGTCAAGAGCAGTGAGGGATTTTCTCCTTTTCTTTTGTTTGATTAACATTTATGACGCAGTCGGCGGCTGCAGGTTTACGCTGTTGCTTTAAGATCTGATGCATAGATCAAATATTTTAACACATCTGTATTTCTCCCAACTGTTCAAGTTCACTTAAGACAAAACCGACTGCATTTACATGAATAGTCTCCAAGACGGGCATTTTGACATAACTTTTCGTGTAAGTGTGTAGCTATAACAGAACTTAAGAGAACTCAAGCGAAAAAACTCGGCATTCGCACACTGACTGAGAGGCGCATTCTGTGAGGCTTTCAAGTACTGGACAATACTTAAAAACACTCGCAAATACTGAATATCACTTTCATGATAATGCATTGAATCAGTGACATTTCCGTCAACTGTCCCTGGACTCGGTTGGATTCTGACATATTTTCAGAGTCCAAAAGGCTCGAGTCGGAGTCAAGTCCGAGTAAAAATGCTTCCAAGTCCGTGACAAGTCCGAGTCCTTTAAAAAAACGTACTCCGAGTACGAGTCCGAGTACCCCGACTCTCTCTCTCTCTCTCTCGGGCCTCTTCCTCTCTATATATACAGGTGCATCTCAATAAATTAGAATGTCGTGGAAAAGTTCATTTATTTCAGTAATTCAACTCAAATTGTGAAACTCGTGTATTAAATAAATTCAATGCACACAGACTGAAGTAGTTTAAGTCTTTGGTTCTTTTAATTGTGATGATTTTGGCTCACATTTAACAAAAATCCGTCAATTCACTATCTCAACAAATTAGAATATGGTGACATGCCAATCAGCTAATCAACTCAAAACACCTGCAAAGGTTTCCTGAGCCTTCAAAATGGCCTCTCGATTTGGTTCACTAGGCTACACAATCATGGGAAAGACTGGCTGATCTGACAGTTGTCCAAAAGACGATCATTGACACCCTCCACAAGGAGGGTGAGCCACAAAAGTTCATTGCTAAAGAAGATGGTTGTTTACAGAGTGCTGTATCCAAGCATGTTACAGAAAGTTGAGTGGAAGGAAAAAGTGTGGAAGAAAAAGATGCACAACCAACTGAGAGAACCGCAGCCTTATGAGGATTGTCAAGCTAAATCGATTCAAGAATTTGAGTGAACTTTACAAGGAATGGACTGAGGCTGGGGTCATGGCATCAAGAGCCACCACACACAGACGTTGTCAAGGAATTTGGCTACAGTTGTCGTATTCCTCTTGTTAAGCCACTCCTGAACCAAAGACGTCGTCAGAGGCGTCTTACCTGGGCTAAGGAGAAGAACTGGACTGTTGCCCAGTGGTCCAAAGTCCTCTTTTCAGATGAGAGCAATTTTTGTATTTCATTTGGAAACCAAGGTCCTAGAGTCTGGAGGAAGGGTGGAGAAGCTCATAGCCCAGTTGCTTGAAGTCCAGTGTTAAGTTAACACAGTCTGTGATGATTTGGGGTGCAAAATCATCTGCTGGTGTTGGTTCATTGTGATTTTTGAAAACCAACGTCACTGCACACATTTACCAAGAAATTTTGGAGCACTCCATTCGTCCTTCTGCTGACCAGCTTTTTGAAGAAGCTGATTTCATTTTCCAGCAGAATTTAGCACCTTCCCACACTGCCAAAAGCACCAAAAGCACAAATGACCATGGTGTTGGTGTGCTTGACTGGCCAGCAAACTCACCAGACCTGAACCCCATAGAGAATCTATGGGGTATTGTCAAGAGGAAAATGAGAAACAAGAGACCAAAAAATGCAGATGAGCTGAAGTGCCACTTTCAAAGAAACCTGGGCTGCCATACCACCTCAGCAGTGCCACAAACTGGATCACCTCCATGCCACGCCGAATTTGAGGCAGTAATTAAAGCAAAAGGAGCACCTACTAAGTATTGAGTACATGTACATTAAATTAATATACTTTCCAGAAGGCCAACAATTCAATAAAATGTTTTTTTTATTGGTCTTATGAAGTATTCTAATTTGTTGAGATAGTGAATTGGTGGGTTTTTGTTAAATGTGAGCCAAAATCATCACAATTAAAAGAACCAAAGACTTAAACTACTTCAGTCTGTGTGCATTGAATTTATGTAATACACAACGATTTATTTACCACATTTGATTGACTTAATGAAATAAATGAACTTTTCCCAACATTCTAATTTTTTTTAGATGCACCTGTATATATATACAGTGGGTACGGAAATTATTCAGACCCCCTTAAATTTTTCACTTTTTGTTATATTGCAGCCATTTTCTAAAATCATTTAATTTAATTTTTTTCCCTCATTAATGTACATATAGCACCCCATATTGACAGAAAAACAACAGAATTGTTGACATTTTTGCAGATTTATTAAAGAAAAACTGATATATCACATGGTCCTAAGTATTCAGATTCTTTGCTCAGTATTTAGTAGAAGCACATTTTGATCTAATACAGCCATGAGTTTTTTTTTGGGAAAGATGCAACAAGTTTTTTTTGGGGATCCTCTGCCATTCCTCCTTGGAGATCCTCTCCAGTTCTGTCAGGTCGGATGGTAAACGTTGGTGGACAGCCAATTTTAGGTCTCTCCAGAGATACTCAATTGGGTTTAAGTCAGGGCTCTGGCTGGGCCGTTCAAGAACAGTCACAGATTTGTTGTGAAGCCACTCCTTCATTATTTAGCTGTGTGCTTAGGGTCATTGTATTGTTGGAAGGTAAACCTTCGGCCCAGTCGTCCTGTCGTCCTGTCCCGCAGCTGAAAAACACCCCCACAGCATGATCTGCCACCACCATGCTTCACTGTTGGGATTGTATTTGACAGGTGATGAGCAGTGCCTGTTTTCTCCACACATACCGGTGGGGGGGGGGGGAGGGGGGGGGGGTTTTTTCCTTAGAAAATTAAGACCAAAAGTTCTATCTTGGTCTCATCAAACCAGAGAATCTTATTTCTCACCATCTTGGTGTCCTTCAGGTGTTTTTTAGCAAACTTCATGTGGGCTTTCATGTGTCTTGCACTGAGAGGCTTTCGTCGGGCCACTCTGCCATAAAACCCCGACTGGTGGAGGGCTGCAGTGATGTTGACTTTCTACAACTTTTTCCCATCTCCCGACTGCATCTCTGGAGCTCAGCACAGTGAATCTTTGGTTCTTCTTTACCTCTCTCACCAAGGCTCTTCTCCCCCGATGGCTCAGTTTGGCCAGACGGCCAGCTCTAAGAAGGGTTCTGGTCGTCCCAAACCTCTTCCATTTAAGGATTATGGAGGCCACTGTGCTCTTAGGAGCCTTAAGTGCAGCAGAATTTTTTTTTTTAACCTTGGCCAGATCTGTGCCTTGCTACAATTCTGTCTCTGAGCTCTTCAGGTAGTTCCTTTTACCTCATGATTCTCATTTTCTCTTACATGCACTGTGAGCTGTAAGGTCTTTTATAGACAGGTGTGTGGCTTTCCTGATCAAGTTCAATCAGTATAATCAAACACAGCTGACTCAAATGAAGGTGTAGAACCACTCAAGGATGATCAGAAGAATGGACAGCACCTGAGTTAAATATATGAGTGTCACAGCAAAGGGTTTGAATACTTAGGACCATGTGATATTTATTTCAGTTTTTCTTTTTTAATAATCTGCAAAAATGTCAACAATTCCTGGTGTTTTTCTGTCAATATGGGTGCTGTGTGGGACCGGACGACTGGTTGCAATCCAGGGAAAGATGAATGCGGCCAAGTACAGGGATATCCTGGACAAAACCTTCTCCAGAGTGCTCAGGACCTCAGACTGGGCTTAAGGTTTACCTTCCAACAAGACAATGCCTTCCCTAAGCACACAGCTAAAATAACGAGGGAGTGGCTTCACAACAACTCTGTTACTGTTCTTGAATGGCCCAGCCAGAGCCCTGCCTTAAACCCAATTGAGCATCTCTGGAGAGACCTAAAAATTGCTGTCCACCAACGTTTACCATCTAACCTGACAGAACTGGAGAGGGTCTGCAAGGAGGAATGGCAGAGTATCCCCAAATCCAGGTGTTAAAAACTTGTTTCATCTTTCCCAAAAAGACGCATGGCTGTATTAGGGTGCTTTTACTAAATACTGAGCAAAGGGTCTGAATACTTAGGACCATTTGATATTTCAGTTTTTCTTTTTTAAATAAATCTGCAAAAATGTCAAAAATTCAGTGTTTTTCTGTCAATATGGGGTCCTGTGTGTACATTACTGGGACTGCAAAAATATACCTTCAAGGTTTTTTATCAAATGGCGGCAATATAACAAAGAGTGAAAAAATTAAAGGGGTCTGAATACTTTCCGTACACACTGTATATAAAATAAAGTTCTATTAGTTCCAGGTGTTTCTCATTATTAGTTATCCTCCTCACCAGTCTGCCCCCCGTTATCTGCCCTATTTGAGTTCTAGCCCTTTCTGTTCTCCCTTCTCTGGAATTGTTCATGTCTACCTTTGCTACGTGTTTTTTTCCTGTTTCCTTGGATATTATTAAAGTCTATAAGTTTGAATTCAACTCTGCGTCTCCTCGCTCCGTGCTCCTCACAGTAGCATAACCCGTGACAGAATTCATACCCACAAAAAGTGGAGCAGCGTCTCTCCTCCCGCGTGTTTTTTTTTTTTTTTAAGTTTTTTTGTTTCCTGTTTGTTTCTCCCCGTGGCGATGGAAATAGCCGCTCGGTTCTCCGCTCTAGCCCCCAGGGCTCTTCCCTTCATAGAGTACACCTGGGAATTCTGCGGGCTCGCTGCTACTATGGCGTTAGACGACGCCACAATTAACTCTCTGTTCTGGATCGGGGCCAACTATCATGTTGGTAGTTGGAAGAGGTGTTAGTGAGGCCAGCAGGGGGTGCTCACCCTGTGGTCTGTGTGGGTCCTAACGCCCCAGTATAGTGACGGGGACACTATACTGTCAACAAGCACCGTCCTTCGGATGAGATGTTAAACCGAGGTCCTGACTCTCTGTGGTCATTTAAAATCCCAGGATGTCTTTCGAAAAGTGTTGAGGTGTGACCTCGGCATCCTGGCCATATTTGCCCATTGGCCTCTGATCATCATGGCCTCCTAATAATCCCCATATCTACTGATTGGCTTCATCACTCTCCTCTCCACCAATAAGCTGGTGTGTGGTGGGCGTTCTGGCGCACTATGGCTGCCGTCGCATCATCCAGGTGGATTCTGCACAGTGGTGGTGGTTGAGGAGATCACCCCCTTCTATGTAAAGCGCTTTGAGTGCCTAGAAAAGCGCTATATAAATGTAATGATTTTATCATCTTCCCGTGGACCTCCCAGACACCACTGGACTGTGCTGGGGGAAGGTATCCTCTGGTGTCTGGAGAGTGTCCGGCCCTGATCCAGAACCAGCTCGCCGTCAAGCCCGCTGGCCGCCGCTGACTCGGGCCCGCTGGCTGCCGCTGACCCTGTGATCTTGGACATGGCGCTACCTCCAGAGTTCTCGGCTCCTATCCTCACCCCAGAATCCGCTCTAGAAAGTTCTCCTTTGTCTCCGCTGGTCCCATCCAGCTCTCCATTGTCTCCTGAGTCTCCTTCATCTCCGCTGGTCCCATCCAGTCCTCCTTCGTCTCCTGATTCCCCCGAGGTAACCCCCCTGCACCCAGAGCGCTCTCCAGTGCCCGCTCCTCAAAAGCGCCCCCAAGTGTCCACTCCTCCAGAGCGCCCTCCAGAGCCCCCCAGACTCCAAATTTTGTCCCCAAGAAAATTTGGGTGTGGTAGAGGGCATATGCCGGCTAAGGTCACGGACGATCCGCCATGGCCTCCTGAGTCCCCTGATCCACCATGGCCTCCTGAACGGCCTGATCTGCCATGGCCTCCTGAGTCCCTGTTCCGACATGGCAACCTTAACTGCCCTGCTCCGCATGGCACCCGACTCCTGATTTCCTTGGCTCCCCCTTGGCTCCACCTATTTCCTTCCCTGCCCCAGCCTCCAGGTGCCTCCCCCGGTTCAACTGTTACGCGCGGGACGCACCTTCCGGGAGGTGGAGTATTGTCATGTGTATGTTACCTATAACATACACTTGTTTTCATCTTTCTCTCCACTCTCTGAGGCAGAAGTATCTAAATTCATCCTTTCCAATCATCCTACTACTTTTTGTCCGCTTGATCCTATTCCATCTCAACTCCTTCAAGGCATTTCTCCTGCCGTTGTACCTACACTCACTCACATCGTTAACACATCCCTTCACACTGGTGTTTTTTCCTCAGCATTTAGACAGGCTCGTATAACCTCACTACTTAAGAAACCCACTCTTAACACAGCACTTTTAGAGAACAGAACTGTATCCCTTCTTCCATTCATTGCAAAAACACTTGAACGAGCTGTGTTCAACCAAGTCTCAGCCTTTCTCACACAGAACAACCTCCTGGAAAGCAACAAATCTGGCTTCAGAAGTGGACAATCGACCAAGACTGCCTTGCTCTCAGTTGTTGAAACCCTAAGACTGGCAAGAGCGTCCACTCTTCTATAACTTATCTTGCTGGATCTGTCCGCTGCTTTTGACATGGTTAACCACCAGATCCTCCTGTCAACCCTATTGGCAAAGGGCATCTCAGGAATTGCACTCCAGTGGTTGTAGTCTTACCTCTCAGATAGGTCCTTCAAGGTATCTTGGAGAGGTGAGGTGTCCAAGTCACAACATCTAACTACTGGGGTGCCTCAGGGCTCAGTTCTTGGACCACGTCTCTTCTCTGTCTACATGGCATCACTGGGTTCTGTCATTCAGAAACATGGCTTTTCATATCACTGCTATGCTGATGACACTCACCTCTACCTCTCATTCCATCCTGATGATCCGAAGATAGCTGCTCGCATCTCAGCTTGTATAAAAGACATTTCTTGTTGGTTGAAGGACCATCACCTTCAACTCAACATTGCTAAGACAGAACTGCTTGTGGTTTCTACAAATCCATCACTTTATCAAAATTTTACCATCCAGTTAGGCGCATCAACCATAACTCCTTCAAAAACAGCTAGAAACCTTGGAGTTGTGATTGATGATCTGACTTTCTCAGACCACATTGCTAAAACTGCCCGGTCCTGCAGATTTGCTTTACAAAACATTAGGAAGATCAGGCCCTTTCTTTCAGAACATCCAACACAACTCCTTGTTCAAGCTCTTACTCTATCCAGGCTGGACTATTGCAATGCTCTCTCTTGGCAGGTCTTCCAGCCACTTCTATCAAACCTTTACAATTAATCCAAAATGCCGCTGCATTATGAATCTTTATTGAACCGAAAAGAACGCCTGTCACACCTCTGTTCATCAATTTGCACTGGCTACCAGTAGCTGCTTGCATAAAATTCAAGACATTAATGTTTGCCTACAAAACCACCACTAGCTCTGCACACCTTTACCTAAATTCATTACTTCAGACTTATGTCCCTCTAGAATCTTGCGTTCTGCAAGTGAACGGCGTATTATTGTGCCTTCTCAAAGAGGCACAAAATCACTTTCATTTACTTTTTCATTAACTGTTCCCTCCTGTTGGAATGACCTGCCCAAATCAATCCAAAAAAAAAAAAGATCCGAGTGCTGATCCTTAGCCATCTTCAAGAAACGATTAAAAACATATCTGTTCCATCTTTATTTGACCCTCTAGCTCTTGCACTTTCTATTCTATTTTAATTCTATTTCATCTATCTTCGTTTCATAAAAAAACAACAACACTAGCTTTCAATTTTTGCTATTCTATCTACTTGCTTTTCTTTGTTGTGTGTGTGGTTATATATATATATATATAATTATAGATTCTAGTATATATAATACCTTACTACAGTGTCCTGCCTTAGCTAACCGAGACTTGTCATAGCACTTGTATATCATTGCTCTTTTGTTGTTTTTTGATTGCTTCTATTGTCCTCATTTGGTAAGTCGCTTTGGATAAAAGCTCTGCTAAATGACTACTCTAACTTAAAGGTAAATTTATTATTCCAAGCATATGACATTTTATTTAAAGCAGAAAACCATGCAACAGGCCATGTCAGCAGTGCGTTCCTAGGTTCATATTAATGATCACACATCTTTTTCTGCTGCACTGTGAATAAATCATCAAATTCATGAGTTATCACTGAGGTGCCATGTTAATACATTTTTAAATATGTTCACATGAGAAACAATTACCGTCTGAATAGGACTTCTCTCACAGAGTCAACTTGGTGCTACATAAATGTGATTGCGAAAGATCCCAGTGTCAATCTATGTGCAACAACTTAATGTTCTCATAGGCCATTGCATAGAAATTAAGACTTGTAATTAAAATAATAGCCAAAATGGTTAGTTTTTTTTTTTTTTTTTAATCGTGCTGTAAATCATGCCACAGCCATATCACCCTGCAGCCCAAGACTGGTTGCCCACTGACGCTAAGCAGGGTTGAGCCTGGTCAGTACCTGGATGGGAGACCTCCTGGGAAAACTAGGTTGCTGTTGGAAGCTAGGGAGGCCAGCAGGGGGTGCTCACCCTGTGGTCTGTGTGGGTCCTAATGCCCCAGTGTAGTGACAGGAACACTATTACTGTAAAAAGCACCGTCCTTCAGATGAGACGTTAAACCGAGGTCCTGACTCTCTGTGGTCATTAAAAATCCCATGGCACTTCTTGTAAAGAGTAGGGGTGTAAACCCGGTTTCCTGGCCAAATTGCTGCCACTGGCCCTTGTCAATCATGGCCTCCTAATAATCCCTATTAATTGAATTGGTTCTATGGCTTCGTTCACACTGCGAGCCTTAGTGCTCAATTCCGATTTTTTTCTCAGATCCAATTTTTTTGTGTAGCTGTTCACATTGTTGTTTTAAATGTGGCCAATATCAGTTTTACAGTGTGAACAGATCATGGTTCTGAACTGACCCGCATGCACAAAAGAATGATACGAACAGAGTTTCCAGGTTTACACAACAAAATCCCCATTGCTTCTCAAAACTAGTCCAAAACTAGCACAACCATGTTCAGGGGGATAAATATCGTGTTAGTAGGGTTGCGTGGACCCACGAAGTTGAAAAACATCTCACGGCAACAGCGGAAAAGTAGCCTAATTCCACGGGGAAAATATGGATTTGGCAACACTTGCGCAGCGCCCGCATGAAGCGCCCACTTTTTCTTAGTGCCCGCTTTATTCAGAAGTAAACACGGAGGACATAAAGTAATCAATTATGCATTCATTTATAGTGTGATCTGCTGCTGAATCCGGCGAAATTATGTGCAGTATTATATGAAAAATAAAGACAATTATGTGACAAAAGACAGCAGAGTTTTGAAGCTTTTATGATACGAGCCCTCATGTTTTGTTTGTACACTGAACAAAATTATAAACGCAACATTATTATAAACGTTTGTGTAAGAACAAAATTAAAGAAATGTTAAAGTTGATTGTAAATAATCGGTTTACGGGTCCAATATTACAATAAAATAATCAAGTATAATTATGACTTCATTCATTTTTTATACAATTACAAACAAACCCATTGAATTAAATGAATTTATAATACACAGGAACATTTCACAACAAAAAGATATAGCACAGAGTTGAAAACAGGTAAGGGGGAAAAAAGGGTGAGAACTGGGTCATGCTCCACATGGATTTTTTTTTTTTTTTAAATATATTTGTTTTACATGCTCAATTGTAGTTACTTTAAGGTATTTAAAAAAAAATTTTTTATTACCTTATGTCAAAAACTGTAATTTTTTGCACACAATAAAATAATATCTTGTTGCAACATTTTACAAAAATTAAGATTGAATATGTTTGGTCAGAATCCCATGTTATAAAAGATGCGTGCTACGCAGGCTATTTAAAAACAATATTGGCTGATTAGACCTAAAATGCTAAATGTTTGCCTTCTAAATAAACATTTATTAACGTCATTTAAACTATAATAAAACCCAAAAGGGAAGAGAAAGGAAAACAACAAAAGATCAAACATCAAAGAAAGCTCAAAGTCTGGTGTTGGAGAGAAGTCAAGCTCCAACAAGGCCACCACACCGGAGGACAGATCCTTTTATCAGTCAACTCATCATAGGTAATCCACCGCACCTGCCGCTTGTCTCCACCCTGCAAACAGACAAAAGAAAACACACACACACACACACACAGACACACACCAGAACCCAGAAAGCCACCTAGAGGCGAACAGATCCAGTTTAGGGAACAGGTGCTACCCCAGGTCGTAACACCTCCCCCCTCAAGACAGGGACTACTCAGTCTCTGATCCAAACTACCAAAAATTACAAAATCCAACTCAATTTATCCATACATAATCATATAAAACCACCCACCAAGCAACTCCACCATCCCCTCAAACCACACATCCCTCCCTTCGAATATTGCAGGCGCCTTGAAAAAACGAGAAAGGAATACCTGAATGAGAGGAAAGGAAAAAAAAACAATCAGAAAACAGGTCGATGACTCATTTACCTAATCTCAAAATGAACGAGACAATGCATCAGCCATAACATTATGAACTCCCCGAATATGTCGGATTTCCAAACAATACGGCTGCAAAAACAACGCTCAATGAATAAGACGCTGATTCAGAGAATGCAAGGAATGCAAAAACGTGAGGGGATTATGATAGCTAAAAAAAGGCAAACCCGGAATAGAAAGTAAAGCCAACACCTGATCTCCAGGACTGAATTCCCTACTCACCGCCCTGCTATCAAACTGGACCTTCATTTTACTCTGAGCTTTAAACAAATTTTCACCGGCTAGTTTACAGGCCAGCAGAAGTCGACGACGAAACCCATTAACGTAGTCCAGCAAATTCGTAGGTGACGCGGGTTTCACTGGTTCATCAAAAAGTGTTGCTAAAGGTCCCCTCACCGCGTGTCCAAAAACTAAATCATTAGGACTAAAGCCCAAACTTTCTTGGGTTACCTCTCTAGCGGCCAACATGAGCCAAGGGAGACCTTCTTCTCAGTCCTTATGAAGTTCGATGCAATAAGCGTGCAACAACTGTTTTAGGGTCTGGTGGAACCGTTCCAAGGCTCCCTGACTCTGTGGATGATACGCACTGCTTCGGTACGGTTCAACACGCAACTGTTGCAAAACTTCTGCAAACATACGGGATTAAAAATTATTATTATTACGTTTATTAACATCATTTAAACTATAATAAAACCCAAAAGGGAAGAGAAAGGAAAACAACAAAAGATCAAACATCAAAGAAAACTCAAAGTCTGGTGCTGGAGAGAAGTCAAGCTCCAACGAGGCCACCACACCGGAGGACAGATCCTTTTATCAGTCAACTCATCACAGGTAATCCACCGCACCTGCCGCTTGTCTCCACCCTGCAAACAGACAAAAGAAAACACACACACACCAGAACCCAGAACGCCACCTAGAGGCGAACAGATCCCGTTTAGGGAACAGGTGCTACCCCGGGTCATAACAGTTTGCATCTATGATAGCAGATGTATCATTAAACTGCTGTAGTTTGAACATGCCCCCCTTAAACCAGGCCCTAGGCCATAGGTCGCCTTGCCAGATATCTTCTCAAAGTCTCCAGAAGTGTTTGTAATGTCTTCCTGCATTTGAAATGCATAAAGAATCTGGTTTCCATTTATACTGATAGTCATGTATAAATAAGTTAAATATGTATTTTACCTGAAAGCTTTAGTTTTGGATATTGAATCATGAACATCCTAATTTTCATATATTTCCTGGACCAATTTCTTTTGTGGAGCAAACTTGCATACCAGGAACATTACATCACTGACCAGCGCACGGCACAGCATCTGAAATGTGGCAATGTAAACAAACATAATTACTAGTAAAATCATAAGATCAAAGATAAAAAACTCATTTACAACTCCCTCAAAATTGACAATTTCTTAAAGACACATAATACGTCCTTAAACCCTGACGTTTCTGGAGCCTACTGTACTCTGTTTGGCCTCAGCTAGAACTACAGTGATTGAGGGCAGATTAGAGTAGACGTTTGAGGGACAGCCGATGAAGTCCATTGGCTGGAATTATACAAACAAACCTAACAGATAATTGGTAACAGGAAGTGAGACTGGAGTTCCTGACACTCATTTCAGCACAGCAGTTCAGAATCAATTCTTACTTTTAGGAGACAAAACTATTTACAAACAGCTACATTACAATTCATGAAATGTAATATTTGGGAAAAATAAATATGGGGACTTCAAATATCAAGATTCTCAACTAAAACTAGAGGAACTTACAAGTCAAGAGATTCCCTTTCTCCAAGTATGAACCAGTGATGAATGCTATTCTGCAAAGAGAAGAAAAACTACATGAAAAAAATTCACAGCTGAAAAACAAAACAAACAAACAAACAAGCATAAATGTATGGGTTCAGAGCATTAATACAAAAAATAATACCCATAAAAAAATTATTATTATTATTCATTATTTGCAGGCAGTTAAAAATATCCCTCCTGAGAACCCAGCCGATGGAGTTTTTTTGCTTCTGTAGGGACATTATATTTTAGTGCTTCTTTTCCTCCGAGACCTCACATGTCACGTTTACGTCTGGAGCTGTACAGAGCACATTCATGTGCTTTTCCCAGGATACCACATGACTGGATGTTTCACACCATTAGAACCACGGCCCCGCCATCCTTGGTCTTTATAGATGGCTGACATTAATTTAGTGATAAAGTTGTACATCCTTATGGAAATATGATAATTACAATTTAAATCTGATAAATTTTCAAATTGTTTGTCATAAATCAACATCTCAGCAAAATGTTATGGGGTTTCAAATCAAAATATGACTTCCTGTTATGAAACAGGACATCATTTCATACACGTCCACTGTAGAAGAGACCAGGACTAAAAGCATGTTTATTATACATTTTGGGAGACAAAAGAATTGAATAGGAAAACAAATTATATATCAATATTCTTATGAAATATTAGATATTATTATGAAAATCTGGCCAATTACTACTCTCATTATTACACTTCTTTTTTCAACATGCTGTCCCAACAGCACTTTAATATGCAAATTAGATACAGTGTATAGATAACATTGTGCTTAATGGGAAAACCAGTTTATGGAATTTTTACACACATATTTCATAAAGCAAAATGGTATATCAAATAATTTTGTTATATCTTTTATAACATAGTTGAGAATCATTTTTATACAAAGTTTGGTATAAAAAAAAAAAACTGAAACCAAAAAAATTATTGGTGATTTAAAAAAAAAATCCATTTCCCTTTTTTTTTTTGTTGCCTTTCATGTCTATGTCTTGTCATTTTATTTTTAGAAAAACTAAATCCTGGTGTCCTCTACAGAGGACATAGCATAACATATGATTAAATATAATTTTTCAAAAATGTTATTTTTCTTTTTTTTTTTTCTTATGCTCTAAACAATGTAATGACATGAAAAAATACTAAATTCACAAAGCTTTTTATTTCTGGTTCTCAGGAGGATATAACAAATATATAACAAATCAGTTATAATCCTTTTTCCTAGACTACTGTATTTTCAGCTGTATACAGTTTAAACCAGGAGTGCCTAATCAACAGTGATATGAATATTGAGTACTCCTGTCCTGAGAGCAGCACATAGTTCAGTAGAAATAACAGTAAAACGGATCTATCGAGTACTTCTGCCCTGAGAGCATTGCATAGACGAAAGCCAGGGATAACCAGAAGGTGATGGCAGGAAGAACTATGGTGGAAAAGACGGAGGGAGAAGACAGAGGGGAGCAGGAGAAGCCAGGCGGGACCCAGACTACAGTCATGAATGCGGCCCACGTCGGAGAGAAGGGAGCTAGGAGCCATGGTGGAGCCGCTGGGTCGACGAGCCGAGGTGAAGTCCTCGACGGAGGTTGGAGGTGGAGACCAAGGATCCTCTGACCTCGATGGAGCTGGAGACTGACAGTCCCGCAGCGACTCCGAACCACAGATGAAAAGCTGAGGATGAGCTGAGGGACTGGTAAGATGAGGAGGCAGCTTGACAGAGGATAACAGAGAATACAGGACGGGAGGTGGGAGAGGGAGGCTTGGTGGGAGTTCATGGCGGTCCAGATTTTCTGGGATGGTGTGTGCTGCCCACACACACCAAATAGTGACTCCCGTTACAGGGAGCTCAGCGGATAGGGGAATTACCTCCATGGTCATGATTGTGGTGACAGGCAGTTTCAGGAGAGACTCAAAACCGATCTCCATGGTCGTAATGGGGCATACTGACGATGATGAAGGCGGAATAAGTGGAGGCATATCAGCATACAAATCAAAATCCTCTGAGTCCTGTGGCAGCTCATCCCCAGTGGTGGTGCAGTGGGCGGGGCTTTCTTCCATGCCCTTGCTCTCCACTGTTACTTCCACTGTTGCGCGCGATGTGGCTGGCTCTCACACCTGGTCAGACGTGACATGAGGCTCTGGCTATGGGGAAATCCTCAGCTCAGTCGCTCCATCTGGCAATGGCTTGTTGATCGCGTTGGGCTCAGGCATACGCTCCACGCAGGAGGGGTGTCAGTTGGCTGGGCTCTAAGTCCGGAGTGGGGCTAGTGGCATCCTCCTCAGCGGGGCCGACGATTAAAACTGGATCCGTTCATCAACAGCACCCACTCCACAAATGCAGCAAAGCTCCCTTGAGGACCTTCCCTAGACAGCTTTGCCTTGGCGGTGTTTTTCAGTCTAGCGATGTAGAAAGAGCAGAGGCAGCTGTCCAGATAGTGGGTTAAGTTGGAAATGTTCACAAAGTCCTTTGTGTGGTCCTCAAGGGAGTGATTTTCCTGTTCCAGCAGGAGGATGAAGATAGAGAGGGGAATCCATAAATAAATAAACGCTGTGTATTTACACTTTTGCAGGTCGGGTCTTCTGTAATGTTTCTGTGCCGAGAAGCACGCTCGGAGATGAAGATGAATTCAAAACAATCTTTAATTAATCCACATATAGGTAAATATGACACACTCAGCATTGGCGAGACCAGAAAAACTAGAACTGAACAGACAGCAACTTAAATACACAGGCAAAATGAGGATAGTTGACAAAACACAGATAGACTAACTCAAGTAATCAAGGGGAAACTCAGGAAACTAGGTCACCGGAACTTGGGCAAGTGAACATAAACAGAAAGAAACACAAAAGTCTATGATTGTGACAGGGGCACTGTAAAGCCCCTGTGCCATGCCCGGGTCCCAGCCTCTGCGGCATCCTAATAACTACAGATTCCAATGTGTGTGCCAATTTTCAAGCGTTTTTGAGCATGTTAAGGCCCCCCAAAAGCCTCGGACAGTCCAAAAAAATAAAATAAAGGTCCTTAGGGAAGTGGTTCTCAAACCTGTCCTGGAGCCCTGCACATTTTGTATGTCTCCCTCATCTATCACACCTGATTCAACTCATCAGCTCATTAGTGGAGACTACAAGACCTGAAGTGGGTGTTTCAGATACAGGGAGACATACAAAATGTGCAGTGCTGGGGGTACTTCATGGAGAGGTTTGAGAACCACTGCCTTAGGGGATCAATAGGGCCCCTAGTGGCTGGCCCAAAATAAAAATCTTGTCATTTCCAATCAGAATCAGAAAGAGCTTTATTGCCAAGTATGCTTGCGCATACAAGGAATTTGTTTTAGTGACATAAGCTTCCAGTACAGAGAGACAACAACACACAGACACCAAAAAATAAGAAGAGAATAAAAAATACACATATGTAAATATAAATAGACAAAAATTGAAAAATAAATAAATTGTATGTGCAGTTGTGCTATAGATGATAGAATGGAATAGAATAGAATGAGATGCAGGGATGTACTAGGATGGATGTGGTAACAAATAAATATAAGGTTATTGCACATATTTTTATTGTAAGTGAGATTTTTATTGATAAGAGATTGCCTGGGGAAAAAAACTGTTCTTGTGCCTGGCTGTCATGGTATTTGGGGCTCTGTAGCGCCGGCCAGATGGCAAAAGTTCAAAAAGGGGATAACTTGGATGTGAGGGATCCAGAGTGATTTTCTGAGCCCTTTTCCTCACTCTGGATGTATACAGTTCTTGAAGGGTGGGCAGGGGAGCACCAATAATCCTTTCAGAAGTCCGAACCGTTCTCTGTAGTCTTCTGATGTCTGATTTTGTAGCTGAACCAAACCAGACAGTTATTGAAGTGCACAGGACAGACTCAATGACGGTTGAGTAGAACTGTTTCAGCAGCTCCTGTGGCAGGTTAAATTTCCTCAGCTGGCGAAGGAAGTACAACCTTTGTTGGGCCTTTTTTACAATGGCGTCGATGTGAGTGTCCCACTTCAGGTCCTGGGAGATGGTGGTTCCCAGGAACTTGAATGACTCCACTGCAGCCACAGAGCTGTCCATGATGGTGAGTGGGGGGAGTGCAGGGGGGTTTCTCCTAAAGTCCACAAGCATCTCCACAGTTTTGACCATGTTCAGCTCCAGGTTGTTAAAACTGCACCAGACAGCCAGCTGCTCAACCTCTTGTCTGTAAGCAGACTCGTTGCCGTCCTGGATGAGACCGATGACTGTAGTGTCGTCTGCGAACTTCAGGAGCTTGACAGAGCAAATTACAGGGGGTCCAGTAAGGGTCCAGTGATGTCCTTCAGATAAGCCAGAACCAGTTTTTCGAACGACTTCATGACGACAGACGTTAGTGCCACAGGTCTGTAGTCATTAAATCCAATAATTTTGGGTTTCTTTGGAACGGGGATGATGGTGGAGCATTTGAAGCAGGAAGGGAATTCACACAACTCCAGAGATCTATTGAAGATCTGTGAAAAGATGGGAGCCAGCTGGTCAGCACATGCTTTCAGACAGGCTGGTGTCACACCGTCTGGGCCTGGTGCCTTTCTTCTCTTGTTCTTCTTGAAGACCTGGTGCAAATCATCTTCACTGATCTAAAGTGCAGGTGTGGGGGGGGGGGGGGTTGCTGGAGGTGTTAACGGTTGTGTAGAGAGATGGTCAGAATGGGTGTGGGGGGTTTCAAATCTACAATAAAATGAATTCAGGTCTTTAGCAAGTTGTTGATTCGCCTCAGTGCTGGGGTATGGTGTCTTGTAGTTGGTGATGACTTTCAGACCTTTCCATAATGAAGCTGAGTCATTGGAAGTGAACTGATCTTACAACATTTTAGCGTAGCTCCTTTTAGCCACTCTAATCTACCTTATTCAGTGTGTTCCTGGCCTGACTGTACAAGACTCTGTCCTCGTTTCTGTAGGCATCCTCTTTGGCCTGACAAAGATGTCTGAGTGAGACAGAGTGATATGCATCCTTTATTGCTGTGTAACAGTGATCCAGTATATTACTGTCTCTGGTGGGACATGTAAAATGCGGGGGGGGGGTGGGGGGGGGGGGGTGTTTGTATTTTGGGGGGGCGGGGGGGGGCAGTTCACGGGAGAGATTTACTTTATTAAAGTCCCCAAGAATGATTAAAACAGAGTCTGGGTGTTGTTGCTCTGTCTCTGTGATCTGATCACTGAGTTTTTGCAAAGCCAGGCTCACGTGCGCTTGCGGAGGAATGTAAACACTCACGAGAATGAACGATTTGAAACTCCCCGGCAATAGAACGTTTACCGTTTTACTGATGCTCTTCTAGATTGGGACAGCACATCTTCTTTTAACACTGTTACATCTGTACACCACCTTTCATTGATGTAGAAGTCTCACCACCACGCGATTTCCCCGTTGATTCTGCTTCACGGTCCGCTCTGAGCAGCTGAAAGCCCGGCAGATGTAGCACATTGTCCAGTGTGGCGTCATTCAGCCAGGTTTCCGTGAAACACAGAGCAGCAGAGTGTGAGAAATCCTTATTTGTCTAGGAGAGCAGAAGAAGTTTGTCCGTTTTGTTGGGTAGAGAGCAGAGATTTGCCAGATGGGTGCTAGGCAATGGCGTTCTAAATCAGCGCTGTCTGAGCTTCACGAGCGTGCCGGCTCGCTTTCCCCGTCAGCGCGTCCTGAAGTGTTTGATCAGTGCAGCTGCTCCGCCAACTACTATGTTCAGCAAACCATCAGAATAATCGAAAACCGGTCTGAGATTTTGTGGTGTGTTCTGCCAAATGTTCACCAGTTCATCCCTGGGTGAAACTGATCATGTTTGAAAAACAGGAAAAACTAATAAAAACACTACAACAACTGGAGAGCGAAGCACCGTGGCTGCCATGAGCGGCGCCATCTTAAGTGGAAGCCAGAGCAGATCAGACTATTGTTTTCGCCAAATGCCAGATCAGGGGCAATTCATGGTCAGAATTAATGAGTTTGGGACAAAAATGCCCCTGCACAACTCTAAAAATTAAACTATCAGTTAAGCAGACTGTCGTGATTAAAGCTAAATGTGAAAATGAATGAAAAGTGCTGATTGCAGAATTACCTTTAGATCTGCTCAAAGCTGCATCAAAAATCTATTTTTACACATAGTTTTTTTTTTGAACATACAACCGATCACACACATTATTTTTGAGATCAGAGGCGTGTACATTAGTCACAGATAAAGAAGAAATTTTGCTCACATGAATTCTATCATTGTAAACAAAGTGCAGGTACGATACAAGTGAGATATTAGTTTTGCAGTGTGGACAGCTTCAGTTATTATAATTGGAGATTTAACATGTGCAGAACTGAAAGTCTGAAAGTCATTGACCACTTCAGTGAACATTCTTTGCTTGCTTTCTGTATGAAACTTATTTGCAATTTGAATAACAGTTTTGCTTTTCACACTGCTAAGAGAATTAATCAAAAGTCTTGATTTGTAATGCATAAAAAGCAATAAACTAATCTATAAACGGTTATCAACTGTTTGTCTGTGTAGCCCATATGAATATTATGTGCTGTTTCCCAGGATACAAACACACTCACAAAAAAAAATAAATAAATAATAATAATACATTATTAATGATCATTACAGTATTGAGGGCAATAACTGACAATAAAGATAGAAACAGTTATCAGATTTAGGCATATGGTTTCTGCCAAAAAGCAAGAAAAGTGAAAATTGCAATTGAGACTTTTACACAATAATTACATTTTTTTTGGTTCTTGAAGTGTTGAGAAGTTCACTTAAAACAAAACATTGTTTGCTGTTACTAGATTAAAAAAAACATGTACTGAAAAATTTGTGAGTGATGTATGTTTGTCAGAATTAAAATAGTCTCAACCATTGCAAAAATAATTTATTAAACCAAAATGACTCCAGATCATCTTCAGAGCAGTCTGTTATCAATAGCTTTTGATATACCACACCGTTTTTATAAAGTACATGAACAAATTTAAAAAGTTTGTGCAAAAATGGACATGAGGCTATAGCTCCGCAACGCTTTAACAGATTCTGACCAAATTGGTATGTGTTATAAAAAGAATAACCTGAGGGCACATGATGAGTTTTGTCACAACGCCACCTACTGGTCAAAATTTGTCATTTTTTTTGCTTATAACTTCTGACCAGTTTGGCCAAAAATCATAATATTGATGTCATTAGATTTGGAATGCATACCGAATTGAAAGATACCTAATTTTCCTATGTCTGCCTTTTTGGGCATCAGCCATTTTGAATTTTATAGTAAATGCTGTATCAACAAATGTCTTAAACTAGGGTCTCCACCCCTGCTCATGGAGATCTACCATACTGCAGAGTTCCGCTTCAACCCTAATCAAGCACACCTGAACCCAGCTAATCAAGGTGTCCTAGGCTCCTTAATTACTGACAGGTGCGTTGAAGCTGGGCTGGAACTTTTGCTGCCTTCACATGCTATTAGAAATGTCCTATTCCCCACATATGAAGTCATATCGCCTATAAATACACTACTTTAACAACAAGACAAAGTGATGTAGTTGTTGTGGCAAAAAATAATAAAGAATAGCATTGACATCAGCAATCGTTGTTGTTGTCCCCTCAAGTTTAAAGTTTATGGCCTGCCCAGCTCGGAAACTCTGGTATCAAAATTATCTATAAGTTTCCCAGTAGAAAATATGATTTGAGAGCCCGTTCACTTCCAATTTCCTATTAGGAAACTATTCAGGAAAATGCCGATAGCATGTGAAGGCAACATTAAGTCTGCAGGAGGGTAGCTGTCCAGGAGCAGTGTTGGAGAACCTTAGTCTTTACTGAGTAATTAAAGCTCCTTAGCTGTTTATTTGACCTCTGTTGTGCTTGGCCCCTTATTTGCAGCTATAACTATTATTATTATTTTAATTATCCTAGGCTTTCACTGAGGGCATCACTAACCAATTAATGGGCTGCTATGTTGGCTCTCTGATGCAAGACCCTATTTTACTGGTGAGGGTTTATGGACAGATGACTGAGCTTTTTATGGACCGAGATAAGGAGATGGAGATGTTCCGGGTGCTTCACAAACATGGCTGTGGCCCGGAACTGTACTGCAGTTTTACCAATGGTATCTGCTATGAGTTTGTCAAAGGAGTTGTGCTGGATGACACACTGCTTAGACAGCCATCTGTTTACAGGTCTGAGCCTTTACCGCACACACGCAAACACACAAATACACACGAAAGGCACATGCACTCACAGTGCTTCTTGTGGAGTATTATTAACCCATTGACACTTTGGATCACTAGGAGTATATTTCTTAATCGAATTCTCATATTTATGATTGTGTGCTAATAAATGCTCTCATGCCGCAACATGGCTGAGTGAAGGCAGATTTGGCTACCTAAAATACTTTAGCTGAATGAAAATGAAATGAAAGCTAATGTTTTTTTTATTATTATTAATAGTATTAGCTTAATTGAAATTGCCTTTTCATTGACTTCAGATTGATTGCAACAGAAATGGGGAAAATCCATTCCATAAAGTCTGGAGAAACTGGAAACAGTTCACCCGTTTTGTGGTCTAGATTGTCCCAGTTCCTTAGTCTGGTCCAGAGTTCTGATGCTCCTGAACAGCAAAAGTAAGTGAACATCAGAGTTATGAAACACTATTATCAGAAACTCTGCAATGTCTAACTCTATGCTAGACTAAATGAAAATAACTGAATGGTGTATTCACATTTGAAAGAACGTTATTTCAAATACTCTATATAGTATAAGTGGTTTGGAAAATGAATGGATGAGTGCATGATTAATCTCAATTTTGATGTTAAAAAGTAAATTCAGCAGGATTGCAACATTGTTATTGTTTCATAATATTACCTTTTTAAAATTAGGAGCCAAATAACAGATAATTCTTATCTTATTTATATTATGTCAACATCTTCATGAAATTAGCAGAGAATAGATCAAATTCTGTAAGCTTCCTCTTTGCAATTGATTTTGCAGCACAAATATCTGCCATGTCAAGTCTGTGGTCCCTAAGTTATTCACAAACACAGCTATTTTGGTAGTTTATTGCTCACTCCAACAATCAAATATTTCAAAGACCCTCACCAACTGCATCAATCAGTGAGTTACTGGAGTGAACTGCTTTGACCAGTTCAGGCCAATTACTGGATCAATCACTGGTATTGTGAGCTAATTAATAAATTTTTTTTTAAATTGGTGACAAAAAAAGGAGAAAAAACATATAAAAATTACTTATTTCTAGGGCTGGGCAAGTTAACACGTTATTATTGTGTTAACACATTAAGTAATTAATGTAGACAATTATTTTATCGCACATTAACGCAGTTTAAAAAAATAATATTATTTTGAAAGTCCATTGTTCACTGGCTCTGAATACACATACAGACAAACCATGAGTCACAGGAGGGGTGGGATGGTAATCAGTACTGGCTTGGGATAAGTACGTGTCTCAACCAATGTGAGCATTTGGGGTGGGCCTAAATTATTAAAATTATTTAGGCTAAGCATCAACACTCAAAAACCATTGTTCACTGTTATTTTTAATCAGAAAAGAATGCAACCTGCTTGTAATCACAACTTCATAAGTAGGAAATAATAAGTTTTCGTGAAGACAGCAGAGAAGCGCTCTCACTCAGCTCAGTGGAGTACATCATTTTGTTAACTTTTTGGTTCATTATTTTGAGTCGTTTGGGACGCGGTAATACACGACCCTCTCACAATATATTGCTTTACAGATCTATCACTTTTGACGCTCAGAAATATTAACGCAATCATGCTGCACGTATCATAAGTTCCGCACTCCGGAGCGGTTAGCTCTCACACTCACTGATCTATATATGCAGTAATTGAACCGCGCTCTGGCCCACCTCTTCCAACCGAGCCAGGGACGGCTAAACGAACGGCACGGAGAGATCTCACTAGTCAAACGAACCGGGCTTTGGGGGTCAAATGCGCTCGGGCACGGTTAAAGGGATAGTTCACCCAAAAAGCAAAATTCTGTCATCATTTACTCAACCCTCATGTCGTTGTCCCACCCGAAGACCTTCATTCATCTTCAGAAACACAAATTAAGATATTTTCGATTCAACCCCTGATGTATTCCTCATAAATACGTTGTTTACATCCAGCGCTTCCGTGTTCTACGTCAGAATGCCGGCTCATTAGAGTTGGGACTTTCAAGTCACAAGCAAGTCTTCAAGTCATACCCCAAGTCCTCAAAGAGTTAAAGTTGATGAGATAATTAAGTGACTAATTAAATGATAATTGTGCATTAGTGAGACCACCTGCTGTCCTTTGAGAATTAAAAAAAAAAAAACAGAAAAAGAGGAATTCATATGTTGATAGTTTGGTATTGTATGGTTTCCATTTGGGTCAACAATGAGTCGACTGCTTTGTGTTTTTGTACTATCATTGTCCTTTGTCTAGTCAGTGCCTACTTGTTCAGGGAAATCAGTATATTGGCTTGTTAATGTTGTGTTTGACGTCGTCATTAATCTGTTGTCCCTGCCGCTTTTGTCTTTTTTCCTCTGTCATTTAATTACGTCGTCCTTACTGTCGTCTTGTTCGGTCGTCCTAACTGTCGTCGTATTCTGTCGTCCTGTTCTGTCGTCCTACTCGTCGTCCTGTTCTGGTCCGTCCTACTGTCATCCGGTTCTGTCTCCTAACTGTCCTTCTTTTCTGCGTCCTAACTGTCTGCGTGTTCTGTCGTCCTAGATGCCGTCTTATTCCTTCGTCCTGTTTCTGGTCGTCCTGTGTCTGTCGTCCTAACGTCATCCTGTTCTTTCGTCCTAACTGTCTTCCCTTGTTCTGGTCGGCCGAACTGTCTTTCTTGTTCTGCTGTCCTCTAACATGCCGGTCTTTATTCTGTTCGTCCGTCTGTCGGCCTACCTGTCGTCCGGTTCGTCTCCTTACTGTCGTCTTGTTCTGTCGCCCTAACTGTCTTCTTGTTCTGTCGTCTTAACTGTCGTCCTGTTCTTTCGGGTTCCCCCCCCCTAACGGTCGTCCTAACGTCGTCTTGTTCTGTCGCCTTACTGTCCTCTTGTTCTGTCGCTCCTAACTGTCGTCCTACTGTAGTCTTGGTCTGTCTCCTAACTGTCATCTGTGCTGTTGTCCTAACTGGTCGTCTTATTCTGTCGCTCTTTTCTGTCGTCGTCCTAACTGGCGTCCTGTTCTTCGTCTTAACCTGTCGTCTTGTTTTGTCGTCCTTACTGTCGTCTTGTTCTGTTGTTCTTACTGTCGTCTTGTTCTGTCGTCTAACTTTCGTCTTGTTCTGTCGTCCTATCTGTCTTCTTGTTCTGTCGTCCTTACTGTCATCTTATTCTTTCGTCCTTACTGTCATCTTATTCTGTCGTCCTAATGTCGTCTTTACTGTCGTCCTGTTCTGTCGTCCTAACTGTCGTCCTGTTCTGTCGTCCTTACTGTCGTCTTGTTCTGTCGTCCTAACTGCCGTCCTGTTCTGTCGTCCTAACTGTCCTCCTAACTGTCGTCTTGTTCTTTCGTCCTAACTGTCTTCTTGTTCTGTCGTCTTATTCTGGTCCGTCCTGTTCTGCTGTCGTCCGTACTGTCCGCCTGTTCTTCGTCCTAACTGTCGTCCTATCTGTCTTCTTGTTCTGTCGTCCTTACTGTCATCTTGTTCTGACAACCTAACTGTCATCTTGTTCTGTCGTCCTAACTGTCGTCTTGTTCTGTCGTCCTAACTGTCGTCTTGTTCTGTCGTCCTAACTGTCGTCTTGTTCTGTCGTCCTGTTCTGTCGTCCTAACTGTCGTCCTGTTCTGTCGTCCTAACTGTCGTCTTGTTCTGTCGTCCTAACTGTCGTCTTGTTCTGTCGTCTTGTTCTGTCGTCCTTTCTGTCCTCTTGTTCTGTCGTCCTAACTGTCATCCTGTTCTGTCGTCCTAACTGTCGTCCTAACTGGTCTTCTTGTTCTGTCGTCTTAACTGTCGTCTTATTCTGTCGTCCAACTGTCGTCTTGTTCTGTCGTCCTAACTGTCGTCTTTTTCTGTCGTCTTGTTCTGTCGTCCTAACTGTCGTCTTGTTCTGTCGTCCTTACTGTCGTCCTGTTCTGTCGTCCTAACTGTCGTCTTGTTCTGTCGTCCTAACTGTCGTCTTGTTCTGTCGTCCTTACTGTCATCTTATTCTGTCGTCCTAATGTCGTCTTTACTGTCGTCTTGTTCTTTCGTCTTTACTGTCGTCTTGTTCTGTTGTCTTTACTGTCGTCTTGTTCTGTCGTCCTACTGTCGGCTTGTTCTGTCGTCCTAACTGTCGTCCTGTTCTGTCGTCCTAACTGTCGTCCTGTTCTGTCGTCCTAACTGTCGTCTTGTTCTGTCGTCCTAACTGTCATCTTGTTCTTTCGTCCTTACTGTCGTCTTATTCTGTTGTCTTTACTGTCGTCTTATTCTGTCGTCCTGTTTTGTCGTCCTAACTGTCATCTTATTCTTTCGTCTAACTGTCGTCTTGTTCTGTCGTCCCTACTCACCTTCTTGTTCTGTCGTACTGTCGTCTTGTTCTGTCGTCCTAACTGTCGTCTTGTTCTGTCGTCCTAACTGTCGTCTTGTTCTGTCGTCCTAACTGTCGTCTTGTTCTGTCGTCCTTACTGTCGTCTTGTTCTGTCGTCCTAACTGTCGTCCTGTTCTGTCGTCCTAACTGTCGTCCTGTTCTGTCATCCTAACTGTCGTCTTATTCTGTCATCAATAACCTTAATCAGCTCATAAAGTTATTTCACATTTCATATTTGACTAGGCTGCTTTAGGAACCGTCTGCAAATTCACCTCACAGTACAAAACGAAGTACAATAATTCATTCAAATTGATGTTTAGAAAAATAAAAAACTACTGTAATTCACCAAAAAAGGCTTTTTCATGTTCCAAAGGTTGTAGTATGTTCCTAGATACTGACATGCGATATTTTGGCAGTATCTCTCGTCATATAGGCCTATGTACAGTACACAATTATTTTCATAAAAATTACTGTACGCAGTTTTTTTGTAGGTTGTAGTACATTTGCAGTTACAAGACTGACTTATGATTTGTGAAATTTGGCTCATACCTCCTTTACTGTATGTACAGTACACAAATATTTGTAGAAAAAAATATAGTAATTTATCAATAGGTTTTTTTCATGTTCCAAACGGTTGTAGTACATTCCTAGTTATGAGACTGGCTTACTACAGGTGATATTTTGTCAATATCTCCTTTACTGTATGTACAGTACACAAATACATATTTTTTTAATTACTGTAACTTATCAAAAGGGTTTGTTTATGTTACAAAGGTTGTAGTACACTCTTAGTTACAAGACTGACTTACTACAGGTGAGATTTTCCAATATCTCTTTTACTGTATGTACAGTACACAAATACATTTTTTTTAAATTACTGTAATTTACCAAAAGGGTTTGTTCATGTTTTAATGCTTGTAATACAGTCCTAGTTACAAGACTGACTTACTACAGGTGAGATTTTCCAATATCTCTTTTACTGTATGTACAGTGCACAAATATTTTTAGAAAAAGGTTGTAGTGTTTTCTTATTTACAAGACTGACTTACTACAGGTGAGAGTTTGCCAATATCTCCCTTACTGTATGTACAGTACACAAATAGCTTTTTAAAAAAGCTGCAGTTATTCACCAAGAGGGTTTTATCATGTTCCAAAGGTTGTCTTATATTTAGTGAGTTTTGCCCACTAGTAATTTACCAATAGGTATTTTTGTTTTGTTTCATGTTCCAAAAGTTGTACTACAGTATTTTTATGAAAAAAATTGTGTACTGTACATATATGACGGGAGGTATTGTCTAAATCTCACACATAGTAAGTCAGTCTTGTATCTAGGAACATACTTCAACCTTTGGACACAACACAACAAGACAACCCAGCCCATATCCACACATCTGTGAATTACAGTAGTTTTTTTCTAAACATATTTGTGCACTGTACATCCAGTAAAGCAGGTGTTGGCAAAATTTCACCTGTAATAAGTCAGTCTTCTATAACCTACAACCTTTGGAACATGAAGAAAAAAATACAGTAGCCTAATTTTTTCATGAAAATATTTGTGTACTGTACAGTCTGTAAGGGAGATGTTGGAAGTATTGTCCAAGGCGAGACATTGGCAAAATATATTTAGTCAGTTTGCCCACTAGGCATTTACTATAGTCCTGTAAACATTAATTTGAATGAATTATTGTACTTCATTTTGTACTGTGAGGTGAATTTGCAGACGGTTCCTAAAGCAGCCTAGTCGAATATGAAATGTGAAACTAACTTTACTGAGCTGAGTAAGGTATTGATGACAGAACAAGTCGACAGTAAGGACGACAGAACAGGACTACAGTAAGGAAGACGGAACAGGACGACAGTTAGGACGACAGAACAGGACGACAGTTAGGACGACAGAACAAGACGACAGTTAGGACGACAGAACAAGACGACAGAATAAGACGACAGTTAGGACGACAGAACAAGACGACAGTTAGGACGACAGAACAAGACGACAGTTAGGACGACAGAACAGGACGACAGTTAGGACGACAGAACAGGACGACAGTTAGGACGACAGAACAGGACGACAGTTAGGACGACAGAACAGGATGACAGTTAGGACGACAGAACAAGATGACTGTTAGGACGAAAGAACAAGACGACAGAACAGGACGACAGTGAGGACGACAGAACAGGACGACAGAACAAGACGAAAGAACAAGACGACAGTTAGGATGACAGAACAAGACGACAGTTACAACGACAGAACAAGACGACAGTTAGGACTACAGAACAAGACGACAGTAAGGACGAAAAAACAAGACGACAGTAAGGACGACAGAACAGGACGACAGTTAGGACGACAGAACAAGATGACAGTTAGGACGACAGAACAGGACGACAGTTAGGACGACAGAACAAGATGACAGTTAGGACGACAGATCAGGACAACAGTTAGGACGACAGTTAGGACGACAGTTAGGATGACAGAACAAGAAGGCGAGTAGGGACGACAGAACAAGATGACAGTTAGGACAACAGAACAAAACGACAATAAGGACGACAGAACAAGACGACAGAACAAGATGACAGTTAGGACGACAGCACCTGACGACAGTAGGACGACAGAACAGAACAGTGTTTGCTTTAGTTGAGCTCTTGACCCTTGGGGTGTTATGTCTTTCTTAATAGCAATGCATGCAGTATTGTGAAGCAGAGAGATCAGTGCTATGCAGTGAGCAGCTATTAGCTGTTTTTATATGATGAGATAGTTATCATGAGCTGACCTGATAACAAGCAACAGATGTTAAATATTTATGTTATGCATAATCAACCCTGTGAAACTACAGCACGTAAGACAAAGTGCTACTCTAACATTTACTATGAATGAATTTTAAATCTTCGGAATGCATATAAAATTTTTTATCTCCAGTGATATAACACACACAGACATCAAGAACCAGCATATGAATCTCAACAATGGTGACAAAATCATCAAAATGCTTCATGCTGCAATGCATGCTGGGAACACACAAAGTACAAACTCCCATCAGGCACTTCGGTAATGAATACTTATTGTCACCACTGTTGAGGATCATATGATAAGTGTTCATGTCTAAAAGCCTGAGTGACACTGGTTTCTTTTTTTCCAATATTAAAGCATTATGGTGCTATTTGTTTAGTAGGATTTTTTTCTTTTTTCACAGTTCAGTAATATCTGAGTGTCAGTCAAAAAACCAAAGAGAGACCACTTTATTATGTTCATTCATCATGAGTTACAGGCAGAAAGTCTGAGCTCATCTGCTACTGCAAGGTTTGATTCAGCAAATGCACAAATGTTTGCTGTGAAACAACACTGCAATCACTTAGAAGCAAATTGCTGTGAATTAGTATAAGGGTCAAGAGCCCAACTAAAGCAAACCTTGACCACAATTATGGTGGCATCGTGTGTTTGTGTGTGTTTTTTTTCCCGGGTGTTCAGTTGATTTCATCTAAGGCTGTGGCTGAAGTCAGGTGTAGTTCTTGTGTTTCTCTTTTCTTCAGTGATGTTGATTATTAACAGCAGCTGTTCATCACTAATGCTTAATCATCATTTAATTAGTCACTTAATTATCTCATTAACTTTAACTCTTTGAGAACTTGAGATATGACTTGAAGACTTGCTTGTGACTTGAAAGTCCCACCTCTGCGGCTCATTATTGGATGGCTCCTGCATCAGCATGACACGCATGTGTCGCGCTGCTCACATGTGCAGCTTTGTCCAATAATGAGCCAGCGTCCTCGGAACTTAGAACACTGAAATCGCTGATTTAAACACTAGCGATGACAGAGGAGACAATTTGTTGAATAAAGTCTTTTTTGTTTTTGCGCACAAAAAGTATTCTCGTCGCTTCATAAAATTATTGTAGAACCACTGTAGTCACATCGACTGTTTTAACGATGTCTTTAAGACCTTTATGGGTATTGAGAGTTTGGGTGGCGTTGCTGTCAATGGAGGCCTGTCTGAGCCATCGGATTTGATCAAAAATATCTTAATTTGTGTTCTGAAGATGAACGAAGGTCTTAGGTGTGGAACGAACCTGATGGGGATATTTTTATGACAGAATTTTCATTTTTGGGTGACTAACCCTTTAAGATTGCCTTGTGAGAACACCCTTAGGATCCTTCCGCATCCGCAACACTAGTCTCCTACTGGCACGCGCCCGCAACTCGCCCATCAGTGGTGTCCCCTCAACCACACCTTTGCGTTGGATCCCCACGATAGTGCAGGTCTCTACTCGGAAGGTGTCTGTTATAATATTATGATCGAGGCTCTGGACTCTGAGCATAAGTTGTTTTTCTGTAACAAACTATAAAATATTTTTTATAAAAACGTTAATGTCCTGGCAGTGGTAAATAGCTTGTTTTATATTTAATTTGATTATATTAATGTTTAAGTTGAGATTTACAAGAAATATTTTAACTGCTAAAAGGAATACTGCTGTAAAAAAGCATCTTATTTGTTTAAAGTGTTTGCAAGCCAAATGTTATTGCACTTTTGTTCATTATAGCAGTACTTTTAAATGAAAAAATGTGTGCAATACACTACTTTTGAATTCATTATGGAATTTTGACAATAACAATGCGATTAATCACAGAAAAATCACGTAATTAATCACAATTTAAATGTTTTTTTATCATTGGCCCAGCACTACTTATTTCTTCTTAACTTTGAAAAGGGCATATTTGCTAAATGTGTGGAGTTAAAAGTATATATTTAACCACGTTTAAATGTATAAAGTACTGTATTTCAAAATTAACTCTTCCCTGCCAGCATTCATTCATTCCTTTTATTCCATCCACCACCAGCATTTTTGATCATTTTCACTAAACTTTCTTGGCCCCCAGAATATTTTGTTGTATGGATATCTGAACATGCAATATGTCAAAAAAAATAACAGAGAGAGCCTCTGCTTAAAAATAAAATAAAAAATAAAATAAAAAAATGTTTTCCTGACCTGGTAGAGTAGACTACAATGCCGGCTGCTCACAGACTGTAAGTACGTTTTCATATTTAAAGGATTTGCCACTGATGATTCAAACGCGAGTTTTGAGCAGTGTAGAGTGGCACTTGTTATTTCTTGTTTCTCCGTTCACAAATGCAGACATAGTTTTATGCTTACACGACGCGATGCAACGCAACGTGTAAAAATACATTATAAGTCATTATAATCATTTATTATGTCCCCACTGGATGCAACAAATGCTTAGTTTATAATGGGTTTTAATGTTTTTGTCTCGTCGCTCTGGCCGGACAGGACATCACAGTATGGTAAGGGGCGTAACATTTCTGTCACACGCTTGAGGTATTCGACCAATCACAACGCACTGTATAGCTGGCCAATCACAGCACACTTTTCAGAACGATGAGCTTTGTAAAAATCGACACGTTTCAGAAAGGCGGGCCATAGAGGAGAAACAATAATGTACAGCATGTGGAAAATAATGTGTTTTTTTAACATTAAACCGCACATTTCATTACACCAAATACACAAAAATAATGTTCTTTTTAGCAACATCATATGACCCCTTTAATCCACCTTTAAAATATCAAATGTATGACTAACTAAACTGCATAGATTCATTGCTGGTTCATAAATTCTTTGGACAGCTTTCATGTATTTGCTTTCAAATTATGAGATGACAAAAATATTAATATACAATTCAGCTCTGCCAAAATTTTACTATTTTGCACACTTGTGTTCTTTAGATCCAGTGCCCATGTGGAGGCACCTAGCCTAAAAATCATCATCAAAGAGATGGAGGAACTGAAGAGTCATCTTGCCCACATCAACTCCCCAGTAGTACTATGTCATAATGACCTCCTGACTAAAAATGTCATCTATAACCAAGAAGAAGGTGACTAACATTTATTAGAATAGTCGTGTATCAGTTTGTTTTAATTATGCCTTTCTTTAGATGTAAATTGAGGTTTTGGCCACATGAAAGAGGTCTGCTACTGGACTCAAGACCAAAAACCTGCAAAAACCACATGCTGTCTCTCTCTCTCTCTCTCTCTCTCTCTCTCACACACACACACACATACACACACACTGAGGTCTTAGCTAGCTGGGTGAGGGATTTCAAATTCTTATTATTTGCCAACTTACAGCCTTGCAGACCTCTACTATGTGAATGTAATTGAAATTTGTCTGTTCTGAAACACACAATATTCTAAACAATCAAGTTAATTCTATTGTGTAGGCATAATAACGTTTCAGTTATGACAACTCATGGAACTATACTGCTGCTGTACAAAGCAAATACAGGCACTTGCTACTGCTAAGATATGCATCGACATTCTGCTGTGAACTTGTCAGGCATGATGATGCAGCCACAAAATATTCATAAATCCACTGTAATTAGATCTAGACAGGTGGAGCTGGGGAGGAAGTAGGAGTTTCAGAGAGAAGACTCAGCAGTGATTACTGACTTACAGCAAAGACTGGAGCAAAAGTTACAGATATAGGTAGCACACAAACTCAGTGGCTGAAAGAATACATACGGCCATGCTGTATGCAAAGTGATTAACTGGAAGATTACATACCAATATCATGAATTTCATGACTGTATTTCAAGCCACTTTAATTTGTGCATAACATATTGTGTTCAATTAATGTTTATAGCAGATATTTTGGTGCATTTAGTTGTACTAATGAAATGTGAAGCCATAATACATTATACAATCCCTCCAGGATTTTGTGATTCTTCAATCAGTGCAAAAATGCAAAATCAAACAAACTTACCATAATTTGGAAGAACTTGCCATTTTTCTAAATTGCCACAGATTTCCCACATAGTTTGGGCATAGACTCGTTGTGTGATCACAATTTCTGTTTGCGCCGTTGCTTCTGCAATGCATGTGCTCCCACTGTACAGCACGCATTATCTCTAACACACACATGCACAGAAGCATGCGCACTCTGAATGACATCTTTTCTATTAATCAGTGGTGCTTTTCCCAAAAGCAACTATGGCCGCAAGTTCTGTCGTTACCAATAGAGTTCAGTGGAACTTACGACCATAGTTAGCTAACGATGCTTGTGGGAAACGCACCCCAGATCAATTAATCAATTAACCAGACCAATGCCTATATGCCACATTAAAGAGGATCGTATATTCTGAACAACACCAACACGGACAAGGAATTAAAAAAATATATTATATTAATCACTTAACTTGAAATAGTTCAATAATAGTGGGGTTTTTTGTTTGTTTGTTTTTTTAGACAAAATTTAAAAGACAAAAAAAAGCCATGTTTTTTTTCTGTCATACTTGATACTCCAGTTTTTATTCAGAGACCCAAACTGACCAAAATTGTATTCATATGGCAAAAAATTTAAATTAATGTGATTTTTATAACAGTATACAATTCAGTATGCCTACAAAGATGATTGCAAGATGAACAAATAAATGTTCTTCAAATGCCTGTTGTTTCATTATTTGGTACAATTTAACATGATTGTTTTACTATTATTAGTGATAATAATTGTATTAGAGATGTATTAGAGATTTTTCACCAAAGTTTGGGTCATGTTATTAATTTAAAATCTTTAGAAATCCATGTATAAATTATGATATAGTAGGCTTTATAGGGTAAGAAGACAGCACTTAAGTTTCTCTTTTTGTTTGTCTAAGTGTTCTCTTTTTAACAATTATAGAGCCCAATGGTTCTTGAGGTCAGAAAATAAATAATGTTAGAACAATGTTGTCTGTGCAATTTTTTTTCTCACTGCAAAACAACACAAGAAATCCTGTAATTATTGCCACAAATTTTGAGAAAAGCTGCCGCAAACTATTTAATTATTTTAGGTCTCAAAAAAAAACAAAAAAAAAGCCCCACGAAATCCTGGAGGAACTAATTATATACTGAATGATTATGACACTCATTAGTGCATTGCATTTTATTTCATTGTGTCTTGTACTGTTTTCCATAGACTCATAATAACTTTTTACCCCCTGATTGTAGGCGCAGTAAAATTCATTGACTATGAATATGCAGATTTTAATTACCAAGCATATGATATTGGAAACCATTTCAATGAATTTGCAGGTACAAATAAAAATAAAAAGTAACGATAACCAACATTAAAAGATATGACTTTTACTACTGTCTATCTAACACACTAACAGATCATTTGTCTTTGAATTTTGAGGTATCAATAATGTTGACTCCAGCCTGTACCCTAGCTGTGAACTTCAGTTTGATTGGCTTACTGCTTATCTGGAGAGTTTCAAGTGGTTCAATGGCATGGATTCAACTGTGACCAAGAAAGAAGTCCTGGAACTTTATGCACAAGTCTGCAAGTTCTCCTTGGTGAGTATTTTGGGAAGGCCAGTTGTGAAGTTGGCAAAATATAAATGTCAAACAGTGACAGAAAATGTTGCATGAATGTACAATATGAAACCTAAAATCCCGAATACCCGGTATTGTGGTCTGTCACAGAATGTACTGGAAAAGATAATGAGGGTGGCTCATGATGTCCTTTCTTTGTAGTAGGCCTAAATGTGGACTGAGCAAGAAATTTGCCATTTATCATCTTCAATTGGCAACATGCAGTCTCACCACTGTTCCCTGCAATGGGCTGACCCTCTGAGGGGCCTGAGGCCTCATTTATAACCGTTGCGTACGTACAAAACCTGCCCTGAAAGAGACATACCCCACTTCCTATGCAAAAGGTGGGATTTATAAAAAACAAACTTGATGGGAAAATTTGCGCACCTGCACGCAAACTGTGACCCATGCGTACAGACTTTTTTTACTGGAGTGAGAAAATGTATGAAGTAAAAACAATGATTGTAAGCTCTGCTTACATGTCGATATATACATTTACATGAATTATTCCACTCTCATTAATGGAGATAAGCACTGAAATTACATAAAGTAATTGTGCAGAAGTTAAACCAAAATGATAATGAATTTAGACAGCCTATTTGTAGTGGATGCGCTTGATTACTTTTCCTTTGGTATGTTATGTTTTAATGACAGCGAGGAGTGCTATAGGTGCACAATAATTTATCTTTAAAGTAAACTGCACATCTCATGTTATGAGAAAATATTTTTAGCGATTGATCATTTTAGCGATATTGTGGCAGACACACGTTACTGGATTACGGTGGACGGTACTATGTCCAGGTTTTGATAGGACAAGATAATTAGTTACTGTACAACCACAGCTGCACGGAAGTGTTGATGTCGTGTGAAGACATCTCCACAACATTATGAAAAATACCACTGTATTTGAAGGATACAACTTGAGAAAATGGTAAGATTTGCACGTTTCCTTTTTTAAAATACTTTGTCAATGACGTGCGGAGTCAGATAATTGTATTTACACTGCAATAAATATAGGCCTATATTTTTCCACTAAAAATAACTAAAAGATGTTCACCTTATCAGCAAAATTGCATTAATTTAATTTAATTCGAATTTTTAAAAACAATTTAAATATTATTGAGCCAGTTGAAATGAATGAGATCAACTCTATTCTAAATTGTTTTTCTTAGAACTATTTTGAACAGTTTTTTAGGAATACTTTGAAATATTTATTCTAAAACATAACAAGGATACTGGATGATTTTAAGCAATAAAAATGCATGTGTATGGCACAAATGGCATTTATAGTCCGTATCTCATATTTCCTTAATGTCTTTTATCTTTGACGGTGTTAAACATGGTGCCACGTGGATGGGAATATGCATGGAAATGATATACAGATGAGGTTATGCATAGTAAAACTAGGCATTGTAAGCTGTGCCTATAGTCGGGGTGGAGATGCATGTATTTACAATCTTCCCCTGACTGGGATTTCTAAAGAGATTTTTGTGCAGGTTCTTGCGTACGCACGTTTTTATAAATCTGAAAACTTTTGAGCATATGCAAAATCTAGCTTTTGTGCCTACGTACACTTTTAGGATGAAATCTTAAAAAAATAAAGAGTTTTATCTTTATTGATTTTTATTTCTTTATTAATTTTCTCACTCCAGGAAAAGGAGTTTGTACGCATGGGCCAGAGTTTGCGTGCATGCGCACAAATTTTCTAGTCAAGTTTGTTTTTATAAATCCCACCTTTTGCGTAGGAAGTGGCTATGCAAAAGCACAAAAACGTAGACTACAGATACGTTTGTATCCATAATAAACTTGTTTTTTTTAATGATAATTCAGGATTATTGTCTGCAGTTTGTGTTAACGTCATCAGCAGAAAGGGAGTCATCTCAGAGTTTAGAGAAAGAAATAACTGCTTTATTGAACAATAGAACAATTTAAAAAGTGCTGCTGGGACTTTGTCATTCCCAAGAGAGGGGGAGGTCTCGGTCTAATTCTGGATCTATGAAATACGAGGGAGACACAGGTGGAATAACTGAAACAATGAGGTAACAAGATGGGCGGGGTCAGACAATCGACAGGAGAAAGCACATGTCACCAAACAAACACAACACAAGCCATGTGATTACACAAACACAGTGTCCTCTGGTGGCCATCCTGGGCACACCAGCTGAAGACTGTGACAGAACCCCCTCTCTAAGGAGCGGATTCCAGACGCTCTACAGTTCGAGGCACAAAACAAGAGTCAAGGAGGGTGGTGGAGGAGGTGGAACAGGGGTAGGGATGGTAGGCCAGGCCAGTGGAGTGGGACAGGGCCTGGAGACTGTGGCAGAGCAAGTGACCAGGGCGGAGCAGGAGGGACAGACCAGCAAGGCTCCGGCCAAACAGGAACCCCGGGGACCACCAGGACGGAACCGGGGGGATGAAAATGAGGGTCCCTCACCGAAAAGGACACTCTGGAGAGTGACAAGGGCAGAGCCGGGAGCTTGGCAGGCAGCAAGGGCAGAGCCGATGAACACTTCTGCGGAGTTGACAAGGCAGATGACCCCCCTGGTGGCTCAGGCAGGACTGCAATGAAGAGCACAGAGAGGTTATTAACAGCCTTGATGGCCGTAACTGGACCGGCAGAAAGTTCAGCAACCGTCTCCTTGGCTGGGACAAGAAAGACTGAGAGTTCAGGAGTGGGCGCCACCGCTCAGAGAGGAGCTGAATGGATGCTGAATAGGGCGGCTGCAACAGAAGTCGCACCGCGGGGGTGAACTGGAGCAGGCTCTGGAGTGACTATGTAGGATTATGGAATGGAAGGGCTCCTGGACTGGAGTGGGTTCATGAGTGGACTCTGAGAGCTCACGGACTGGAGCAGACTCTGGTGTGGACTCTGAGGGCTCCCGGACTGGAGTGGGCTCTGGAGTGGACTCCGAGGGCTCCCGGACTGGAGCGGGCTCTGGAGTGGACTCTGATGGCTCCCGGATTAGAGTGAGCCTAGGAGTGAACTCATAGACTTGAGTAGGCTCTAGAACGAGCTATGGAGCGGACTCCGAGGGCTCCAGGACCGGAGCAGATTCTGGAGTGAACTCTGAATGCTCCCGGACTGGAGCAGGCTCTAGAGTGGACTCTGAATGCTCCCATGCACGCAGAACAGTCCAGAGGCCAAAGGCAAAGACAGCCTTCTTGAAATTGGGCGGCTCTGTGGTGATCTCTGAAACCACCAGAGTCGGGTCCTCCAAGACCACCAGACTAGAGACCACCAAAGTCAGCTCCTCCAGGACCACCAGACTCGGGACCACCAGAGTTGGGCCCTCCAGGACCACCGGACTTGGGACCACCAGAGTCAGGTCCTCCAGGACCACCAGACTAGGGACCACCAGAGTTAGGTCCTCCAGGAACACCGGACTTGGGACCACCAGAGTCAGGTCCTCCAGGACCACCAGACTTGAGCCCACCAGAGTCGGGTCCTCCAGGACCGCTGGACCTGGGACCACCAACCGTGGTAATGGAGTAGGAGCTCTTCTCCTCCTCTTCTGAGAATGAGGCAAACCGGCGGGAATGGGCAGGGAGGTGGGAAGAACAGGGAGAGGAACCCACTCCTCCTGCAGCAGTTGCCTCTCCATTAGCTGGCAACAGTAGTCTACCACCTCCCAAAAAGTCCAGGCTTTTGAATCCCCCAGCTCCTCAATCAACAGGGTCATCCAGTCCAGCGAAAAAGGCATGTATGAGGGTGCACTCACTAAAGCCTAGCCCCTCGGTTTCATCAAGGAGGGCTTGAGAATAACCCAAAAGGGCGCTAGTTCGGTGGCATAGTAGCAGGTTCCTCTGGCAAGGGTAGGTCCTTGGAGACAGTCTCCTGTTCAATGGGAGCCGGAAACAAAAAATGACCATCTATGCTGAATCCTCTAAGGTTTTCGTTTTCATGGACCGTGCGGAGAGATGAGGCGAGGACTCAAAGATGCAGTAATCGAACTCTTTATTAATAATAAAAATAAACAAAATTAACAAAAGCTACCCCAAGGGGGAAAAACTGGCAGGAAGGCCAGAACAGGGCACAGCTCGGCAAGGCGAGGGAAGGCCACACAGGAACAGGCAGAGCAGGCTAAAAACACATAGACACATTAGACCACATATGACAAATAATGAAAGAGCACAGAACTGCAAACCCAAGGAGACTAAGTAGGGCAGGTAACGAGGGAGACACAGGTGGAATAACTGAAACAATAATGAGGTGACAAGATAGGCGGGGTCAGACAATAGACAGGATAAAGCACATGACACCAAACAAACACAACACCAGCCATGTGCTCACAGAACACAGTGTCCTCTGGTGGCCATCCTGGGCACACCAGCTGAAGACTGTGACACACAGCCTATTAATTTCTCATAAGTGAGTGCTCAGCAAATCTGAAAGCGTTCAGCAAAGCTGTCAAAATGGCTCTAACACTTTTGAAAATAGCAGGTCTCAGAATGTCAGCTTATTTGGATGATCTACTCCAGTGGTTCTCAAACCCTGCAGGTCAGTCTACGGCTACGGCATGAGTCACCACCTCCGACAGCTCCTCATATTGGATGGACTGGATGGCAAATCCTCAGTTTCATCCTAATCGACACTCACCACATCAACCTATTTGGAGAAAGAGAGGTGAAGCATTGTGCTCTCACTCTGGGGGGAAGAAACCACAGTGTGTACTTCCGAGCCCTGAGAGAGAGGGTGAGGGTGGAGAAAAGGCAAGGCCCGTCTCCAACCCCTCTGGCAGCAGTGGGACCAAAACTGTGAGGACCGCAAGCTTGGGCGCCCTCCTCAAAGAATGCCAGGCGGCATTGTGTGCGCAGTAGCAGCCACTCTCAATGCACACAATCAATCCACTAGAGACCTGACCGTGCATGCTTCGCTCCCAGACAAGCAATACACAGTTGTGTGTATCCTCACCCATAATATAGCATAGACAGGAACATAACCTAAAACGCTGCTTGTCCCTCTTTTCTTTGCTCACCATTTAACTGTACTGATTTGTGCACTGGCACAAGACATACACTTCTCCGACTCATTTATTTGACAGGCACAACACAGAGTGCTTGCTGAACAAGCAGAAGCTAATTGTCACAGCCATCTGCTCGAGTGGCCATGACAGCCACTAGAGGGCACTCCTCCTGGATCATTGTCCATTGCTTGTGGACTTCCGTTCCCATTACCCTTTGCACTCATGATTGTTCCATTACCCTCAGCTGTGTGTAATTAAGGTACTATGCTCACCTATATACTGTATATAAGTCATGTGGTTTTTGTCTGTTGTTGCTGGAGTATTGAGTTCTGTTACCTTGTGTTCTGTTACTTAGTGTTTTTTGTTTCTCTGTGTTGGATTAACTTTTGCCCTTGTTTTCTGCCTATTGCCCTGATTTTGGATCATTGTTTGGGACAACAATAAACTGCACTTGGATCTTCTATGTTTTCCCGAGTATTCCGTGACACTAATGCTGTTTATGCCGGATGCACATTTAAGCTTCCTGGGCCCGTATTCATGAAAAATCTTAGTGCTAAGAGCTGCTATTAGTAACAAAATTCTAAGAAAATTCTTAGAAATGTGGGTGTTTCCTCTTAAAATTAAAGAAAATATCCTAGTAAAGAAAAAAGTAATTCAGAAAGCATCTTAACCATTAAAAGAGGTCTTAAGTTCCAAAATTGTTAGGAGTACGGACGAGGACTTTTAAGAGGCTTAAGAGTTTCTTTAGCAGTAGAAAAAATGGACGTAAAACATGAAGAGGGAGAAGAAATGTGTTGCACAATGCATGACAGTGAGTTAATAAGACGCTACACATTAGATCGTGCAGGGATTATTTTTGTGACCGATCTTAATAGAGACACACTAACATCCTCCGACACCACACAGAAATGCCATAGTGTCAGAATCTGAAGTAATCAATACGTTAACTACATTAACATGTTTGGCAACTCGAAAAATACAACTATGCAGCAGTGATGATTTGGGTCTGTCACAACCTTCTATAAGCAAAGTGATAACACAAAACAATTACAGCAATTTCAGAACTTAGTGTGTGCTGTTCACTTTCCTATTAAAATACAGAAAGTATGACCAGATGGTAAATAAAAAATATAAGAATATATATATTATAATATATATATATTATAAATTATATATTATATAATGATATATATATATATATATATATATATATATAGATTTATTACAGGAAAAATAACGCCTGTAATTTCAAAGTGAAGGCTTAAATAAACCCTACTCTTCAAAGCATTCTTATATTTCCTTCTTGGACAACCAACCAATCCCAGTCTTCAAAAGACTGTGTGATAGCTAGCAATGGGGTCAGCCCCGCCTCCTCACTAAGATAAAAGTTTTTGTCTTTTCCTCGCTCAAAGTTGCTCTCAGATTGGTCCTGAATCACTTTTAACTTAAGACTCCTAGTTAGAAATTGTTAAGCTAAATTAGGAGCTCTCTTATATAATCCGGGCCCTGGTCTCTAAGCCACCCCACCTGTGCCGTCTCGCCACCCTATTGGACTGATTCACATGTGCTTCAGGATGTGGTCACGCAGACGCGTTCCCAAAGCATTCTGACACAGAGTGAGTTCCCTTAAAGGGGAACTAATATTGTATTTCTGTCTAAGCTGAGCAACTAAACATTTTCATCATTGTAAAAAGAACAACTTCATTGTTTGTGCCCTGTTTTGAGCCCTATTGTAGTTCATTCTGTCCTAAGTGTATTAATAAAAAGGTAACACTTTAGAATAGGGAACACATCTTCACTATTAACTACGAATTTTTCCCTCAATAAATTCCTAATTTGAAGCTTGTTAATAGTTAGTAAGGTAGTTGTTAAGTTTAGGTATGGGGTAGGATTAAGAGATCTAGAATATGGCCATGCAGAATTAGGCATCAATATGTGCTTTATAAGTATTAATAAACAGCTAATACGCTAGTAATATGCATGCTAATAAGCAACTAGTTAATAGTGAGAATTGGTCCTTAAAATAAAGTGTAACCAAAAACCTTTCCTCTTTTGCTCTTGTATGCTGAGGGGGCCCATGTGCCTTGATGAAATGAGGAAGTTTGTTTAGGCATGGTTTTTATAACAAACACCATGTCATAATTATTTTACCAGAAAACCTTAGGCCAAAGCTCGCTGGTTGATTTTGGAATCATATCATTGAATGTGTTCTGGACACTTGTGTAAACAGACGAGCAGAGCTGTCAAATGACAGGGGAGACTGCCGGACAGACCAAGGAAACCCAAACACATCATGAGGGTCATTTCACAGAGGATTTGGAGGAATCATGGACCATTTCCCTGGCAAAAGTCACTGATGTAGTTAAAAGCTCTGAAATGGCAAGGCTCCAGGGGTGGATAAGATTCACCCAGAGATAATGAAGACTCTGGAGGGAAATCAGGCTGCCTTGGCTGACAAGCCTGTTCCACATGACATGGGATTCTGGGAAAGCGCTTGGTGATTGGTAAATGGGTGTGTTTTTTTAAAGAGGATGAGACAGTGCACAGTAAATTCCCGAGTGTTAAATTAACACTGCTCGGAGCATATATGTTCCCACTCTAAAAGAGTGTTAAAGTAACACTGAAGCAGTGTTAAAGTTAATGAGATAATTAAGTGATTAATTAAGTGCTGATTGAGCATTAGTGATGAACAGCTGCTGTTAACAAGCAGAATCACTGAAGAAAATAGAAACACAAGAACTACAACACATTGGAGTTGTTAACACAACTACAAGACATTAAATCTCTCAAGATCTCAGCAGAAGATGATTGAACAACTCTACAAACAGCATCACGAGCTTCACACATTACTAACCAGTTAGACTATCTAAAACATAAGTTATTAATTCTCAATAAAGGTTTAGATGTTTTTTTTTCAACTTACCGTTTTTGTGAATAGTGGTTGCTTTAGTTGCCTCTTGACCCTTGACTTTTTAAAATTAAGTTTTTCTTTGGTTGGCACAATTGTGTGTATTAAACACATGTGTGATGGCAAGCAACTTATGGTAAAATCTCTGATTGCAAATTACCTAAAACTTTAGAGCTTTTATGATTTCTATGTTGTTGCACTAATGCAAGACAACAATGTGAGAAAAACTTTGTAAGTGACTTTTGTAAATATGGCTCATAAAGAGGTTTCAATTCTGGCACTCATAGACATGAGGAATCAGCATGTGAGTCTCAGCAATGGTGACAAAATATTCTGAGAATGTTTATGTGATTTCTGAATGTGACAAAACAAGGCAGTAAAAAGTCACAACTAAAAATAAAAGCAAATTGTAAAAATAAAAGAAAATACTAAGACAATACAGCTGCATAATTTATTCATGTCGCAATGCACTCTAGGAGTCAGTGGATGAATTATGATTGGTGCACCCAGAATGCACTGCAGCGTGAATCTGTCTGATGCTGGTCACCATTGTGAGATCAATGATGATCTTGATGTCTCGTCAAAACGTCAGCGTTCTAATCTGCTGTGCAGTATTTTTAAAGCTGTTCATATTGTGTCATCATGTGCAGTTGTGATCAATAACAAACTATGTTACTCAGCACCACTGATGACATCAGTAAACCTGCTACAACATGACAACTATGTCATTATCAAAAAAATCAGCCACTACGATCAAAACATTTCTCTTGGTTTGTCTTACTATAACCAATGTATGTCATAAACACAGTTACAGCGATTGGCAATAAAATGAGGTTTAACCAAACCTAGGTCAAGGGGCAAGGAGCTCCAAACCTAAGTGAGCAAACAAAGGGTGTTGTATCCTACACACTGGCGACTGTCAAATTGTCTTAAGAATTAACAGAGATTTAGATGTTAATGTTTATTGAAAATTTTTAGACGCATGACAAACAAAAAGTCAAACTGGTTAGTAATGTGTGACGCTGGTGATGCTGTTTGTGGAGATGATTAATCATCTTCTGCTGAGATCTTGAGAAAATTAATGTTTTCTTTTATTTCAGTTGATTTCATCTAAAACTGTAGCTGGAAGTCAGTTGCATTTGTTGTGTTTCTTTTTTAAGAGATTCTGCTTTTAACAGCAAGCTGTCATCACTAATGCTCAACAGGCAATAATTAATCACTTAATGAGCTCCATTAACTTAAACTCTGCTTCAGTGTTACTTTAACACTCTTTTAGAGTGGGACCATATATGCTCCGAGCAGTGTTAATTTAACACTCAGGGATTTACTGTGTGTGTTCCTTCTTGTGCATGATGTTGTCCTAATGTCCTAATGTCCCAATCAGGCTGTGATCTTCAGAGCTTTCTTGGGTAATTTGTGGCCGGGTGTGAAGCGGTGAGAATGCGCCAAAAAACTGTGTATTGCCCCCTTTGGATAGGGAGTAATTTGCTTCCCAGGGTGGAGGAGTTCAAGAATGTTGGGGTTTTGTTCACAAATGAGAGTAGGTTGGAGCATGAGATAGGTGCATATGTGCAGTGGCAGCACTAATACAGTCTTTGTACTGATGTACTGTCATGGTGAAGAAAGAGTTTGAGGCCTGAGAGCAAAGCTCTCAAATGACCAGTTCATGTTCCATAAATAGGTTTATGGTCTGGACAGTAGTGGCAGAAAGAACAAGATTGTGGATTCAAGCAGCCAAAATGAGTTTTCTCTGCAAGGTGTCTGGGTAGACCCTGAGAGGCAGAGTGTGAAACTGGGAAGGGAGGGAAAATCTGAGAGGGACTCAGAGTAGAGACACTGTTTCACCATGGTGAAAAGAGATTGAGGTGGATCAGGCATTTGGTCAGGATGCTTCCTGCATGCAGGTGTTCTGGCTATGTCCTAATTGGAAGACCCAGGATGTGTTGCAGGGATTATATCTGTTGGTTAGGCTGGGAACCCCTTGGCATCTCCCTCGAAGAGCTGGAGGTAAAAGATGGGGAAAGAACATATGGGAGGTCTTACTTAATTATGGCGCTTTTCCACTGCATGGTAAGGCACGGTACAGCTCGGTACGGTTCACTTTAGGGTTTTTTTCCACTACAGTACTTTTTTTTTTAATACCACCTCGGTTGAGGTTCCAAGCGAACCATACCGTTACCAAAACATGATGTGTAAACTCTGCTGATCACAGATTGGCCAGAGAGAATCGTCACTACCTGCGTCACTGAACTTGCGACACAAAACACAAAAGAACCGCTAGATTTAAATCAGTACAGCCAGCGAAGGATCGAACGCAGCTGTTTTGAACGAGCGCACCTTTTTTTAACAACCAAAAAGTTTTGTTGTCTGTTGCGGAAGACGTTCCTCTCGTTGATAGCAGAGGAGTGGATCCAGCGAGAGCTTGATAGGGCCACACGGAATGAAAAACTTTTTCAGGAGTCACGGCAGTAGAGGCGGCGCAATTATAACGACATGTGAATAATTCCGCCCACTCTAAAGCGGTACTGAACTGCTGTGGAAACGCAAACCGTGCCGAAGAACGAACCGTGCCTACGCCCCTTGTTATGAGCCAAGCCGTGCCGAGTTGTACCACGCAGTGGAAAAGTGCCATAAGTTACTACCAGGACTTGATCCCAGATAAGCAGAAGAGAGAAATAATGAATGCTAGCAAGCTTTAGTAGTGTGCTTTATAAACTATTGTAATGCTGGGTGAGATAAATGTTAATGGGCTAGATAATAAGCCATGTTTGTAAATTTTTCAATTTAAGACTATTTAATTTTTTTCTCCCTAGGTGGCTCATCTTTTCTGGTGTCTATGGGCTCTCCTGCAGGCAAAACATTCCACCATTGACTTTGACTTCCAGAGGTTGGTTACCTTACTTTTTAAATTAGTAATCAATTCCCAATATTTGGCAAGCTGAGGGAAAACAGAATGTAATTTAAACATTTGGGTTTGTGTTTGAAATTTCTGTCAGAACATTAACACAGTGGACTGTGCAAATGGGCAGGACATATACAATCTTTTTGCTCATAGACATCCTGGTTTGAGTCTCTGTCCTATCCCCCATGTCCCATAATCCATATGAAACCAATGCCAGGTACAGTGTTTCACGTCTGAGCTCATTATCTGTAATGCGGTCACACCAGCTATTAATATGGTGATCATCAAACCTGTAAACCTTCATCATCTCAATAAACAAAGCAGCATGATTCATTAGAAAATGCATTGTGAGGAATAAGCCTTGTATTTATCTCAGAAGAAGAATAGGATTCAACGTGGGGCTTGAGCCAGTGGAGGACATCATTCTGTTGAGTAAGTAATTTGTGACCCATGCTGGCAAAATGTGTCGGAATGTACACAGGCTAATTTTGAGCTACAGGCAAAAAAAGTGAAACATTTGAGGTTTTCACAAAATTTTATTTCATTAAGCCCTCGTCTAGCGATCCCAATGCTCCAGTAATTAAGCATTTAAAATGATTTTCTGAGAGGAGTACCTTTTCTCCGTTCGCTTCTCACGCTGACTCTCATCCGAAGTGTCCACATAAAGATGACACCCACGGCATTCTATCCCAATATACATACACAGATTTACAGTAGGGTAAATGTATTTAAGTATTCATGCAAACATAATCTGTTATGTCTTAAGTGAATGTTTGGGGAACTGTTGGGAAAAACATCCGATGTGTAACATTATATTGGATCCGTGCATTACACTGTTGTAGCAATGCCATATAAGAGGTGATTTATTTATACTGTCATTGATTAATACTCATGTATTGTTGATCGTTTAATCTAATTATCACCCAGTTTTCTGTATTGTTGCCTTTATATGTGTGTGTGTATTTGCCCCAGATGAGGTTAGTCTCGTGATATTTGATGTGTACCTTGCGTCGCGTACCATGTGATCATAACAAGGAAGTTATTTTACTATATAGGTAACCGGTTCGAGAGCGTTCTGCTTGTTTGTTTGTCTTGGACTCGGGTTTTGTTTATTGTGTGGATTACGGACTGAACTGTTGTTGGGACATTCTGCCACCTCGCATATGGAGTATCATGTTTGAAGTTTGGAGATTGGATTCCTTAACTGTGAGGACTTTCACAGTTACAGCATGTACTCAAGAATCTGCTCGCAAACTTTCATTCTGTCCTGGTGAGACTGATTCAAATCACTGTATATATGCTGTTTCGGACTCAGAGACAATCTTATTTTCTACCTGTTCCTTTTTCCGCTACTCAGCATTCTCTATGGTTTCTGTATGACTGACAACTTGTATAATACACTTTGGTGATTGAAACGTATACCATGTATCTTTGGGCGGTTGTCTTGTTTTTTTGATTTGCTATTCTTACTCCGAACGGTTGATTCCCTTTTTTATTTGTGTGGCCTCCACAGCATACTATGTGGAGTGTTACAAAATTCTGATTATATTGCATTGTAAATAAAATACAAACAATCACAAAAAAAAACATTCTATTAATCTCTTCACGTTCTTTCTTACCTGCCTCACAGTCACATTCCACACTGATGTGTTCATTAGGGGACTGTGTTTGGCTCTAAGGTGCGAATCACATCAATATTTATGGCCATTGACACTCCCTCGCATATGGCCTTTTTAACAAAACCAACAGTGATAAATTAATCAAAAGCCTGAGATGTTGGATGAGTAATTGAATGATAGCAAACATAAGAGGGCTGACTCCTCATCAGGCACATTTATGTTAAAAATAACAGATGCGATCAGGCATCAAATCAACATCAAAATAACAAACTGAAAGACCTAATTAAAAAAAAAAGGTAAAAATTATGTCTTTTCACATGCTGAGGGCCTGAGACATGCTGAATAAAATTAGTCCATTAAATATAAAACCTTCTTTTAGACCGAAGGTTTGCTATGACAGCAGATATGAATATAAAAATCACCAACAATTAAGATACTATCAGACAATAATAAAATACATGAAAAAAACTCAGAAAATTCCTGGTATTAAGTTTGAAGATCAAGATGGTGCCAGTGTCGGCATGCCGTCTGCTGCTCTCTTGTTTGATAGTCTCGTTGCTTGTTTTGTATTCAAACTGTGGCGGTGATGATCGCCAGACTCTTTTGGACATTCGATCAACATTTTTTAACTTTCACAAGTCGGATGTGGAGTGTGTTTTTAACAAACTGCATGGGAGTGCTACAAAGGACATTCCGGAGTGGATTCGTCGCTGCCTCTTAACAACCCATGGAGGAAGCGCAGGAGAAAGTGCGGGTCTCGGCATCAAGCTGAACGCCCATCTGCATGCAGGCTTTATTTCAAGCCCTTTTCTCGAGCTGCTCTATGGCGGCTCCGTGGTCTGGCATTTCTTGGATCAGGCTCACCAGTGGCTTCGACCTGTTCCTGCCCTCCGTCCCTCGGGTTGGCCTTCCTTGGATTGTCCGCTATCTCCGGAGAACTGGAGTGGCTCCTGGTGTGCTGCGTCCGCTGTGCAGAGTGTCACTCTCCCCCGGCGCTGTCCCTCCACCCAATATGGTTTTAATCAATGCTCGTTCAGTGGTGAACAAGACTTTGCTGCTGAATGACTTATTCTCTTCGCACAATTTGGATTTTATGTTTATAACTGGATCATGGATTAAAGATGGTGATCTTACCCCTTTCTCTGAATTGGTCCCGGTTGACTGCACATTTTTTAACTCCCCTCGCCAAAATGGACGAGGAGGTGGGTTAGTGATTGTTATGAAAAACTCTCATCGTGCACAATGTCGCTCCGTCCCTGTGGATATTTATACAAGCTTCGAAGCTCAACTTCTCCATCTCGACTGGAATGGTCCTGTCTGCTTAGTGATCTACCGTCCTCCACATTCAGTTAAGGATTTTCTACAGCAATTCACTGACTTCATTGGTAACATTGTGTAGGGATTTCTGTCATGAACGGACACTGATATGCCACAGAAACAACTCATCATGAGATGACGAACCAATCTAATCAAGAGATAACACAGAGATCTTTTGTATCAGGGCTATAACTTATAGATACCTCGTGATGTCTTGTGATCGCACAATGTATGGAACTATTATATCCAACAGGAAAAGGATGAGTAAATTTAATTGCACCCTCAGGCTTGCAAAACAACGGACCTGAAGAACAGTGATAATGTGATTCAATCAAACTCTGCAAACCACCTCGTGACGTGTATGGACCTCAGGAAATTCCACCTTCCTTCCTTTCTCTATTAGCAGAGGAAATGCAGACATTGCATGGACCAAGTTTGAAAGACAATCATTTAAAAATCATTTAAAGTATCGGAGCAATATACTCCCAAATAATAGGCATTCTGTTTGATGTGTTTATTGTAACCTATGAAGTTTAATCAATGCTTTATAACCCTTTTTAGTAGATAATAGTGATAAAGGTCCTCTGTGTATCCAGGATATGCAAATTGGGCTGTAGGGAATGGTGGATGATATTAAAATACCTGGGTCTGAGTGGAAAATGTGTTAATTGACAGGGTGTGTTGGCAAACTTTATAAGAGTTATTCAAACTTGCAGGAATACGCTCACTGGAAGAATGTGATTCTATGCATGAATAAGGAACAGTATGGGCGCGTTGGCTAACCTCGCAGCAACCACTGATGGGAACCACGGACCTGGGGGAGGGACCAACATTCAGAGCCGTTAAAAGGGACGCAAAAGGTCACTCTTACGGCCGCTCCTCTCTCTAAAGACTGGCTGTCACTTTGGTGACCGCGCTCCAAGCGCTCCCATGCCGGAACACGCACAAGCGAGAATCCAGACTCAACACTTCAGATGAAACTCAGGCCTGTCGAACTTCCAAGTCTAAAGCCAGGCAAAGGAATTTCAGAAGAACTCTAAACATCAAGTACAAACAAAGCTCCTATCTGCTGAAATTGGTGCTGAATTGACAATAAAGCAGTAAACGTAAGACAAATCTTGCTTTGTGATTCTCTCGGGTTGAATTTTAAAAAACACTCGTGGAAAACGGAGGTTGAACTTTGGGAACTTCATAACAACTCCGTAACCTTCATTCTTCGAACTGTATGTAGGGTGTGTGTTAGGCGTAGTTTTAAGTAATTTAGAATAGCCAATAAATTCGTGTTTCATTTATAAAGAATCATTGTCTGGTGTCGTATAATTTAAAGTCAAACCTTGCCAAGATCAAGTTACCTCGCTAGGAGCTTACAAATTATCATAATCGTAACCTGTGGCCAAGGAAAATACACATAGTCAGATGGTTAAGATACATGAACATTAACGTCTCGCTGGATGACCGTTGATTTATAGTGTAAACTATCAAATTGGAATTCAGTTTTAATCAGAATCAGAATCAGAATGAGCTGTATTGCCAGGTATGTTTACACATACGAATAATTCGTTTTAGTGACAAAAGCTCCACAGTGCAACAGAATGACAGAGACAGAACAAAAAACACAGATAATAAAAATAACAATAGTAAAAAAGTAAATAAGGAATAAAAATATAGAAATTATATATAAAAGATATAATATAAAGAATATAATCAGGTGTACCTCGAATTTTCAGATTCGATTCCTCTCAAAACCTGAGCTAGAAATAAAATTAATGATTCATTCCCTTATCAAATTTAAATGAGTTAAATTCCTTACAATTGTCACTAAATTTGATCGCTTTTTATTGGTGGGCGATTTTAACATTCATGTTTGCTGTCAGTCAAACCCTCTGTCGTGGGAATTTCTTAATATAATTGATGCTTTTAACCTGATACAGTGGGTTAAAGGCCCCACTCATATCCACGGTCATACTCTGGACCTTGTTCTTTCTTATGGGGTTGATATTACTGATATTACTGTTTCTGATTATATGCTCTCTGATCACAAGCCTATTTTATTTTCTATGTCTCTTCCTAGTCTTTCTCATGTCTCTACTAAAGCGCCATCTCTGTCTTGGGTTTATTCTCCTCAGCTCAGTGTAAATTTTAGTCAATGTTATGCTAAGTCCTGTTCTCATTTACACCTGGACTCTCCCTTCGCGGACTTGGATGCAGATGAACATCTGAGTCTGTTAAATAGTGCTTGGCTTAATGTAATGAATGTGACTGCTCCTTTAAAGCCTCTCAAGCACAAATCTAAATCTGAATTGTGGCAAACTGCTGAAACTCGGCTCAGTTGTTCAAAGAGAGTTAATTGGCTTATCATAGCGCCGCCAAATCGGCTAAGGCGACCTATTTTTCTAATTTGATTCTACATGATCAGTCCAGACTCAAGGTCCTGTTTTCTGTTATCAGTTCTGTTGTTAATCCCCCGGTCAATACTATGTCTGTTGCCTCTGTCACTCTTTGTGAAAGCTTCTCGAGGTTTTTTAAGGATAAAGTAGTTAAATTAGGACTGGTAGCTTATACTTCCCCTATTGAGTTGCCTCTCCCCCCGCCGTTGTCTGCATCTTGGGATGTTTTTGAACCTGTTTCCCTTCAGTCACTCAAAGACACTATTGCCAAGCTGAAACCATCCTCTTCTTCATATGATGTTATCCACCCTAGATTTTTAAAACAAATTGTTGATTCGGTTGGACCGGGCCTAGTGTCAATTTTTAATAAGTGTCTTTCAACTGGTGTGGTTCCTGCTAATCTGAAAGTGGCCACTGTCACGTCCTCTCCTCAAGAAGCCTTCACTTGACCTGTCGGTTTTAAAAAATGATCGCCCCATCTCTGTTTTACCATTTATCTCCATGGTTTTGAAAAGGATTGTGTTTTCCAACTTCAATCTTTTCTTGCTGTAAATAGTCTGATTGAGCACTTTCAATAGGGTTTCTAAGGCTGCCCACAGCACTGAATCTGCCCTTCTGAGAGTGATAAACGACATATTTTTAGCCACTGATACGGGTGATTCTGTGGTCCTCGTTCTTTTAGATTTATCAGCTGCTTTTGACACCATTAACCATTCTATATTAATCAATAGACTAGAATCTTGGGTGGGTCTCTCTGGCACAGTTCTAAAGTGGTTCCAGTCATTTTTATCCGACAGGAAATATGTGGTGAGGCTAGGAGAATTTTTCTCTTCCACGGTTTCTCTCCCCTGTGGTCTTCCGCAAGGCTCAATTTTGGCCCCCACTTTATTTCTGTTGTATATGCTACCTCTGAGCTCCATTTTTAGAAAACACGGGTTGTTTCATTTTTATGCCGAGACACGCAAATTTATTTACCTTTTAGGAAAAATTATCCATTGGTCATGACTGCTCTCTCATCTTGCTTAGGCGAGGTTAAATCCTGGATATCTCAAAATTTTTTATTTTAAATTTAGAGAAGGGAAAACTTGAAGGTGAGCGTTTTCGGCTCCATAAGATAATATGGATATGACTTAATCTTGACCTAGGACTTTTCGGCTTTTAGGTCCTCGAGGTGTACGGATTCTGGGTGTTGTTTAGATGACTCGCTAAAAGTAGATAGCAAATTTACAATCCCTGTAAAATCAAATAGTTTACCTTATTTAGATTTAATTAGTTATCTTTACTTAGTTGTCATACTTACTAGGTTTTATTAAAGGGGTCTTATGATGTGATTTCAAGTTTTCCTTTCTCTTTGAGTGTTACAAGCTCTTGGTGCATAAATAAGATCCCTAAAGTTGCAAAGACTAAGTCTCAAATCCAAAGAGATATTCTTTAAAAGTTAAGAGTCTGGTCTGTGTGCCCTCCTGAAAAACGCCTCGTTTAAACACGCCCCACATGTTTACGTCACTGTGTGGGAAGATTTGCAAAACACCGCCCAAATGTTCACACTAAGAAAGAAGGCGTAACTTTATTGTTGTTGCCAGTCGCGCTGTGTGTTTCGTAATGCGGGGAAAGCGAAACTACTTTGTTTGGTCTTTCCAAAAATGGACACGACTAGAAATCCGTGGTTAAGTTGTATTTACAACACTAATCCAGAACAGTTCAACCCAAATATCCATTTGTGTGCAGCACATTTTATGGAAGACCGTTTCCTATCCTGAGATACAATGCCGGATGTTATGACAAATATGTTTTTCTGACTCTCAGACTGTAAGTACGTTTTCATATTTGAAGGATTTCCCACTGATGATTCAAACGCGAGTTTTGAGCAGTGAGAGTAGCGCTTGTTGTTTGTCATTTATCCGATCACAAATGCAGACAGCTCTTTATGTTTATGCGGCGCGATGCAACGCGTTAAAAGACAATATAAGTCATTATAATCCGTAATATGTCCCCACTGGATGCAACAATGCATTCCTAGTTTATGATGTGTTTTCATGTTTTTGTTTCGTCGCTCCGGCCGGGACACGGCATCATCACAATATGGTAGGGGTGTAACATTTCTGTCACATGCTTGAGGTGTTCGGCAAATCACAACGCACTGGATAGCGGGCCAATCACAGCACACCTCACCTTTCAGACTGATGAGCTTTGTAAAAATCGAGGCGTTTCAGAAAGGCGGGGCATCGAGGAGAAACAATAATGTACAGTATATGGAAAATAATGTTCTTTGAAACCTATAAACCGCAATTATAAACCAATTCATACACCAATACACCAAATAATTGTTCTTTTTAGCAAATCATATGTCCCTTGAAGTTACAGATACGTTCAGGGCAAGAAAAACAAATTTACTTACTGTTTTGAGTGAATTACTTAAAAATATTCATTAGCCACAAGGAACCATACCTTTAATAAACCAGTGAGAGGCAGCAGTGCACTAATTTGTTGCTAATGAGCAACAAAAAAACAGAAGAAGAAAAGAAAAAGTGTCTTAATAGACTTTTCACTCATTTACTCCATGTCTGCGGTTATCTTTCACTAGTTGCATTCACTCGTTTCCCAAAGTCATCTTGAATGTTGAATTTTCAATACAACTGAAATATTTGAGAGAACATCACATAAGCTAACTTCATAAATAGATGTTGATTTTCCTAAAATGTTTTTTTTAACTCACCATTATAGTGATTAGCGTTCCCTTTGGTATTGCTGTTGGAACTTTGTTTATATTAATATAATTTCCTTTTGAGTCAATAAAGTCATGCATTATGAAATCAGAGTTATTAGATTTCAAGAATAAAATTATATAACATGGGTGTCACTTAGAAAGTGACCTATCTTGTAATTGATTCATTAGTGAATTTATTATGTGTGAGTTTATTAATGAACTTTAGCAAGTAAGTTTTTCAATAATACCTTGAGAAGCGCTTATTAGGGTTTATCTTATTCTTAATATATTGTGGTTATATGCTAAAGTCACACACAAACTTAAACATTCAGCATGGGAATCACAACAATGGTAACAAATCAATTTAATTAATTTTTATTAATTGTAACAATAACCATTTTATTTGCTTTTTTTGTTGTGCTACTACTGACACAAGACAGCAAATGAAATTGGCAAATAAAAACAACAACTGTAAAACAAAGCAACTGCATAATTTATTCTTGATCAAGTACCCCCTACAGTTCTTTTTTAGTTACTAGAATTCTCGTGTAAGTAAACTATACTAACTAAGCATCTGTCAGTACAACATACTATTGCTATTTCAATTTACTTATTTTTTTTAAAGCAATAGGTTTGCATGCTTTTTTTAAGTAAGCCCAACTATTTCGATTTTACAGTGCTGTGATTGGGTCCAGTTTTCATCAGCTCCGTACACTTGCAAAAATTAAACACTTTCTCACTGACAAGACTTTGGAGATGGCGGTTCATGCCTTTATTACATCGCGTCTCGATTATTGTAACTCTTTATACTGTGGCATCTCCAAAGCTCAAATTGCCCGTCTTCAATTGGTCCAGAACGCTGCCTCTAGATTTCTTTCAAAAAAGAAAAAAAGGGATCATGTCACTCCACTCTTGAAGGCCCTTCATTGGTTACCTGTTCAATTTAGAATACATTTTAAATGTTTTTTTCTTTCTTTAACTTAAGCTCGGGGCGTTTTTTGGAATTTTCGCCTAAATTTTTCATACTCAAATTCAAATGTTTGCCCTACACACATACAATGGAGGAAATTTAAAAAAATGGTTTCATTGTAAATAAAACCCTTTGAACTACAAAATATGAGTGGAATTCTTTATAAATAACATTATATACTTTTCAACTATTACTATAAACACAAAAAAAAACATAGGCGCTTTTTGAGTTTTAATTGAATACATATTTTTTGAGATTCTGTAATTCAGGTTCTGTTAGGCTCAACTCGCTGGAATTGCCTTGTTTGATGCCCCTACATGCCAAAAAGTACCAGAAAAAAGAATCTTTCAAATAACAGCTTCTAAACAGGAGTTAGAACAGTATTTGTGAAGCGATTGAAAATGTACAATTCTGCATCGAAATGTGTCATGGTGAGTTTCTCTTGCAAAAACAGGCTTTATAAAACACATTAACCCCACAATCCTATTGTATTTTGTGCCATAAGCACTTTAATTGATTATTGATTGAATTATGTTTCATTTTATGTTTTTCTAAGTAGTAATATACAAAATGGCACAAGCGCATTGGACCAAACTTGTCATATTGTGATCTCTACACTCAGTTTAATTCTTTCAGGATGCTCAAGACTGTCTACATTATAATATTTATATGGTCTATAACATCCTAAAATAGAACCTATATCCTCCAGCTTTATATCATTCCATTTATATGCATTCTGTATTGGGCTAGTGATCACAGCATCTCTCACCTCAGCATCAGTTGATCACAGCATCTGTCTCTCATCCTGCATCCAGCTGTGCTTGCCTCCGTGGTCCAGAGCTGGGCTAATCCGCTAGCCGCGAGCTACATTCTACATTCACAGCGTCAAAAAAAACATATGTTAGCTCATCTACACCGTACTGTAATAATCCATCTATATTTACTGTATATTTACTGTATACTTACTGAAATGCATAATGTACTCTACTTTTCTGTCAGCAAACAGTGTATCAGTGTTCTAGTATAGCTAACACGTTTCATAACAAAGGGTAACACTCTCAAACTCACGGAGAATCGCTGCTAAAGTCTCCCCAGACGCGCGTCCACTGCTCTCCAAGGCTCTCCACGGCGAGCTGACCGTTCTTCATCGTATATAACTTGTAATATGATAATCATAGACTGAAAGGATCCGAGACGCGTTCGCTGCAACTCTTCCTTGTGGTCAAAAGCCTTCAATTCTCGCGTCATGGACTTCATTCTCCACAGAGCACTGGCTGAGCGAGCGGAAGGTGACCCCTCCTTTCTCTGCCCACTGTGCTGACGTGGTGGTGTCAGAGTTCACAGAGTCTGTAATGGGCGATCTGAGTGACGTGTAATATGACCAATTGCAGCCCAGAACTGGCCGCAGAGATGTATAGCATCAGAAGAGCTGAATGCGCGGTGGCATGCCATGGAGAGCTGTGATCCCCGACGCGCGCTGGATTCCGTTACCTGGGCAGAACGCGAATATCTCACCGATGGAAGCATGCAGAAACGTGAATATGGTCTTTTTTGAAAGAAGAGATCCTAATCTAAAAGGTAGTATAGAGTTTATATATATTTGTGGCTGTTTGCGGCTAAATGAAGCAGTGCTACGAGTAGAAATGTTACAAAATAAAAAATTTCCGTTTTTTTTTTTTTTTTTTTCATCGCGATTCTATTGAAGATAATTCGATCTATGATTGTCACACAATAAAATAATCTACATCGTGAAATTCCTGAGAATGAGAGCTTTCTTGTGATATATGACTTGACTTTATTGTAAAAAATATATCAAATGCCCATTCTTCGTAAAAAAAGTTCGCAATGGCTAGGCGGAAAATCGTGTGTGGGACTAATACATTTTTAAGCTTAATTTTACTGCTTTATGAATCCTAAAACCAAGCTTTATGGTATTCTTTGTAAAGAAGACACTCCCAAGCTTTCAAATGAACCCATATATGGGCTGATACCATATAAGGAAGGCTATGCAAATGAGGCATACATATTTTTTACGGGACTTTGGACCCGTATCCGGTCCGCATAGTTTTAACTGGTTTTAAATCTCTGCAAAATCGCACGCGCCTTTATTTATCTGATTGCGTAGCGTATCTCCCTTGAGAAGCCTAAGTCATCTTGCGACCAGAACCTTCTTTTAATTCCGCATACCAGACTCAAGCGTAGAGGTGACCGTGCCTTCTCAGTAATTGGGCATCGCCTTTGGAATGACTTGCCAGTGGAGATCAGAACGGCCCCTAGCCTGTCTATTTTTAAGTCTCTTTTAAAAACCCATTTGTTTTCATTGGCCTATTAGGACTATATTCTTGCCTATTGTATTTCCTATTTGTGTTTTATTTTTCTGGTTGCAGTTTTTGTATTACTAATTTTTATGATGATGTTTCTTGCTGTGAAGCTCTTTGGTCAGTCTTGTGGCTGTTTTAAATGTGCTATATAAATAAAGAAAACTTGAAACTTGGATATATTTTGGTGGCCTATAAATAACCACACCAAAACAGGCTTAAAATGTCAAGCTTTAATAATTTTAAGCTCAAGTTGTTGACTGTCATCAAACAATGACTTTTAAACTGTTGCCTGGTCAAAATTCATGTGGTGTAGCCTACTCCAGCCTTAACACTAATTACAGGTGTTTCAGGTTAACTGTTTTTACTTAACCCTCTGGGGTCTGAGGAGGTTTTGGTGCCCTGGAGAAGTTTTGACATGCCCTGAAATTTGTGTTCTTTCAGTATCTTAAAAACATATTAATGTTAATTATATTTCAATCAGGAAAACTCTTGGAAGATTTTAGCATGGTAATGGATATGACAATGTTAATGTATTTGGTCTTGGCGGAACAGATCTGCTACGCTGTTGCTGATGCTGCTGCTGTTGGTTATTGCTGTAGTTGTAGATTATTGCTGCTGCTGCAAGCAAGAACAGGAACTTGCTACTGCCAATGCATACGGCGATACAGTGCCGTGAGTATTTAAGACATACTGCTGCTGCACAAATAGCATATCAAATAACCAGTAGCAGATCTATACAGGTGGGGCTGGGGAAGGTGGAGAGTTTCAGAAAAACTCTGAAAGTGAGCTGCAGGAATCTCAACTGAATGCTAGCCAGCCATATAAATGCAAGGCAGTAAGCTCATTGGCTGCATATGCAGCATGAACCAATCAGCTTGTGCCAAGTCGTTTAACTCTCTGAATATCATCAGATATGTTAACAACCTGTCAGCCTGCGCCATCTAGAGTTTCATGACTGAACTATATATTAATGTTAATGATGATTAATTCAGCACAAACTGGGCTATAATAATATGTGAGCAGTATGAACGTAAATGCTTGTGTTTTTGAGAAAACAACTTTTATGCTTGGTTAGTGAAAAACTAAACTTTTTAAGTCACTGAAATAAGGCCATAAAACACATACTGAACAGAACAATTGATCTCAAGACTTTTGAGAACATGATGTCATAGAAACGAGTTTTTGCTACAAAATGATTTGAAAATAACCCTGTTCACTCGTTCACAGAAAACAATATATTGATTTAACTTTTGTAAGGCATGTTTTGTGTTAGAAAGGCTGAGGGGTGTGAAGTAACGAATTGCAAATACTCAAGTTACAGTAATTAAGTAGTTTTTATCAGTAATTGTACTTTTTTTTGAGTAGTTTAAAAATTGTGTACTTTTACTTTTACTTGAGTACATTTTAAGTGATGTATCGGTTCTTTTACCTCGCTATTTTCCTCCGTTTGTGGTCGTTACATGTTTATTTTAATTTTATTTTTTATCCATGAACGTGATTGGATAGAGAGATAGTAATCTGTCTCGTGACTTTCGTCAGATCAAATTGTGCATAGAAAACTTTAATCTCCAGCTGTTTATCATGGCTTCTGGAAGTGCATTCTTCAAGCATTAATTCTGTCGCATCTTCCTCTAACTTAATATGTTAAGGTAAATTTCGGATTTCTGCTTACTAAATTATTTGTATATATGCTTGCCTATCTACACGGCCTGAAATTTGGTGTGAGGTTGCAGGTATTACGTACAGTGTTAACTCCCGCAAGTGCAACGTTCGGTAAATTCCCACTCATTTATGAGACAGCCTCGTCTCTCTCTCGCGTGCGTTCTGCAGCAGTCACTTGGATAAGTCGTTGTTGCTTGTTGAACTTGTTGACTTTTGATGAGAGTTTGACGCGTTATCGCTCTGTGAAAGGTGGTTGGGAAACTTATTGATGACCTGTGGTGTTAACATACTGCATCTGTGCCAGCGCGTGATGTAATAAAACTCGTGAATGAACTTTTTTTTTGTCCATTTTTTACAATCCACCTTCATTTAGCAAGTGCACTTGCGCATAAACAATTTTCAATTTCAACACTTTTTGTTCCGTTCAGTTGTGGATGCTGCTGATTCACCGAGACCACCCCAGCTCAGCAAAGAGACGTGTGTGTGTGTTTGTGTTTTCCTTTGAAAAAGTTTCCCCAGAAATACCTCGCTATTTAATGCATTTTTCCTTACAAATTGTATTATCAGCATAAAAATTCGAGTAAATGTGTAAAAGGTATGCCATGAATTTGCCATCCTTCTAGAACAATGTGCATTTATGTTAAGATTGTAACATAAATGATCAAGTTTAGTTATTTTTATTTCTTTATTGCAAAACGCTAAAAATGGCACCGTTTTGGAGAGAAATGGGCTCTCATTTGAACCCATATCATAGTGTGTCATGCTGAACTATGAGTTTTTAATGGTGTTTGTATTTGCACTGTTCTAAACATTAATATTTTATGTGCCACGACAGCATATGTTGTCTCAGTGGCTTTATACATGATTTTAGATATATTTTTTCAAACTTTATGATTTAAATGGGGATGATTGTACTGAGAATAACTTTAATCTTTTCTTCAGCTGAATACTGTTTCTGTGCTGTTTTGATATATTTTCAAGAGTTGGCAGTCAAAATTAAAACTGCTGGATGATAGATACTCTTTATTCCCCCCCCCCCCTGTTATGACACTCATTAATGTGAACTACAGAATGTACAACGTTTTTAAAATGTATCAATTGTGGTGTACAGTGTGTATTATGATTGGGAAGAATCCACAGCTCAGTACTCACTACTCAATACTCATGAGTACTTTTAAATAGGCTACTCTTTTACTCAAGTAGTTTTTTTGGACAAGTATTTTTACTCTACTCGCACTACATTTTTGGAAGGTAATGGTACTTTTACTTGAGTATATTTTTTCAGTACTCTTTTCATCACTGGAAAGGCTGTGTGCGAGAGAGTGGCAATGGCCATGAATATTTAGTGATTCACACCTGATAGACAAAGGGCCGTTCCCTAATGGCCTATTTGTGTGACTGTGACTTTAAGGCAGACAAAAAAATTGTATTTTATTTGCAACACAGTATAATCAAAATATACTTAATAAAGGTCAAAGCCACATTATTGAGCACACTGATATAAACACAGAGACATGAACAGACTTTGTGTCATTCTTGAAAACAGATTCTGTTCAACAAGTGAAACAAGTAAACCATACCTGATATTTCCAGTGTTTGTTGCTTCTTTCTGTATAGATTCAAGAAAAAAACAACAACAAAAAACGCCACCTCATCAGTTATCCCCATGGAGTTATTTTACATATTTTCTGGAGAAACTATATTATTACATTAGCAATCACGAATATTGGCCACTCATAACTCCTAAATAAATAAATATGATTTTATAGTCATAAACGCAAGCCTGCTTTGTATTATACAATAAAAAAACAATTTATATCTGGGAAACTAAAATATTATTGTTAAGCACGTCATAAACATCTATATATATTGGCGAACAGAGTATATCACAGTAAAGTTTTGTCTAAACATTAGACTATATCATTCAGTGTTACAGTGTAAACACTATTACTTTTATATCGTATCATTTTCTATTTTATAGAACATTAAAGCTGACTTTGCAAAGGTAATCCAAAGCTTATTCCTCACAATACGTCGTCTTCCAGAAACAACAAGTAGTCGAAATGAGCTTGAAGAAAAAATCTTGGTACTTGGTTTACAGAGGTGATGTGGGTGATTACATGTGTGCGTGTCTCACGTGGACGATTGTAATATCAAAAGCGGAGCCGCTCGTGGACATGATCTCATTAAAGATAATTAGCTCAGATGAAAAAACTGGACATTGCGTTGGTTTCATACTGATTACTTTATCAGAGAATATTTGTTTTCGACAAAACTTAGTTTAAAAGTAGACACTTCAAGCTTTCTATAAATATATCTCTCATGTCTGTGTGTCAAGTATTCGCTGAGTTTCAGTTCATTTTTGTGACGCATTTCAAAATGAAGATCCCGGAGACAGAGGTGGCACAACGTGCACCTTTGTTTCTTTTCTTTATTTTACAAAAGCACAACGTTTTGTTTTTATGAGATTAGTAGACGCTTTACCGATTCGAATTATGTATTGCTCTTATCTGTACAATCAAAAATGACGGAGTAATTTAAGTTCCTTTAGGGATTATCAGGAAGAAATGCCACAAAACACGCCGCCGCATTTGTCAACCCAAGAGGGTTAATTAATATCCACATATATCATCAATATTGTAGTCAGTCATTTGCACCAATTTAAATGGAGAAAATAAGTCAGTCTGCCCTTTTGGTATCATTGTGTGCACCACACTGAGCATGGACCAGAGAAAAAAAGAAAAAAAAAGTTGTCTGAGGAGATCAGTGTGGTAAACAACACATTCCAGGGCCCAGTTTAAGGTTTGCTATATTTTGATTGGATTTTGGTGGACTAACACAAACAAACTCTCGAACGCTATCAGGGGTGTATTCCAGAAAGCAAGGTTAACTTACCATCTGCTAAACCCTATCTTCTCGGATGATTAACCCAAACCTTGTTTACTTGAGGTATGTTGGTTCCAAAAACGTTTCCGGGAGTAAGTTCATTCAACTAAGAGTATGTTCCTGGTTAACACTCAAGACATTCACAGCAGAGCGATAAATTGATGAGTCACTATGGAAACAGATGCTAAGAAAAAGTGTGCCATACTACACTGAACAAAATTATAAACGCAGCACTTTTGTTTTTGCCCCCATTTTTCATGAACTGAACTCAAAGATCTAAGACTTTTTTTATGTACACAAAAGGCCTATTTCTCTCAAATATTGTTCACAAATCTGTCTAAATCTGTGTTAGTGAGCACTTCTCCTTTGCCGAGATAATCCATCCACCTCACAGATGTGGCATATCAATATGCTGATTAGACAGCATGATTATTGCACAGGTGTGCCTTAGGCTGGCCACAATAAAAGGCCACTCTAAAATGTGCAGTTTTATCACACAGCACAAATGCCGCAGATGTCGCAATTTTTGAGGGAGCGTGCAATTGGCATGCTGACTGCAGGAATGTCCACCAGAGCTGTTGCCCATGAATTGAATGTTCATTTCTCTACCATAAGCCGTCTCCAAAGGCATTTCAGAGAATTGACAGTACATCCAACCGGCCTCACAACCGCAGACCATGTGTAACCACACCAGCCCAGGACCTCCACATCCAGCATCTTCACCTCCAAGATCGTCTGAGACCAGCCACCCAGACAGCTGCTGCAACAATCGGTTTGCATAACCAAAGAATTTCTGCACAAACTGTCAGAAACCGTCTCAGGGAAGCTCATCTGCACTTTGGAGAGGTGTTCTCTTCACGGATGAATCCCGGTTTTCACTGTACAGGGCAGATGGCGTCGTGTGGGTGAGCGGTTTGCTGATGTCAACGTTGTGGATCGAGTGGCCCATGGTGGCGGTGGGGTTATGGTATGGGCAGGCGTATGTTATGGACAATGAACACAGGTGCATTTTAATGATGGCATTTTGAATGCACAGAGATACCGTGACGAGATCCTGAGGTCCATTGTTGTGCCATTCATCCACGACCATCAACTCATGTTGCAGCATGATAATGCACGGGCCCATGTTGGAAGGATCTTTACACAATTCCTGGAAGCTGAAAACATGAAAAGTTCTTGCATGGCCAGCATACTCACCGGACATGTTACCGATTGAGCATGTTTGGGATGCTCTGGATCGGCGTATACGACAGCGTGTTCCAGTTCCTGCCAATATCCAGCAGCTTTGCACAGCCATTGAAGAGGAGTGGACCAACATTCCACAGGCCACAATCAACAACCTGATCAACTCTATGCGAAGGAGATGTGTTGCACTGCGTAAGTCAAATGGTGGTCACCCCAGATACTGACTGGTTTTCGGACCCCCCCCCCCCCCCCGTATGCCCCAATACAGTAAAACTGCACATTTTAGAGTGGCCTTTTATTGTGGCCAGCCTAACGCACACCTGTGTATCAGCATCTGATATTCCACACCTGTGAAGTGGATGGATTATCTCGGCAAAGGAGAAGGGCTCACTAACACAGATTTAGACAGATTTTGAACAATATTTGAGAGAAATAGGCATTTTGTGTACATAGAAAAGTCTTAAATCTTGTGCAGTTCAGCTCATGAAAAATGGGGGCTAAAACAAAAGTGTTGCGTTTATAATTTTGTTCATTGTACTTCTTTCTCTTCTCTGCTGTCAAAGGCCATTTTGCATACGTGGTTCCTATCGCCACCTAACTGTTTGTTTTGGCAAGTTGTTTAATTTTTAAAAAAATCTTTATCTTTGAGAATATAATTAATATATTGTTTGTTTTGATGCTACTTATTTCAGTCTATCATTCCTATGTTTATTATAGAAATGCGTTAAATAGAAAATTCTGAAACATGTGTTGAGATGATAATATCAAATATCCTAGAATATATATAACTATAAATCGTAATAATAGTTTTTTATAATTTAATACAGATAACTATTATAGCTTCCATTAAAATAAATATAATAATCATATTAGTATAGTATATTACCTTATTTATTACTTATATTAGTTCCTTATAATTAAAGAACTAATATAAGTAATAAAGAGAATGAGAAGGTGGAAGAGGCGTTGTCTGTTTGCCGCTTCTCCACTTGAGTTTTAACAAGATTTAACTGTTAAAATAGTTACAACGTTAGACTACTGGTGCAGTTTTTATATAATATTTGTGTCTGTTGTATGGATCTTACTGATTCAGATGACTCTACTTGGCTGGTAGTGGTTGGTAGCAAGTGCCTGCAGTTAGCTGTGTTAGGTGCCTGCATCTCCAGCGCTCACAGCTCCTTTTGGTGCTCACTACGATTTATCTCTCCTCGTCTCGATTTCTCCAACCATGTCATGGATGATTTCTTGGTGCGAGTTCTTCTCTTGCGTGGAGCCCGTGTGACTGGCATAATGAACTACTCCGCCACTCAACTGATGGAATATAACAATCATAACACTCCATCATGTATATCAGTCATTAAAGAACTTGGACTCCGATGTCGGCCCTACTACATCCACATAAGCTCTCGGCGAAAGTTTGCTTACTCCCGGTCTGGTGACGCCATCCCTTCCGTTTGGGCAGCTGTGCACCCTGTCACATCTCTTCCACGTCATCAGAGCACTGAAACTCTGTGGATTAGTAGCACTGGAGATTCTGTGAAAATGTGGAGTGGATTTCAGCCAACTTCGGCCAGTACATGTGTATCCAACATTAAAACTGAACTGTTTAATACACAATCCCTCACAAACAAATCCTGCTTCATACATGACCACATTCGGGACAAAAGTTTGGACATAATGTGCCTCACAAAAACCTGGCATTAACCAGATGTTTTTTTTCTGTTTTAAATAAGACCTGTCCCCCTGCCTACTGTTATTTCCAAAAAGCTCCGTAGCACTGTCCGTGGTGGTGGCGTGGCTGTCATCTATCGCAGTCATCTGGATCTGTCCTCTCTGGCCCTCCCTGAGCTGTCTTCCTTTGAATGTCTGGCATTTAATTGTAAGCCCCCTTTCCCAATGACAGTACTCTACCGGCCACCCAGTTGTACAATTTTTTTTTTACTTTCTGCGCAACCTCTTCCAATATAATAATACTTGGAGATTTTAACATTCATGTCAACAACCCCTCGTGCCATCTTGCTACACAATTCTTGCAGTTATTGGACTGCTTAAACCCACACACACCAAAGGGAACATTCTTGATTTGGTCATTACTGAGTCTGCCCCTCTAAGTGCACCATTTGTGTATGATCTGGGTGTATCTGACCATAAGGTCATCTCAAGGAGCTGCCTTTTCTGTCTGCCTTTTCCCACATCAAGTCCAAATGAAAATGAATACATTTCAGAAACCTGCAAAACATTAACACAGAAAACCTGACCTTAAGCCTTCAGCATCTCCTTTCTGTAAATGTCTCATCAGTCACTGAATCTGTGGAATTTTATAATAAGTCATTGAGCAGCATTTTGGATCTCCATGCACCCATCAAAGTTAGGACAATTATGTTTTCCCACTCAGCTCCCTGGTTCATAAGTGACCTGCGGAAAATGAAGGCAGCTGGACGTGCCCTTGAGCGGCCGTATAATGCTTCTGGACTTACTGTTCACAAGCTGGCCTATCGGGACCACCAAAAAGCTTATTTGAAGTCCATCAAAGAAGCATGGTCACAGTACTATTCAAACATTATTCAAAATAGTTCTGGCAATTCCAAACAGTTGTTTTCCACCATAAATCATCTCCTTAAACCTCAAATTGCTCCGCTCACAGGAGCTACAGAGGAACAATGCAACGATTTTATTTTTACCTTTTTTAAAACCAAAATTGCCAAAAAAAAGCTCCTCCCTTTCTGGTATTTCAAGGCTGTTCTGCTGCTTCTCAGAAGTTGCTCAACATGAGGTTGAGGATACCATCAGGAGGATGAGATCCTCCACCTGTGCCCTCGACCCCTTTCCTACACCTCTGGTGAAAGCAAATATTTCACACAACTATTACAAACAACTGTTAGCCAATCATAGCAGTGGGCGTTTACTTCTGAGTCTAAAAACCACCATGCCTATTTAAACAGAATGTTTCAATAAGGGGGGGTCGAAACAGGACAGTGTTTATAAAATATTCTTAAACCTGATAACCCGCACCTGGACGTGGGCGCACTGAATGCTCTTTGTTTGCACGTGTCAATGTTTACGAATAGATTAAGTGAAAAGGGACAAAATTAATCTTGACAAACTGTACATCATTCTAAAGGTCTAAGCCTCAAGCATCGACGATAGATCGCCGTTTTTCAATGGAAAGCTTATAAGGAATGTATTTGCTAAATCTGTGTAAACATGCATAATAAAAACGCAGAACGTACCAGATTCATTGTAATAATGAGTCATAAACGCATCCACTGCGTTTATAACTAACCCAGTTATAACTAAACCCAGTTTAGTTGGAAAGGCAAGGGTCCACTGAACAACATCCCATAGAGCATATTTAGTCCAACGAAACAATAATGTTGTAATATGGATGGTTATTCCTTTGTTTACGTCTCATTTCTTCGGGGAGAGTTATTGTTTGTATCCGTTATGGAATAACTTACGCTCAAAAAAACAGAGTTGGGACTTTCAAGTCACAAGCAAGTCTTCAAGTCATATCCCAAGTCCTCAAAGAGTTAAAGTTAATGAGATAATTACGTGACTAATTAAATGATGATTGTGCATTAGTGATGAACACCTGCTGTTATTGAGAATTACAGAAGATCAGATGTTGATGTTTTATTGGTTAAAATGATGGCACCATCATGGAGATCAGTGTTTGCTTTAGTTGTGCTCTTGACCCTTGACTCTTGTGTTAGAACTTTTTTAATAGCAGTGCATGCAGTGTCGTGAAGCAGAGAGATCAGTGCTATGCAGTGAGCAGCTAGTAGCTGGTTTTTATATGATGAGAAAGTTATCATGCGCTGAAATGATTACAATCAAAAGATGATATATGTTTATGTTTTGCGTAATCAACCCTGTGAAACTACAGCACGTAATACAAAATTCTGTTTAACAGTTACTATAAATAAATTTTAAATCTTTGGAATGCATATAAATATTTGATCTTCAGTGCTAATTAAACACGCACAGACATCAAGAACCAGCATATGAATCTCAACAATTGTGACAATCAACAAAATGCTTCATGCTGCAATGCATGCTGGGGTAACACCATAGTAAAAGTTCAGTTGATTTCATCCAAGGCTGTGGCTGAAGTCAGGTGTAGTTCTTGTGTTTCTCTTTTCTTCAGTGATGTTGATTGTTAACAGCAGCTGTTCATCTCTAATGCACAATCATAATTTAATTAGTCACTTAATTATCTCATTAACTTTAACTCTTTGAGAACTGGGGATATGACTTGAAGACTTGCTTGTGACTTGAAAGTCCCACCTCTGCAAAAAACTGCATCTTGGTAGTAAAAAACGACATGTTTCATAGCATTCAGTGTCACAAACTGAATGAGACCATCCGCTTAAAAAAAAAAGTAAAAAATATGCGGAATCTTGTTTATTTTAATTCTGGTGCTCTCTCGTGACAGCTTGTCATGCACACTGTGATCTTATGGTAGCGTAACTTAGCGATCGGCTTTTTGCACAAATTATTCTTTTTTTCTTCAACATTTTTCATATGTGTGTGTGTTTTTTGTGAGGAATGTGGCTGTATCTGTATAATTACCATCTGTATGACCGCACATCAGCATGTGATTACTGACTGTATGACCAGCTATCAGTGTGAATGCTGTATGTCTGGCAATCAGAGTATGCACTTGAAATACAAAGCAAATTCTTTTTTTTCTCTCTTCTTTTTTCTTCTTATTACTCAAAAATTATTCTTATTGTATTTTTCTAGTGCTCAAATAAATCACTTATACGATGTCTAAGATTCAGTCTATTATTTTATAATTAAAAAAGTAATCCAGTGGTTGTATATGCTAAATAGTTTTGTGAACCCTTACATTTGTAAGGGTTCTACATATAGACATAGTCTCAGAAAAATGGCTGCAGGAATCTAATTTTTCATGGTATCTTCTTCAAATTTGAAATATAAACCCATGAGACATGTGACTTTCAACCCATTAATTTTCTGGATCGCTCAAGGACTGATTTCATGTATTTGTATATGCAAAAAAAAAAAAACATTCCGTGTGGTATGAATAGTAAAGCCTAAGGTGTCTTCTTTCCAAAGATACCCAAATTGTGTGTGTAGCACACTGTTGTCAGGAACTGTTACCATGTTAAGTTAGGTAGGCCATTTTCAGCTGTGAGTCCCAAAATGGGGGGAGCAGGTTAACAGCTTAAATGTCCTAATTGATCTTATGGCCAGATCCTGGCCCATCTACATACCCATCTACATCAGCTACAGGAGTTGCTTGTTTGCAGTGAATGCCTCTGAAGGCTGTATGACAAAATATTATTTTAAGAGTCCTATCATTTTTTTTCTGTCTGTCATTTTAATTTGTATTATTTTATTTATTGTATTATTATTCCTATTATTTTTTAAATATTCTGTTGAATCAATAATCAACAGCATTTAAAAAAAATGTAATATGGAATAAACCATGTAGATGTCAATTACTTTAGTCAATTTTAAAGAAAATCAGGGTTTTGTTTGTTTTCTCTGCTTTTTTATGTTTATGTAGTGCTCTCTTTCTGTTTTTTTTGTCTCATGCTTTAAAGGGGTCATATGATGTTGCTAAAAATAACGTTATTTGGTGTATTTGGTGTAATGAAATGTGTTTATGCGGTTTAAGGTAAAAAACCATTATTTTCCACATACTGTACATTATTTTTTCTCCTCTATGCGCCGCCTTTCTGAAACGCGTCGATTTTTACAAAGCTCATCGGTCTGAAAAAGCGAGGTGTGCTCTGATTGGCCAGCTATCCAGTGCGTTGTGATTGGCCGAATACCTCAAGCGTGTGACGGAAATGTTACGCCCCTTACCATACTGTGATGCTGTGTCCCGGCCGGAGTGACGATACAAAAACATTAATTATAAACGAGGCATTTGTTGCATCCAGTGGGGACATAATTACTGATTATAATTACTTTACTGTCGTTTTACTCGTTCATTGCATCGTGTAAACATAAAAGCATGTCTGCAATTGTGATCGGAGAAACTACAAACAACAAGCGCTACTCTACACTGCCCAAAACTCACGTTTGAATCGTCAGTGGCAAATTCTTTAAATATAAAAAACTTACTTACAGTCTGTGAGTCAGAACAGCCGGCATTGTAGTCTACTCTTCCAGGATCAGGAAACAGTCCTCCATAAAATGCGCTGGACACATCGGAATATTTGGGTTAAACTGTTCTGTAAACACAACTTAACCACTGATTTCTAGTCATGTCCTCATTTGGAAGGCCACAAACAACAGTAGTTTCGCTTTCCCCGAAACACACGGCATTCTAGAGTGAAGGGCAGCCGGCGGATTCGACGAAGGAGCGGCCGGCGGGCTTGCGGCAACCACATGTGATGACCCCGGGCTGGACTCCGCTTCGTCCACGGTGAAAGCCGATCCGGCGATCCACAGCGCGAAGTTGATGCATTTCCTCAGTGACCAGAATGGATCAGCTCTAGGCGAAGCGGATATCGTTTTCTTTTGGAAGTCCAAACAAAGTAGTTTCGCTTTCACATCTAAACACACAGCGCCTTCACGACATGGCAGCGGGCGGCAACAACAATACTACAGCGAGAATAAAAGTTACGCCTTCTTTCATTGCGTGAACATTTGGGCGGCGTTATGCAAATCTTCCCACATCGTGACATAGACATGTGGGGGCGTGTTAGAATGAGCCGTTTTAGGTAGACGTGGTTGACTCTTAACTTTTATAAAGAATATCTCTTTGGATTTGAGACTTTAGTCTTTGCAACTTTACAGATCTTCTTTATGCACCAAGAGCTTGTAACACTCCAAAGAGAAAGGAAAAATTTAAATCACATCATATGACCCCTTTAAGTGTTTTTAATTTCTCTCACTTTTCTCTTTTCACTGTTAAACACTACATTTTATTCTCTTGCTACAATGTGCTAAAAGTAACTAAAGTCAGAAATGTTTCAAGATAATAGACATATTTCAAGATTTAACTTTCTCTCTAGTAAAGTTGTTAGTAGCTTTTTTAATAATTTTTACTGACTGTTGCTGTTAAAAAGGGTTTTCCTTTCAAGAAATATTTAGCATTGATATATACATTCTTGTCTCTTTCTCAATCTTTCTAAGGTATGCCATGGCTCGATTCAACTACTACTTTGAAAAGAAGCAAGAGTTCTTTGGAATGAAGCTTCCTTGATTCTTCTACCAGCCTAGTGCAAGAGGGTGCTAGTGCTAGTGCATATCCATCCTAATATCACACAGATTCTTCTTACATTTAGTTTAAGTATGAACAATGATCATACTCATTTGTAGGACTGAAAGTTAACAAAAACATTTGTTTTCCTGTTACAACTCCTTCTTTACCAAAAAGCCCATTTGGAATTCCTAAACAGGTATAGTGATCAAGGCCTATAGGCTGAGATGTTTATGATTACTTAAATACATATAAACATATGAATAGAAAAAATATAAATATGAAATAAAATTAAAATAACCCAGTAGATCTGTGGTTCTCAGCCCTGTTCCTGGAATACCCCCAACACTACATATTTTGAATGTCTCTTTTGTCTGACCCATCCATTTGAGCTCTTGGATTCTCTACTAATGAGCTAATGACCTGAATCAGGTGTGAATTAGGGAGACATATGAAATCAAAGTCCATTTACGGCAAGTCATTTCACTCAGTGGCAATCTTTGCCACCTCTCGGGCAACTATTTCAGTCATGCAAGTACAGCTCCCATCTCTTCGAATGGGGAAGAAAAAACAAAAAAATGTTATTTAGGAGATGGGACTTCGCAATAGTGTGTTGCACTTTTTCCCATGGTGTGGGTACTCCCCCTGCAAACAAGCCTGCTGGCCCTTTACGGGCCCACTTTGGGCTGCCAGCACAGGGCCACTGAGAATTTGCTCATTGGCAAAACGTTTGACCCTCACTTAGCCTCCAGGAAGCCTTAGCACAGTTTTATTGAAAATAATAAAGGTTGAAGTCATTGTTATGGAGGTAAGCGCTTGCTTTAGTGTGGTTCCTGACCCTTGACTTTTTAATCTTAAGTTCTTTTCAGGGTGTTGTAACTGTTTCTGAAGCACATTTGTTCACATGTGATCAGTTTGTCTTCTCACAAGTTTTGCTATACCAAATGTGCTTCAGAAACAGTTATATCAGTCAAAGAAACAATAAAGTTATGAAGTCAAGAGCCCAACTAAAGCAAGCACTTACCTCCATAACGGTGACTTCAAACTTGATTATTTTCAATAAAACAGCACTAAGGCTTCCTGGAGTCTAAGTGAGGGCTGCCCGTGCAGGGCCAGTGCTAAGGGGCCAACGTTTTGCCAATGAGCAAATTCTCAGGGGCCCTGCGCTGGCAGCCCGTAAAGGGCCAGTGCAGGGAATACACGTGTAATCATTGTGAGACAAGGATGCACGCTTATCAGACAGGATTTAAACTTTGATGGGCCGAATCAGAAGTATTATTTTCCAGAGGTGGGACTTTCAAGTCACAAGCAAGTCCAAGTCAAATCCCAAGTCCTCAAAAAGTTAAAGTTAATGAGATAATTAAGTGACTAATTAAATGACGATTGTGTATTTGTAATGAACACCTGCTGTCAATCAACATCATTGAAGAAAAACGAAACACAAGAACTACAACTGACTTCAGCCACAGCCTTACATAAAAACAACTGAAAAAAATAAACACGATACCACCGTTATTGTGCTCAAACTTTGTTTATGCTGGTTTCTTGACCATTTTGCTAATTCAAATGAGTTTGTTTTTAAGCAATTACAAAATTGGTTTAGCACAAACATCTGTACATTGCTGAATCAAACCAGTAATTTTTCAGGCTTTAAGACATGAACACTTATCATATTATCCTCAACAGTGGTGACAATAATTATTCATACTGCAGTGCAGGATGGGAGTTTTTACTATTGTGTGACCCTGCATGCATTGCAGCATAAAGAATTGTGTTAATTGTCACCATTGTTGAGATTCATATGCTGGTTCTTGATGTCTGTGTGTGTCTAAACTTTACAGGAGTTTAATTTTATGTGTGCATTGAATAGAATTAAAATTAATTTAATGTGTCTGTTAGAGCAACACTTTGTCTGTATGCTGCAGTTTCATAGGGTTGGTAAAGCAAAATCTGTGCACATAAACAATTAAAATAATGTTTTTGTTTTATTTAATCAGGCAAGTTCATGATTAATTCATCTTATAAAAACAGCTAAAGTCTCTTCATTGAAGAGCACTGGCATCATTTTAACCAATAAAACATCAACATCTGTAATTCCCAATAACAGCAGGTGTTCATCACTAATGCACAATCATCATTTAATTAGTCACTTATAATTATCTCATTAACTGTCTAACAATGGTAGATGGATCATTTTGTATGTAAAACTGAAAATGGTATATTTGATTATAACCTGAGATTTCAACAAAACTCCTGCTGAGGCTTTTTAAAAATAAAAAAATAAATAACAGTGATTGTAGAGAGGCTTTACTTGGTCCAACAAATCTGGATATCTTAAAGCAATTTTTTTTGTAATTTCTCATGCTATTTTGAAATATGTTTTTGGCTTTGTTAGAAAACACTCTCTGTCTTGAGAATGGTTCCAGATATGCCTCACCCCTCCTTTTCTTCTCTCCTTCTCTCACTCGCTCCTATACATGGGGGGGCATGTTTCTCTCTCTGAATCCCCCTCCCCGCTAATTGTTTTCTCTCTCTCTCTCTCGTAGTATGTGTTTGTGTCTCTTACTCATATTCGAGGTATGCATGCGCACATGTATACATTAGCTTCTCTTGGTTCAAATGCCCAAATAAGGACATGAATGCTAGGACTACAAGGTAAAGGAGTTTGTGATGAACTATGAAGATAGTTCAGCAAACTTCGCCAAGTTTATTCCTAATATGTCCATATTTTTCCTGTACATGTGGCCATTTTATATAAAAACATGTTCTTGGCCAAAGATCCTATATGTGTATGTCATCTATATCCTCATTGGTTAAAGGGTCGAAACTACCCTCGACATATGCATATATAATATCTTTATTTCTATGAATAAATTGAAGTATTGAGAATACATTTTAATGTGTGTTTTCTTGCTTCCCGGCCATATCTACACTTTAAGGGACTGAGAAAATTTCACGGTGGCAAAGAGAATTTACAGAGGGACCAATTGTTATTTTTATTAACAGGCTTTTAATCATCAGTTTATTGGAAACCATAGTATGTTTATGGTTTACACTTTATAAATAAATGTTTGACAAAGAAAACAAAAAGAAAAACAATTCTGAATTGTACATGCTATTTGAAATAATAATTTTAAAGTACACTCAAGATGTATGGGCTGAATATACAATATATACATAGCATTCTGTGCCTAAAATGCTTTAGATCAATAACAGAAGCATTGTGCTTTTTAAGAAAGGCACTTTTTTCTTCTTCAAAATAGAAAAAAGAAAATCAAAGTGTGCTACAGTTTGAAATATCATACTAAAACACTGTGTTTTCTCCACTACAAAAAGTTAAACTCTGACATTCTTACAATACTAAATGGGTTTCTCCTGCCAAGGAACACATCCAGCAGGTGAGACAAAGTAGTCAACAGAAATATTTGCTGCATTTTTGCCACAACAGATGCATTGTGTTCCCTTCGATGATCCACTGTTTGAAAAGACCCAAACCCTTGATTCCTCCAGGTTCCCTCAGCTATGCAGTGGTCATTGTCCTCCCAGTCTGCAAAGGCTGGAGACCTGTGCTCACGGAGGAAGTTATGCATGCATAGGGAGGCCATAGTTATTTTTACTACCTTCTAAGCATATGGTGTTCCTAAAAACTCTTAACCTGTTGGCAAGAATGTCAAATGCTTTCTCTGTGAATGTATTCTCTTTGATTCACAGCCCTGTGCGGCATCTGTGCTCAGTGTGGTACACAGTAAATTCCCGAGTGTTAAATTAACACTGCTCGGAGCATATATGGTCCCACTCTAAAAGAGTGTTAAAGTAACACTGAAGCAGAGTTAAAGTTAATGAGATAATTAGTGACTAATTAAATGATGATTGAGCACTAGTGATGAACAGCTGCTGTTAACAAGCAGAATCACTGAAGAAAAGAGAAACACAAGAACTACAACTGACTTCAGCCACAGCCTTATGCCGAGTTCACACCGCACGATTTTCAAACTCGTCGGATCGCCGTTGTTTAACAATGCGTGACTATCTGAGGTTGCTGCTGTGTTCACATTGCACGATGGATCGGTGACAGGGGGTTTCACACTGCATGACTTCACAATAGGCCGAATCGCCAACAGCTCTGTTGGTCCGCAAACTTACGTTCCGACCAAAACACCCGAGAGAGGGATAGAATAACGCGAGAACCCGGGTGCTGCGTTCAGTTCGCGAGACGAGACTGTAAATTATAAAAAATATACCTATAGGGGGGGGGGGGCGTAAATAGTTCGTGAAATGATTTCCAGTTACAAGGAGAAAAAGAAAAACAGATTAGGCAGGAGGGAGATGCAGGGAACAGTGATTTGGTGTTCTGCAAAGAGAGTTAGAGGTAAATAATTTTGCAGTAACTGTAATGCTGATGTTGTGGCTGGTAAAGCAAATGTTTGTGCTCGTTTCTGTATGACATAATAGTTCATATATCTATTAAAATACTGATATTCTGGTCTCCTCCCCGAACTTCCCTCTGCCCTGTATCTTGGTCTCTGATTGGTGAGATAAGGGTGAATCATGACATGATTTTACCATAAGTTTCTTGCCATCACACATGTGTTTAATACACACAATTGTGCCAGCCAAAGAGAAACTTAATTTTAAAAGTCAAGGGTCAAGAGGCAACTAAAGCAACCACTATTCACAAAAACGGTAAGTTGAAGAAGAAAAAAAACATCTAAACATTAATTCTGTTTTAGATAATAAAGTCTAACTGGTTAGTAATGTGTGAAGCTGGTGATGCTGTTTGTGGAGTTGTAGGGGGGGGGGGGAGTGTTCAATCATTTGGCTGAGATCTTGAGAGATTTAATGTCTTGTAGTTGTGTTAACAACTCCAATGTGTTGTAGTTCTTGTGTTTCTATTTTCTTCAGTGATTCTGCTTGTTAACAGCAGCTGTTCATCACTAATGCTCAATCAGCACTTAATTAATCACTTAATTATCTCATTAACTTTAACACTGCTTCAGTGTTACTTTAACACTCTTTTAGAGTGGGACCATATATGCTCCGAGCAGTGTTAGTTTAACACTCGGGAATTTACTGTGTAGTGCTGGAGGTGTTACGGCCAACACAGACTGGCTGAGGTCTTCTAGTTAAAAAATCCAGGATCCAATAACAGAGGGTGGTGTTAAAGGGGTCATCGGATGCTCATTTTCCATAAGTTGATATGATTCTTTAGGGTCTTAATGAAAAGTCTATTACATACTTAGGTCTATAACATTAATGAAAAGTCTATAACATACTTTGGTTAAAATATCTCAATGGTAGTGTAAAAAACACCTTTTTTACCTTGCCAAAAACAGCTCTTCTCAGAGCAAGCTGTTTTGTTGCATGCTGCTTTAAATGCTAATGAGCTGTGCTTACCCTCTCTTCCGTGGGGTGACTAGCCATTCTCTGAGAGACTGTAATCTCTAGCCACATTCGTCTTGGAACTTGCTAACTAGCACATTATTGGGAAAGGCGATTTGCAAAGATTCATAAAGAAATCTTATACTCTGGATTCGAGCTGGATCACGAATGATTCGTGTGAAGATATAAATCTTTAAGCCCTTTCAATACACAAGCTTTTGAAATCTTGATGTCAAAATCCAGCATTTTTCCAAAAATCCCTGGCCCCTAAAGGATTAAACTCATTGAGTGCATCTGGGAGGGATGTGTCGTCATCACAGGCCTGTGGCAGGGGCTTTGTAGTCGGTGATGGTCTGTATGGCTTGCCACAGACTCCACTTGTCTTTGCTGTCAGTGAAGTCATTACTGATTTTTTATGCATAAAGGCATTTTGATTTCTTGATGCCACAGGACAGGTTGGCTCTTGCTGTTTTGAGGACTGCTTTGTCTCCTGATCTGAATGCGTCATCTCAGGTCTTTAGCAGCTTACGAACCTCTGCAGTCATCCGTGGCTTCTGATTGGCATGTGTGGTGATGTTTTTGGTGACTGTCACATCATCAATGCACTTTTTGATGTAAGCAGTCACTGTTTCAGTGTACTCCTGTAAGCAGGCCTAGAGCCTATTTACAATAAAAAAAATCTGAATGATGAAAAATATTTTTTTATCAAGTATACAAATGCATATGGCTTGTCTGTTGGGTATTTCTCAAATGGGAAGTGCCTGGGCAACATTGCTCAAAAAAGTTGCCCTGTGTACCATCAGCCTAAGTGTGTGTGTGTTTAATTTGTGGACTTAGAACTCATGTTTAATGTGATAGTTTTGTTGTGGCGGCAGTAAATATTTGATATGGATCTGTCACTAATTTAGGTGCACCTCAGTGTCAGACAAAGAAAATAAGAATGTGTTTAGCATTTAACAACAAGCGGTTATAAAGTTCAGTGGAACATCTGTGTGGTTTGAGCCGATACAAATAGTGAGTTTTCAACAAACACCACAAGTTTTTTTTCAGTGGTGACCACTGCCTCACTGCGCTGCTGAACACATTTTTGCACATGTGAAGGGATGATATTTGATGTAGATACTGGAACACAAGCAAAGTACAAAGCCGTGTTTACCCAGTCAACACGTGAGATCATGCGATGATCACAGTGACATCACACCATTCTCATACGGGGATACTCACAGTGTGAGTAATATTAAACCAATTTTGTAATTGCTTAAAAACAAACTCATTTGAATTAGCAAAATGGTCAAGAAACCAGCATAAACAAAGTTTGAGCACAATAACGGTGGTATCGTGTTTATTTTTTTCAGTTGTTTTTATGTAAGGCTGTGGCTGAAGTCAGTTGTAGTTCTTGTGTTTCTTGTTTCTTCAGTGATTCTGCTTTTTAACAGCAGGTGTTCATTACTAATGCACAATCATCATTTATTTAGTCACTTAATTATCTCATTAACTTTAACTTTTTGAGGACTTGGGATTTGACTTGAGACTTGCTTGTGACTTGAAAGTCCCACCTCTGGAAAATAATACTTCTGATTCGGTCCATCAAAGTTTAAATCCTGTCTGATAAGCGTGCATCCTTGTCTCACAATGATTACACGTGTATTCCCTGCACTGGCCCTTTACGGGCTGCCAGCGCAGGGCCCCTGAGAATTTGCTCATTGGCAAAACGTTGGCCCCTTAGCACTGGCCCTGCACGGGCAGTCCTCACTTAGACTCCAGGAAGCCTTAGTGCATGTTTATTGAAAATAATCAGTTGAAGTCACGTATGGAGGTTAAGTGCTGGCTTTAGTTGGGTCTTGACTTCATAACTTTATGTTTCTTTGAATGATCTACCTGGTTTCTGAAGCACTTTGGATAGCAAAAAAAAGTGGTGAGAAAACAAACTGATACATGTGAACAAATGTGTTTCATAAACACAGTTACAACAACCAGGAAAAACTAATGTTAGAAAGTCAAGGGTCAAGAGCTCAACTAAAGCAAGCGCTTACCTCCATAACAATGACTTCAACCTTTATTATTTTCAATAAAACTGTGCTAAGGCTTCCTGGAGGCTAAGTGAGGGTCAAACGTTTTGCCAATGAGCAAATTCTCAGTTGCCCTGTGCTGGCAGCCCAAAGTGGGCCCGTAAAGGGCCAGCAGGCTTGTTTGCAGGGGGAGTACCCACACCATGGGAAAAAGTGCAACACACTATTGCGAAGTCCCATCTCCTAAATAACATTTTTTTGTTTTTTCTTCCCCATTCGAAGAGATGGGAGCTGTACTTGCATGACTGAAATAGTTGCCCGAGAGGTGGCAAAGATTGCCACTGAGTGAAATGACTTGCCGTAAATGGACTTTGATTTCATATGTCTCCCTAATTCACACCTGATTCAGGTCATTAGCTCATTAGTAGAGAATCCAAGAGCTCAAATGGATGGGTCAGACAAAAGAGACATTCAAAATATGTAGTGTTGGGGGTATTCCAGGAACAGGGCTGAGAACCACAGATCTACTGGGTTATTTTAATTTTATTTCATATTTATATTTTTTCTATTCATATGTTTATATGTATTTAAGTAATCATAAACATCTCAGCCTATAGGCCTTGATGAATTCAAAATGTTGAGAGGAGGCAGTTCAAATATATCAAATATCTCACAGAAGAGGCTTTCTATATCCTGTAAGAACCTTCTCCAAACATACAACTGACTTCCAGACACAGCCTTCGATGAAATCACCTGAAATACAAAATACATTAAATCTTTTGTGATCTCAGCAGAGAATGATTAAACAACTCCACAAACAGCATCACCAGCTTCACTCATTATTAACCAGACTGACTTTATTTCTGTCAGACATCTACAAAGGCGCTTATTGAGAATGAACAGAGATTAAGATGATGATGTTTTATTGTTTCATTTGACGCTACCATCAAGGTGATTAGTGTTTGCTTTAGTTATAACATTATATTTTTTTTTAGGATGCTGTGTTTGTGAAGCACAATTGTTATGTCAAGAAATACCAAAAAGAAACTGCATCTAGGTGATATTGGATTGGTTTTGATGATAAAAACGAAATCATCACTTTGATTCAGTATGCATACTTTGTGAGAAGTTTTTAATCTAAACTTTCTAATTATAATAGCTCTTTGATCATACAGTGTAGGAGTCAACAGTGTAATAATTTATGAAAATTTTTAGAAGCATGAAGTGTCACAAATATTTTTGAATTACTGTGTCATTTACAAAACAAAGAGAAACATCAAGAATCAGTGTATGAATCTCAACAATGGTGACAATCAAAAGTTTCATGCTGCAATGCATGCTGGGTACCTAGTCTCTGTGCAGTGAGTGCACTTTGACCTCACATTAGTATGGGCTCACATTGAGGGCGCTGTGAGGTTACACTTTTAGCTCACTGTGACCTCATCACGAGTATCCTGTGATCTCATGGTGACATCACTCTGAGATCAAATTGTTGACTGGGTACATAATAAATAGCCTAACAGTTTAGCCACCAAATGTAACTGTAAATATGTAAACATTTGTATTTGTTCTGAATAAGAGATGTAGGTTTCAGTTTCACATTTGCTTTAAATTTATTCAGTCCACAAATTAGTGCAGTCCACACACCAGCTTAACATCATTGGTTAGAGTAAATCAGTCATATATAGGTGTGGATAATGTCAAGTTACAGGAACCTGAGCCTGGAATACAACATGGTGAGGCTAGAGGAGCAGTCATGCTGTGATACTTCGCATTGGTTTGTCTTCTGTATTGTACAGCGTTAACCCCATCACAATACACCGTAGACGGAGTGATGAAGTATCTTGCTCCGTCTATATAAATATTGCTTCATCCCTGGAAATATGTGGAAATATTACAAAGTCTGTAAACAGGATGTTAACAGAGGCCAGAGACGGGGCACGATAAAGACAGACACAAAGAAGCAAAGCATGCTGAGAAATTGAGATCTGCTTTAACTCATTGTGTGAATGTGTGTATGTGTGTACATACATTCACATTTATATGGGAGCATCTATGTGCAATATATACGCAATAAAGACTCACACATTATAAATATTAGATTTATTCTTGTCTTCATTTCTAAATATATTTGTATGTATCAATATATAGCCATATATTGTCAATGCATATATTGCTGTATATTGAAAAATATAAGCGCTAGTTTCCTATATATGGAAATGTATTATGTAATATATCATATTATACTTTGCAGTATATTCCCATATAGTTTTGTTCCATAAGGGAAGTATTTCTCTGGGGAGTGGTTAGGGATTTCCATTAAGGACCTGCCCCAGGCTTGAGGCTCATCTCTCTGCCTTTGATTGGTACACCACTCCATGCAGTGTTGCTGTTTTTTTTTTTTTTGCTCTGTGGTTTGCTCTGAATTTCCATTCTCCGGACCGCCTGGCTGGAATCCTTCCTGACAGTGGCCTCAACATTTCCTCTCATGTTCCTGTTTCTGTGTGCCACTTAATTTTATTTAATTATTGCTATCCACACAACTGATTCCTCCTCTTTTGCTTATCTGACATGAGGAATGACACTATTGTCTTTGCACAGCTGCCTTGCAGCAGAAATTAAATTAGTCTCTTATTTGATGATGTATAATTGATTCTGTTAATTTTCTATAAATGGCTGTAAAGCTGTTTTGAGACAATCTGTATTATTTATAGTACTATATAAGTAAAGGTGACTTGGCTTGACAATGAGATTATTCTGTGTATTATTTTATTTTGGATGTCATAAGAAACCTATAAAAACAGGGCCCAGGTCAATTCAGAATTTGCGTTGGGATACTAATAAGTCAGTTCTAAAGGCACAGAAAATTGATTGTTTTTACATACATACACACACTTCTCCAAATTCTTTACAGGGCTTATTGGCTACATCACAGATGAAGTCATTCAGCCAAAATAGGAAAATTCAAAGGAAAATCCAAAATATGACCTCTATGTCTCTATGGAGAACCACACCAAACGTACTGGGTGAAACATCTGTTTATTCCATATGCCCCTGGCTGTGCACTATTTGAATGTCTGTTATGAATGGGAAGTGTGTGTATTCTGCAGACAGCAGGCAGAAAATATCCTGTTCTCTGGGCTTTTCCTTGTTTATAGCGTGTCTGTGTTTTCCATTATCTCACAGACATTTCCTAAACACTTTACTCTAGAGCATGCCATAACACTTCAGAAGGGTTGTAGGTCAACATTTCATAAAAGCAAAGCACTTGAGCAGATAAAAAAATAAAATAAAAAATGCAGTAGCATTTCTGTTATGTGTGGCACATATTTTATTTTATATTATATACAGTATTATCGGTGTAAGATTGCACATTTATGCCATCAGCCGTAAACATCTAAGTTTTTTTAGTGGCATGACACTAAACGATGACATTTAATTACACTTAAGTATAGTGAAAAGACATAGCACTAAACAATTACTATTAATATGTCCTGTGATGTGTATGTCTGGGATCCATATAAGATACGTTTTTTTATGTATCATGTTTTATTTATAATTTTTTCAGTTTAATGAAAATTATGCTTAAAATTATATTTCATACAACAAACATCCTAAAATAGCTGCCTTTTTTGGCTTTTGCAGAATTGTCCTAACCAGATGTGATTCAACAACACGTGATAAAAGGTATATTTTAATGATGTTTGGTTCTTGAACTAATCGTTCTTTTGAGCTCTCAGCTGAAGTAGCACATCTGACTCAAAGAATTCTGACGAGTGAGTTCCTGATATTATGCACATGCATGTGTGTCACGAGGACTTGAACGAGCCTGATGCAGAATGCAAGTTTCTTAAATAAAAAACAAAACGTAATGTAAATATGCTTATTAGTACATTCATTAAATGGGCCTATATTTAACATGGAAAAACCTGAAATTTACTCTGTTTTTTGTGCTTGCAGATTATATGAATCTGTGATCACATTAACCTGAATGAATGAAGGCAATAATCAGCCATATGCATTCACACAAATAACTTTATTTTAATGTTTCATTAATGTAACATGACACTGAGTTTTTAGAAAATAAATGCATAGTGATATCGGGAACTGATGAATCGTTTTTTTTAACAGGTTCCTGAACCAAACTGTCCAAAAGAACCGGTTTGCCAAAATGAATCAGAATTTGCATCACTAATATTTTTTCCATTTTAATTAGCATTTTTGTCCTAACCAGCCACAACAGTGACACGCAATGTGCAACAGTGGATCTTATTGTGCAGTTTCTCTAAGGGTGTATTCACACCTGTTTTGTTTGGTTCGATTGAATCGAACTCAAGTTCGTTTCCCCCTTGGTGCGGATCTTTTGGGCAGGTGTGAATACAGCAATCACACTAGGGTGCGCACCAAACAACCGTACCGAGACCCAGCTGAAGAGGTGGTCTCGGTCTGCTTCCAAATAAACTCTGGTACGGTTGAATGGATGAACCAATGAATGGATGACCTTTAGCACACGTGTGGTTTTGTTTACAGTTTCTGGTTCACTTGCAAAAAGGGCAGTGTGAAATTGAACCGCACCAAAAAAAAAAAAAAATCAACATTGTATTGGGCCCGGACCAAAGCAAGTGAACTAGCGGACTTTCCTGGTGTGAATAAACCCTAAGTGCAGTGCACTTGCAGAGACCACCCATACACTCTTTTGATTGGCTCTTCTGATTCTTGATTGATTTTTGTAGCATCTAGTGTGGACAGACAAATTGCTTGTCGCTGGAGTCTTATTGCATCTCATCTGGTAAGGAAACATTGGAAGGAACCCCCCCCCCATTTCTGGACTATACTATGTGGAGGTGGTGGACGGTAACTAAACACAAAATAGGAAGAGCAGCAAACATGACGTTATTGAAACCAAAATGACTAATCTGAAAATTTCTGCAATATGAAAATGAGCAATCTTGTCTTGATTTTCCGCTTGTCTGTCACTGAAAATGGAGGTCGTTCCTACTGGGCAAACGGAAACCTTTAAAGATGCAGATTTCTGGGACACAGTTGGGCGGTGAGAAGTGTACCACAATGCAACAATGCAAGTACAGGGCTTGAGTAATGTGGGATGTTTAGTTACTAGAGATTGTTAAAATTGTAAAGTAACTGGTGTCCTTGGTGATGTTAAACTGCATAACAGACTACTAAAAATTAAACAAAAAGACAATAGAAATTAAATATACCATACAAGTAAAAGAGGACATGAGTGGCATACTAACAACCACAGGTAACAAACAGACATCTACAAATTTGCTGGCCTTCAGATTGTGTGTGTGTGGGTGTGTGTGTGTGTGTGTGTGGGTGTGTGGGTGTGTGTGTGTGGTTGTGTGTGTGTGTGTGAGCGAGAGAGAGAGAGGGAGAGAGGAGAGAGAGAGAGAAAGAAAGAGAGTAATGGTGGAAACTGTTTGTGTGTGCATACACACTTCAGCCATCCTTTCAAAATAAAAGTCATTGTTCACAGTCAGTCTGTGACAATCATTATTATTAGACTAAAAATATTGCATTTTTATAACTTGAAAAGTAATGCTACAACTTTTGCATGTTAGTAATTTATGTGTTTTTGGAACATGCTTTGCTGAGTTGAAACAACATGCTGTACGGTCATATAAGACACTGAGCAACTGCATAGAAAGTACTTTGGACTTAAGTGGGACGTTTGGCAAATATAGTTGAAACTCAATACGACTTTAAAGTCTTTATTCCTGGAATGGAATAGAATAGAATAGAATAGAATAGAATGATGTTCTTGAGCAGTTATTTTGGTTGTCTTAAAAACAACATGTTTCCAGTGAACATATCTTTTATTCTGAAACAGTGAGGGAGTTCTAACATCAGAGCTGTTGATTAGCGGAGGCTCTTACATGCTGGAGTCTGAAACCTGAAACCAAGGGAGGGGAGAGAAATAGAGGAAGAAAGAGAGACATTCTCTTTTGAGTACAGTCAATTTAAAGAGAGAGGGAAAGGGTGCTGAATGTGTAAAGAATGCAAGAGGTTTGGGACAGAGAGAAACTTAGGGGAGTATGCAGAGAGAGAGAGAGAGAGGGAGGGAGAGGGAGGGAGAGGGAGAGAGGGAAAATGTGAGTCAGGAGGGAGGGAAGTAAAGAGGAGAGGTGATGTAAAAGCAGTTGAGCTCAGAGAGTAAACAGAGCTTAAGACTGCAGCATGTGTTTATCTGTTCAGCTGAAGAGGCGCACCCAGCGGGCAGGCCACATTCTCTTCTCAAACCACATCTCTGTACCACGCAGTACCCTACTCATCATCTTCCTCCTGTCGGCTCAGGGGACAGCCTGGCCATATGGTAGGTCTGATTTATTTGCTTTCAACAAGAGTCACACTCTTTTGTTGTCTGAGAGTCAGTGTCAACTGAACTGTCCCTTACACACTTTCTCTCTCTCTCTGTCTTTTTTTTTTTTAATGCTTGAGGTGTAGGAACTGTATAGGTCTTTATTTGTTTCACATTACAGTAATTATTTGTAATGTTTTAGTGATGTTCTTAAAAAAACAAAGCACTCCCATCTGAGGTAAAGGAATGTGAGATGTGAAAATGTTTTTGAGAGGGTTAAGAAGCATTCATTTTTAGAAGTGAAATGGGTAAATGTATTGTTTTGCTTTGTGTGTGGATTCAAATCTATAAATCTAATAAAACTGAACAGAGTGAGTAAATAACAAATGTGAACTGAAACCATAAACTTCATAATACCCATTCAAGGGATCTTCTTGTCTTAATCTTACAGACCCCAAGATTAGACATGCTGAGACTGTTTCTAGCATAGATGAAGAGACAGATCACTGACTTTGTATTCCCTTGCTCACCACCCTTTGGCAAAGACCAGACAAAGGGGGGAAAAAGTCATTTCCACAGAACTCTTCCCCTTCACATTCACATCCTCAAGTCACATTTTGAAAACAAGTATTAGTTCAATTAAAGGTTATGCCTTACCTCATGTACAGACATCCAAAAATATGTTGGACAATTTACAGAGTTGCACAAAACATCCCTCAAGCAGAGGCTAGTTAGTGAACAAATGCATTCAAATTGGACTTTGGTTTCCTTTATGTGTGGGTGAAAGCATATAGAGCTTAGTAGTGGTAATTCAGAGTGAGAGTCCTTCTAAAGCCCAGTGGAGTTTCTTGTTCCATGGCTGCTAAATCATTCCAGCCCGTGGAATATCCAGCCCCCCCCCACCCCCACTATTTATTTTTTTTGTTTTTAAAGGCAAAATTGAATGACATGCCAGTTCATATTGATAGCAAAAGATGCTGCAGTAATGCTGTATTAAAGGGATAGTTCACCCAAAAATGAAAATTTTTCTGCTTAGTTTTCTGTTTATCTGCTTACCCCCAGGGCATCCAAGATGTAGGTGACTTTGTTTCTTCAGTAGAACACATACGAAGATTTTTAACTCAAACCATTGCAGTCTGTCAGTCATATAATGTAAGTGGATGGGAATCACGGCTTTTAGAGTAAAAAAACATACACAAACAAAACCAAATTAAACCCTGCAGCTCGTGACGATACATTGATGTGTAAAGATACAAAACGATCAGTCTGTGCAAGAAACTGAACAGTATTTTTATCGTTTTTTACCTCTGATTCACCGCAATGTCCGAACTGTCCTGAGCACGTTCGCGTCTTTTTCTTCAGTCTGCGCGTGAGGCGTCTTCTTCTTGCTTTACGGCGGATCGCAGAATTATAAGTGCAATACCGCCACCTATCTCTCAAATGGACCAATGACACTCTATCTACAATCTCAATTAGGAGTGTCAATGTTCCATTTGAGAGATAGGTGGCGGTAATGCACTTAAAGTACTGCGATCGCAGTAAAGCAAGAAGAAGAAGAAGACGCAAACGCGCTCAGGACAGTTTAGACATTGCAGTGAAAATCAGAGGTAAAAAAAAACTATATAAATACTGTTCAGTTTCTTGCACAGACCGATCGTTTCGTGTCTTTACACATCAATGTATCGTCACGAGCTGCAGGGTTTAATTTGGTTTTGTTTGTGTATGTTTTTTTACTCTCAAAGATTTTGTTACCATTGCAATGCATTATACGACTGACAGACTGCAACGGTTTGAGTTAAAAATCTCCGTTTGTGTTCTACTGAAGAAGCAAAATCACCTACATCTTGGATGCCCTGGGGGTAAGCAGATAAACATTACATTTTAATTTTTGGGTGAACTATCCCTTTAAACTCAAAGTTTATAACCACTAAGAATGACACCTGCTAGAAGCATGCTTTATTTGCATATGACATCTCCAATTCACTAAACTGTGCAGTTCAGGACATAGTTATTTAGGATGATGTTTCCCAACCCTGTTTCTAGAAATATGGTGTAATGAAGAAAATAATTTTTTGCAGTGAGGGAAGTGGACCTATTATTTTGAGAGTATGTCTAAATGGAATTTTGTTGTAACATTATAGCTTTGAATATTAACTAGACATTGGACAGGAACCTACCTTGGCTAGACTGAGAGCACAACAGTTCAATGTATAAGTGTTTTGATATTTATACCTATAATGACATGATTTAATGCAGTTCTCTCCATGAAACAAATTGAACATAAGCACATAGCAGAACTAAGCTCTGGTATAAAAAACAACAACAACAACAACAACAACAAAGGAAACTCCAGTAAAGCTTTATTCTAAACAAATGAAATGGTTAAGGAAACTCACACAATAATGTCCCTGTTTTTCCGATTTAGTTCTACACCAACACACACAGTGTTTCCCAACCGGGGTGCCGTCTGTCGAGAGCAGGGGTGCCGTGTAAAAAAATCAGTTTTTAATATTTATTCAATTGCTAAAATGTTAAAAAATCATCTATTATGTAAATACATTTCTGATGTCGGAAAAAAGGATAATTGGAGATGCACCGAAATTTCGGCTGCCGAAAATTAGCTCACCGCTCAGGTTTCACTTTCACGTAGTGTGACGCTCCGCTCTATGGCGTAGTGTGTGCGCCGCCTCAGGCGCTCACTTGTATTACCGTAGTCATGCGAATCAGAACAGCCCCAAAGTCCCACTCAGAAATGAGCCGACAGAAAAAATCGAATGAGCTACAGTATTGTTCTGTCTGCAAAAGCCTCTACTTGTGTTACATGGTGTGGTATAGGCAACTTGGTATATGCTGCACTCTCATTCATTGATCGCTAACCGCTTTGTTGTGTGAACGTGTTTGATAAAATAGCGTTCTAGGAATAAACATTATTGGCTAATTGGTAAAAAAAAGAAAAAAATATATGTAAATATCTTAACCCTACTGTTAGACCTAACTGAAAAACTAAAATGCTATTTATTTCATTTGTAGGCCTATTGTTGTTTTTTATTTGTGCTATCATTAGTAGTTTCTTTTTGTTCGTATTTTATTACTGACTGCTTACTTGTCATTTTTTATTCAATTCAAAGTGTGAAATCAAGCTATCTCGTGCTACTGAAACAAAATTACCCAACTGTAAAATCAAAAATAAACAGAGTGAGCAAAAATTTGTGAGATAACTAGTTATAATGGTAATTAAACAAAGTTTACATATGAATAAAAGCCTACATTAAAAATGTCATATAAATTGGTCTTTTCATTAGAAATTAGCCTACTGATTGCCACCATTGATGGACAATTTTTAATAATATTAAAAATATCTGTATGACATATTCTGCAGTTCTTCCCTGTTGTACCGAATATCTATACTTTTCAAATTATCATATCGAAGTTAGAAATTCAAATATGGTGACAATTAATTTTGTAGGGTGCCACAAGTTTGTTAAAATTTCCAAAGGGTGCCGCGACTAACAAAAGGTTGGGAAACACTGGTTCGATCACAGCACCGGAATCTGTTCTCTGTTCCTGTGAGCAGTGTATAAGCAAAGTGATTTGAGTAGTCTAACCATGACTAAAAGAATCTGGATTATTATTGTATGCATTTATAGTCTGTGTTGTGTGTGTGTGTGGTTACGGTTATCATATAAACAACTAAAATGTTGTTGTTCAGAGCTTTTTTAAGGGCTGAGGGTAGCGACTACAAATTGTAGTTGGTTGAGTGATGATTTCATTCAGCTGGAGGAACACATAAATTGTTTTACTGGCAGAGGTGGGACTTTCAAGTCACAAGCAAGTCTTCAAGTCATATCCCAAGTTCTCAAAGAGTTAAAGTTAATTAGATAATTAAGTGACTAATTAAATGATGATTGTGCATTAGTGATGAACACCTGCTGTTATTGAGAATTACAGAGGATCAGATGTTGATGTTTTATTGGTTAAAATGATGTCACCATCATGGAGATCAGTGTTTACTTTAGTTGAGCTCTTGAACCCTTACTCCTTATGGTGTATGTATTTTAATAGCAATGCATGCGGTATTGTGAAGCAGAGAGATCAGTGCTATGCCGTGAGCAGCTATTAGCTGTATTTACATGATGAGAAAGTTATCATGAGCTGACCTGATTACAATCAAAATATGTTATATGGTTATGTTTAGCATAATCAACCCTGTGAAACTACAGCACGTAAAACAAAGTGCTGCTCTAACTATCACTATGAATTAATTTTGAATCTTTGGAATTCATATAAACATTTTGATTTCCAGTGCTATTGAAACCACCCCACAGACATCAAGAATCAGCATATGAACCTCAACAATGGTGACAGTCAACAAAATGCTTCATGCTGCAATGCATGCTGGGTAAACACCATAGTAAAAACTCCCATCATGCACTGCAGTATGAATAATTATTGTCACCACTGTTGAGGATCATATGATAAGTGTTCATGTCTAAAAGCCTGAGTAACACAGTTTTTTTTTTTCCAATATTGAAGCATTATGGTCATATTAGTTTAGTGGGATTTTTTTCTTTTTTCACAGTTCAGTAATATCTGAGTGTCAGTCAAAAAACCAAAGAGAGACCACTTTATGATGTTCATTCATCATGAGTTACAGGCGGAAAGTCTAAGCTCATCTGCTACTTCAAGGTTTGATTCAGCAAATGCACAAATGTTTGCTGTGAAACAACATTGCGAGCTCGTTTAGAAGCAAATTGCTTTGAATTAATATAAGGGTCAAGAGCCCAACTAAAGCAAACCTTGACCACAATTATGGTGGCATTGTGTGTTTGTGTGTTTTTTTTTGGGGGGGGGGGGTGGTGTTCAGTTGATTTCATCCAAGGCTGTGGCTGAAGTCAGGTGTAGTTCTTGTGTTTCTCTTTTCTTCAATGATGTTGATTGTTAACAGCAGCTGTTCATCACTAATGCTCAATCATCATTTAATTAGTCACTTAATTATCTCATTAACTTTAACTCTTTGAGAACTTGGGATATGACTTGAAGACTTGCTTGTGACTTGAAAGTCCCACCTCTGTTTACTGGTAAATAATTAGAAATAATATCAACACCAATGCGCCTCAGGAAGCTACCTTTAAAGACTATTAACTGTTAATTTCATTATGTTCAGATTTCCAAATGAAATCTCTCTGGAAATACATGAGTCAACCTGGAAAAATTCATTTAGAATGGGCTCAAATCAACACTCAGTGATGACTATGGATTTCCTGACTAGTTTGTGCATTCGACTTCTGGTTTTGCCTGATGCTGGTGCAGAGAGTCGGAGAAAGCCAAAAATTATCCTTTATAGATGTTTACAGTGTCTACATATCACACTTAAATACTTCTAAGAGCTACAGTATGCCATGTCTAAGATGCCACACATCAGGGTCAATCAAGGTATGGATGGAGGACCACCAGATCAAGACCCTGTCATGGCCAGCCCAAACTCCAGATCTGAACCCTATTGAAAACCTCTGGAATGTGATCAAGAGGAAGATGGATGGTCACAAGCCATCAAACACAGCAGAGCTGCTTGAACTTTTGTGTCAGGAGTAATGTGATAAACTAGTAGAGAGCATGCAAGACGCATGAAAGCTGTGATTGAAAACCAGGGTTATTCCACCAAATATTGAATTCTGAACTCTTCTTAAGTTAAAACGTTCATTTTACTCAAACACATGACTATATACATCATAAAACCAGAGAAACTGATCATTTTGAAGAGGTCCATTATTTATTTATTTTCATTTACCTACATTAAGTTGTTCCATCAATATTGTCACAGCATATTTTACATTTACACCTTGTTCTCTTTGCATCAAATGTCTTTTTAGATGAAAACAAGAGCTGTAAAAGAAAATATTTCTAAATAGTTGTGATTAATTTAAATTGATTCATTGTATATATGTTGTAATGTAAACAGTTCCTTTTTAATAAAGCAAAGTCAAAATTGTTTACTCATAATAAAATATACTGTATGTGCTGCTTACAGACACCAAACAAATAATGATTTATACAACAGGAACGTTTTACTCATCTCACTTGCATAAAAACAAATGCAGCAATTAATAAAAATGCACAGGGAAATACAAACACTGAACATTATGCAAATCTGCAATAATTACATTGTATGTTAAATATTACAGTTAGCAGTAACAATGTTACCAAATAAAGTTAGGAAACCATACAATGTGTTCATATCATATAACTCTGGAGACTCTGGGTTGACAATCCCAAACATTAGATCTTGGTGTGGGTAGAGTTGTTTTTCATGCCGGATTAGAAAGCACAGCTAATTTCTGAGCCGTTTAGCCCCTCAGCATCTCTGGAAATATATATTCTACACAGGGGAGGGTTGTCTATAAATGAAGAGATCCCTGTGGATTTTAACTGAACACAAAGCCTGAACTGCAGAATCAACAGGAGATTGAACGAAAGATGTCCCACAGAGGTACACAATGATGCAGGGATGCAAGATACCCATCTAGAAATGTTTCATGTTCTGGGAATGTTTTCAGCAGCAAGTTTTATTTTAGTTCCCAGAATGTTCTGCTAAAAGATAGTATAACATTCTCTAAAAACATTCTAAAAATGTTTATTGATAACATTGTTAGAACATTATCCTCTAACATTCTAATAAAGCTTCCCATCACACTAGATGTGGACTTAAAAACCATTACTCAGGTCAAATTTTGGTTGAAAGTGAAAACCCAACCTTTGTTTGATGTCAAGCTCCAGAGTAAATAACTCGAAAAACAGCATTACCAGCGTCACTTACAAAACAGATTGACTTTTTTTCTGTCAAACATTTACACAGGTTCTTATTGAGATTAACAGAGGTTTATATGTTGTAACGAATCAGCCCATGGGAAATATGAATAATTAATCATAACTAGTTATAATTAATTATGAATATTTTAGATCCGCTGTAGATATTTAGCTGACCTCTCAGGGTCAACTGTTTGTCAATTCTAAGAACGTTAATTTCCTGGTTAAGGGAAATAACTTTCTTACTGTACAATTCTACAAAGAGCTTGTAGCATAAATCTGCATGATTAAGTGACTCCAGTTATGAGCAAACAATGAACCACATCAAGTGTGATACAAGTAAGGTTTTATTAACTACATAAACACTTAAACTAGTCCAACATACTACATAAACACATACACTGGTCTAACACACACATACACACACACACACACACACACACAGTTTGTATAGGAAAGGGTTAAAGCTTAACCCTTTAAAGAGAAGAGAAATAAGAACATGAAGTTATTGAACCATTTGCATATTCAGCAGATTTACACCTGAGGGAAACATCAGATTCTTAGTTCAAAACACACCTTTGTAAAAAGGTGCAAAATATACCTAATGTATCAATTAATAAGAATAAATTTGAATACTTGCACGTCTCATCTGTCTAAAAGAGAGACTTGATGCAAACTGAAGGCTCAAGTTTATCTTTGCTGAAGTTGGTTGATGAAAAAAACCAGTTTGCGTCAAAGTAACTTGATGAATGGAACAGACACGCGCGAAGTCTGGCACGAGCTTAGGGTTGCCGGGAGCGTTTTTTTCTCACATCCCCTCAGAATTTTCAAAAACCACCCGCTCATGGCGGGTCACATGGAGTGTGGTCTTTTAAAGTCTGCAGAGATTCACGCCTCTCAAGATTGGCTTGTCCAGTGAGAAAGGCCGGAATTCCAAGTGGGATTTTTGAGATACTGGGGAGTTTTTATGACCGTTTGTTTGAAAGTGTGGTAATTTGCATATGAAACTTGGATCAAAAATACTAAAGATTCTTAGAACACTAATTTGTTGCATAGGTATAAACATACAATAAACACTCTCAATTAGATCATCCGAATAATAATTCATAGATACTAAACAAGTAAGGTACATGAATGATGGTTCTATCCTAACTGCTAATAGTCTACAGACAAAAACAGTAATATATCAAGACAGCACTATATATCACATAATCTGAGGGTATGTGTGTTCATTCAAAGAAAGGTCTTCCTATGAATTAATTAGTAGAAAGTGCCATTTCTAACGACTACTGTGGCCTTTTGGATTTTCTTCTTATTGGAGATTGTAGTGAAAAGGTTTTCTCAACATGGCATTCAAGGTCGTAATGGATCTGGTCAAGCAGAGGTGTCGTGGTTGCCATGTGGATCAGGGGCCTGTTCGGCTTCCTGGGGTGTTACGCATTTCGGGGGGGGGGGGGGGGTTGGTCCAGACGCTCCAATTTTGCTGTCTGTTTGAAAGTATTAGTTTGATTTGATGCCTCCATATGGTGAGAAGTGTTTGCTTTAGTTGGGTAATTTGACTCTTTAATGTTTTTCTCTGTTCTCTGTTATAGCTGTGTTTGTTATGTCAAACACAACAAGAGAAAATATGGTCAGCTGCATTTGGCTACTTGCAGATAACAAAAGTCTGATTACTGATCTCAGCTGCTGTCTATTCCATGTGATCAATTTCATATTAGAGACTACAGCTATGTGTTTCAACAGCATATGAGATGAGATCTTAATTATCAGCTAACAACCAGCATATCATAATCACAAGTTTTCTTGCTGTGCTTGCTATAACAAACATAGCTACAACACCTAGAAAAAAACATCAAAAAGTCAAGAATCAAATTGCTCAACGAAAGCAAACACGTATCACCATAATGGTAACATACAACCAAACTATTACTTTCAAACAGACATCAACATCTAAACCTCTGTTAATCTCAATAAGACCTTTTGTAAATGTCTGATAGAAATAAAGTCAATCCGGTTTATTATAAGTGAAGCTGGTAATGCTGTTTTTGGAGTTATTTAATGAAGTTGGAGCATCATCAAACAAAGGTTGGGTTTTTACTTTCAACCAAAATTTGACATCTGAGCAACATTTGAGTCCACATCCAATGTCGAATGGAAAGTTTCCTGCTTAAATCTTAATTAGAATGTTAGAGGATAATGTTCTAATAATGCTATCAATAAACATTTTTAGAATGTTTTTAGAGAATGTTATCCTAACTTTTAGGAGAATATTCTGGGAACTAAAATAAAACTTGCCGCTGAAAACATTACCAGGAACATAGCATAATGTTCTTGGAACATTCTTAGAAGAATAACATTCCTAGCTGGCTATCATCACAACATCATCATAATCGTCCGATAAAGATTTAAAATGTAATCATTGGCATCAGCCCCATATGAAAACCTATGCTGATATGGTCTTATATGATAAGATGATGTGTTGATGTCGCTCAATAAACTTTATGCTGTGCAAGGAGTCTAAGACAGTCACATTAGCAGTGGGTCCGTCTCTAAGTGAACCTTTTCCTGTATTAGATTCAATGTTTTGAATCATTGTCTTTTCAAATGCAACTATGCACCGGGTGTGCAAAAACTGTCACTAGTGTGTGCAGCAGCAACAGCCTTCTGTTCCTAGTCCACACTAGGTAGGCAGCTAAAATAATAATCATGAACCTAAAATAATAACATAACGTTTTGAAAAAGGATTAAAGAGAATTAATTACGAAGGAGGTTCACAGTTGGGCTGTGATGGACATTAATCTGCACATAAATGTGCAAGTACATTTAACCACTTACATTATTCAGCCGAACGCACAAGCGCTCTTCTTTATGAGTGTTTGAGTGTGCGGATAAAAACTAGATTAGAGTGCCATCTTCTGTTAAAATCTAAGCTCAAAATCGATTTCAGAGAGAATCATGATGCATTCCGATAATCTCAGAATCGATCCACAAAACGCGAAGCATCGATTTATTGTCCCAGCCTTACTATATTATACTATTATATATTATCAGATTTATACACTACTGTTTAAAAGTTTGGGTCAGTAAGATTTTTTATGTTTTTTAACGGAGTCTCTTGTGCTTATCAAAGCTGTATTTATTTGATCAAAATACAGAAAAAACACCGTGTATTTGATGAGAATATTAGCAATTAAATAAAACAGTTCTATTAATGTACTTTAAAATGTAATTTATTGCTGTGATGCAAAGATGATTTTTTTCAGCATCATTATTCCAGTCTTCTGTGTCACATGATCCTCAGAAATCATTCTAATATGCTTATTAATATCAATGTTGAAAACACTTGTGCTGATTAATATTTTTGTGGAAAACGTGATACATTTTTTCAAGATTATTTTATGAATATAAAATAAAAAAAATAGCATTTATTCAAAATGGAAATCTTGTATTACAATATACACTTCTGTTCAAAAGTTTGGAGTCAGTAAATTTTTTTTTTTAAAGAAACTAATACTTCTATTCAGCAAGGATGTGTTAAACTGAAAAAAGTGATAGTAAAGACTTATATTCTTAGAAAATATTTATATTTTAAATAAATTGGTTCTTTTTTAAAAAAATTTTATAAAAGAATTCCAGAAAAAAAGTATGTTGGGCCAGGGCCGAGAGCGTGGGAACGGAGCGAGGCCGGTGGAGTATTTGATAATGAGCGACACCTGCACCACACACCGGTCTCGAGTCCCACGGAGGAGCTCTGGAAGGATAAAAGGAGGAGTGACAACAATGTTAGACAAGAGAGGACCAGGTCTGGACTTTATTTTGTATTTTGTGTGCGGCAGTCGTCCGCGAGGGGCTGTCGCGCTATTTTGAGTTTATTTTATTATTAAAGTTCTGTTTGAATGTTTGCCGGTCCGTCTCCTTCTTCCCGAACTACGAAATTGTTTAAACACACAAATTCCGCACTGATTATAAATCAACATATTAGAATGATTTCTGAAGGATCATGCGACACTGAAGACTGGAGTAATGATTCTGAAAATTCAGCTTTGATCACAGAAATTTATTATATTTTAAAGTATATTAAAACAGAAAACCAATATTAGAAATTGATCAAATAAATACAGCCTTGATGAGCACAAGAGACTCAATTAAAAGTCAATGTATCACCGAACTTTTGAAAGGCAGTGTAGTCGGCGGGGGCCGCTTAGTAAACGGGTATATATATATTGCCACGCTTAGATCAAGAGCACAGACACAAAGGTAATACAATATAGACTTTTAATAAGATCTCCAAACGATGAAGGTAAATTCAAGACAGCAGGGAACATGAGCATACACAACAGTAATAACCGGCAACTGAAACAACCAAGGAGAGATCTTAAATAAGGCAGTAAATGAGGGACATACAGGTGCTGAGGGTTAACTGATAATTGACTAATGAACTAATGCACTAATGACAACAGGAACAAAGACCCCGCACCGTAGAAGGTGGAGGGAGGGCGGGTTCAGGAGGAGGGCGAAGGGCTGGAGAAGGGCAGGCAGGGAGGCACGCAAATGACCAGGGTGGCTCTGACGGAGGGAGGAGGCACGGAGGAGACAGGAGTGACCATGGAGTAGTAGACGGAGGAAGGAGCCAGGACGTAGACAAGAGGGAGCTGGAGGAGGAGTAGCCAGGCGGGACCCAGGCCACAGCTATGATGGCGGCCCAAGGTGGAGCCGACGGAGGGAGGAACCATGGTGGAGGAAGGGCTGATGACTCCAGGGGGCCAACCGGCGGTGTCGGCGGAGCAGGTGGAGGATGAGCTCGAGGTGGAGACGGAGAGCCGATTAGCCAGGGTGCGGTGGAGCCGGAGCGACAGAGGACTGAGGTGGAGCCAGAGGGAAGGAGGAGCCTGACAGAGCCAGAGGGACGGAGAGACGCCTTGTCTACTTGCAGCCGGAGGAGTGGAGTCCCGAGGTGGCGGATGGTCGACAACAGACAAAGGCAGAGCTGGTGGACTGACGAGCCATGGTGGAGAGGAGGGAGCTAGGAGCCATGGTGGAGCCGCTGTGTCGAAGGACCGAGGCAGAGTCCAGGACTCAGAGGCTGGAGGCGGAGACAAGGGTTCCTCCAGCCAATTCGAATGTCAATTCGAATCCAGCACACAGATGGTGAACTGAGGGTGAGCAGTGGGGCAGACATGAACCAGCAGGGCGGTAGGGCGATGGTTGAAACAGGGATGAAGGAGGCAGGAGAATGAAGGGAAGGAGGGAGGGAGGGACGGGAAGGAAGAGGGAGGGAGGGGGTGGAATCCAGATGGTCAAGGGTTCAGGGAGGGGGTGCGCTGCCCATACACCACTATATCGCGATCCAAACATGGACACGGCCGACAGGGAGGGAACAAAAAATCCGTGGGTCGTTTCTGAGCAGCCAGAAGTTTAGGGCAGACAGAGGAGCTAAGAGAATTGAGAAAAGAGGGGGCAGTCGCATTACAAAGCCCCAGTTAAGTCACATTGAGCTCAGCAACCATGGTTGCAGTGGGCTGAGTGACCTCCCCATTCTCCAGTCACGGCTTCTCAACCCGTGGTGGCTCTGTAGCCAGCTCTCACACCTGGTCTGACGTCACGGGCTCTGTCTCCGAGGCAATCCTCAGCACTGTCGCATTCACTGGCGATGGCACGTCGGTCGTGGTGGGCTAGGCTTTGGCTCTGCAGCCGAGGATGGTGCGGCTGGGCTCTGGGTCATGAGTGGGGTGGTGTTTGTCGAATGAGGCAGTAAATGAAGGGATATACCGATGCTGAGGGTAACTGAAATGGACTAATGAACTAATGCACTAAGAAACAGGAAACTAAACCAGACAGAAGACAGAAACGAACTGAAACGCACAAGCAGAGCTTCATGATCTGGGACATATATATATATATATATGATCTATATATATTAGTGATGTCAAATGATTAATCATGATTAATCGAATACAAAATAAAAGTTTTTTTTACATAATATATGTGTGTACTGTGCATATTTATTATGTATATATATATATATATATATATAGATATATTTTTCTAAAATAGTATATATAACAGCACCAGGTACTTGTAATTCAAGTTTTGCAAGTTGATACTGACACTCAGATCAATCATTAACACATCCACTTACAGCAGCTGGTATTAGAGGTTGTTTCACCTCAGCAATTACGACGGCTCGTATAACCCTTAAGCAACCGCCTTATTCCATCTCATTTGTAGAGAACTACAGACGGGGCCCTTCTCCTTCATTGAAAAAAACTCGAACGCGTTACGTGGATCAAAAATTTTAAAAGGTCTGCCTTTCTCAGCACAGAATAAACACTGACCTCGGCAAGGCCTAGTCGGTGGTTACAGAAGTGGCTTCAACCGATCGACGGCCGGTTGCTTCAGTTGTGAAGACCTAAGGTGGCAAGAGGCCAGATCCAATCTTCAATACTTATTCTTGTTGGATCTGCCAATGCTTTAGACAGGTTAACCACCAGACCTCTGTCAAATACAGAGAGCAAAGGGCATTCAGGAACCGCATCTGACAAGGGGTTGGAATGGGACATTACCGTCGTAAGATACGATCCAGTGTGTCTCGACCTGCTTTCATGATGAACAAGCGGAAAAAGATGGTAGTGACAGTAAACACTTGTCAATAGTATGACATAACAATGGCAAAGTCCTCTTCATATATATAAAGGTGAATATCAATCAGTGGGCAAGATGAGAACTTAGATAAGGTTTGTCCAAGAAGTTCATATTATCCCTAAACTTTTGAAAAAAGTCTACTAAAAGTGGGGGGAAGAGTCAAGCAAATCTAGCTACAAAATTGCTGTCAATTAGGCAAACATCTGGATAGATCACTTCAGGGATCTTGGGAGATGGGAGGTTGAGGGTGAGGGTCATGTCAACATCTAAATACGGGGGGCCTTCAGGGCTCAGTCATGGAACTTCAGATTTCTCGGTCACATGGCATCACTAGGATCTGTGATGTGATGACACTCAACTCTACCTCTCATTCAATCCTGATGATCCGACGATAGCTGCTTGCATCTCGGCTTGTCTAACAGACATTTCATGCTGGATGTAGGACCATCACATTAAACTTAACCTTGCCAGGACAGAACTGCTTGTGGTTCCATCAAACCATCGTTTCATCACAATTTCACCATCCAGTTACACTGTAAAAAATTGCTGTAAAAAAACGGCCATATTCTGACAGTAACATCCTGTTTTTTCATTACAACAGTACAATCCCATAAAAAAACAACAACAATGTATTCTGGGTAATATTTGTTATTTTCGAGAAAGTAGCCTTCTGCAGTCCTTGTAGTAACAGCGTTCAGATTCGACACTCAGAGACTGTGTTTCAAATCACACCCTACACCCTCATTCACTATTCCCTACATGAGTTTACTAATACAGTCCACCTGACAGAGAAAATGAACACTAATGAGTGAATTCAGTCAATGACGAACAGCTGCTGTTAACGAGCACAATCACTGAAGAAAAGAGAAACACAAGAACTACAACTGACTTCAGCCACAGACTTAGATAAAATCAACTGAAATAAAAGAGAACAATGATCAAATAACTCCACAAACAGCATTACAGTTTGACTTTATTTCTGTCATATATCTACAAAAATTATTTGAGAATTAACAGAGGTTTAGATTGTATTGAAAATGTTTTGTTTGACCTCACCATCGTGGCGATCAGTGTTTGCTTTAGTTGTGCTCTTGACCCTTCACTTTTTAATGCTAGGTTGTCTGGTTGTTGTTACTGTGTTTGTAAAGCACATCTGTTATGTCAAGAAAAGTGTAGAAAATTATGATTAATGGTTCTAATTAAGTATTGATGATGGTGTAATCATCTTTTTGTGGCCTGATTCACTGATCTCTTTCAGTGGCTGATCTTTAAAACTATAGTGTGGGTTTTCACTTGTTTCATGTTATTTAAGATAGCTATATGACACTGCAAGCTGAGATGATAGACAATTATGATAGATTTTGAAAACTTCTTATGTTCAAAGGCTTTAAAACTACGGCATCTCTTAGACACACAGAGACATCAAGAATCAGCGTATGAATCTCAACAATGGTGACAATCAAAAGCTTCATGCTGCAATGCATGCTGGGTACCAGCACAGGAAAAAACTCATCCATGACTCCCAGCATGCATTGTGGCATGAATAAATTATGCCGTTGAATTGTCCACTTATTTTCTTTAATTCTTACTAGGTGCTTTTATTTTTGCTGTTGTGTTGAAATTTAGTAGCGTTTTTTGTGATGTTCAGAGTTGATCTGTTTTTTAATTGTCACCATTGTTAAGATCCATACACTGATTCTTCATGCGTGTTTCATAGTATGATAGAGCTTTTTTTTTTGAGTGATGTGTGTGATCTTTCATAATAGCCCGCTTGTTCTTTTGCTCTAATATGTTACCATAACATCACTTTGGTACAAAAATTGACTCTGGACTAAATCAGTGAACCTGTTTTATAAAGACGGTAATGTCATTTGCGAATCATAACCAACAGCATTATATACTGTGCTTTAGCCCTTTTTTACCACAACAAAAGTGTTAAAATACACAATAGCTAAAGCACCCAAGTAAAATGATGTTAAAACATCAAGGTTCAAGATCCCAACTAAAGCAAACACTGATCTCCATCATGGTAGTGTCCGAAAACAACAACATCTAAACCTCTGTTAATTTTCAATAAGCACTTCTGTACACATATCGACGGGAAAATAGCATCAGTGCTGTTAGTAATGTGAATCTGGTGATGCTGTTAGACGTTGGTAATCAGGATTTGAGAGATTAATGTCTGTAGTTCAGTTGAATCAGCTAAGGCTGTGGCTGAAGTCAGTTCTGGGTTTTTCTTTTCTCAAATTGATTTCTGCTTGTGTATCACAGCTGTTCATCACTAATGCTCAATCAGCACTTAATTAATCACATAATTATCTCATTAACTTCAGCACTGCTTCACTCTGTAGTGTGGACATTATAAGTGTTCATTTAAAACTGAGGATTTTGTTGTGGGGTTTAAAGGGTTAAAGTCATGTTTTTAGTTATTTTGCTGTTACACATTGTGTTTGCAGTTTTATACTAAGAAATATTCCTTTTCAGTGGACTCAAATTAAATAAGTTCTGAGTACTAATATCGTATGAACGCTAGTTTTTAAACTCTAACAGTTTGAAGCAATGGGAGCGGAGTTAATTTCCATGGTAGAATTACGGTAAAACACTGTAAAAATTAAGAGTTGTAAATTAACGGTTGAGAGCTGTAAATTAACAGTACCTTACTGGCAACCCTGAGTGTGTCCTCGCTGCAGCCTGTAGCACGATGACGTAGCTGGATCAGATCCAATACGTATTGGATGTTTGACGAGCATGCGCAGGTATTGGATTTTAATGCGCATGCGCAAAGTGGGGCTGTCATTAAAGCTAGTATTTAATGTAAATTAAACTGTAATTACGAGATATAAGTGTTTCATAGGCTTACACAAATTATACTGTGATTTTAAACTAGTAGTGTATTCAAACTTTATTTAAGCAACGATGGCGTAGTTTTGAATGAAAGGGTATGTAAGCTATGTTTATTTTTTATTAGTTTGATTCGTTTTAGAAATAAAACTCTACTAACTACAATTTTGTTTGTTCTTTATGAAAAAAATGGGGTGTAACTATTGTCTTTATTTTTTCCTCTGATAGTCAAGATAGTTAGATAGTTCTATCAAAAATTGTGGACATAATTTTTATACCATATAAAAATAAAAAGAAGAAAAACAATCCTGTCAGTCGGGGTTCCGTATAGCCGATAGACCGTTATCCCGGGTTATACCGGGTTTTTACAGTTAATCCCATGTCCAGCAAATAAATACACACACGGTCGGGGACAAGGCATATTAACACAAAGACGACCATTTCTTTTTTTGTGTGTTAGGCCTATAAGCAAGTAAAATCCCTGGAGATAGATATACCAATTATAAATGGCTAAAGACATCCATTCCGTTACGAGAGCGCTCTCTCTAGCTATATTAGAATAGAAAATCTAAAACAATGGATCGGCATTAATCTAATATCCCCAATTAAATTTAAATAAACATGACGGATAGAATCAAAAAGACATTTAGGCTAACTCTGATAGAGTGATGTATCAGAATCAGAATGAGCTTTATTGCCAGGTATATTTTCACATAAGAGGAATTTGTTTTCATGACAGAAGTACATCTTAATAATTAGCTATTTACAGTGCAACGTCTGCATATCAGTCATGTTACAGTGCTTGTTGTATCCTTATAATAATGGATACAGCACTGATGTGCATCCTGGCGATAACATATATGAATTGCAGGCTATTCAAAAAATAAATAAATAAATAAATAAAGCTTTGAAGTTGCCGGTATAGACAAAAACATAGCGGATGAATTTAGAAATTAAAGTTTTTACATTGTAATGTAGGTCATCGTGTAGATATGTCATGTAGGTCAAAAAACCTTGCAACGTGTACTGCGTTAGACTTAACTTAGACCAAGTCGTTAGACTAAGTCGCTGTGGATAAAAGCGTCTGCAAAATGATAAAATGTAAATAAAAATATGAATTTATTCGAGACCTACTACAGCGCACGCGCGTAAAATATCCACTACGTAGTGGATATAGTCCAGCTACATCATCGTGCTACAGGCTACAGCGAGGACCTCTTGGCAACCCTGCTGCCAGTAAATTACTGTTATTTAACGGCACAATTTTTTACAGTTTAGGCACCTCAACCACCACTGCTAAAAACTGCCGTATAACATCAAGAAGATGCAGGCCCTTTCACCAGACATGCTTCACAACTCCTTTCAAGGTTCTTGTTCTGTCCAGGTGGGGACGATTGCAGGCTGCTCTCTGGCAGGTATTCCGCTAGTTCTATACAAACTCTACATAATCCAGAAAGCAGAGCAGATGTTTTTCATGAGCCGAAAAATATGCACGTCACACCTCTGTTTATCAGTTAGCACTGGCTACCAATAGCTGCTCGCAGAAAATTCAAGGCATTAATGTTTGCCTAAAAAAAACACCACTGGCTCTGCACCCCTTTACCAAAATTCATTACTTCAGAATTATGTGCCATCTAGAAGCTTGCGTCCTGCAAGTGAACGACGCATTATTGTGCATCCCAAAGTGGCACAAAATCACTTTCACAGACTTTCATAAATGTTTTCATCCTGGAGGGAATGACTGCCCAACTCAATCCCCCGCAGCGGGTCCTTAGGCCATCTTCAAGAAACGATAAAAACACATAATATTCCAGTTATTGAGCACTAACTCTAGACCTCTCTATTCTTAATGTTAGTATTCTATAAAAAAAAGACTGCACTTGCTCTAGTCATTACTAACTGCTTGTTTTCTTTAAAAAATACTAACACTAGCTTTTCTAATCTTTTTGTATTCTATCTATTTGTTTCTTTTTATTTATTATACAATTAACAAAAAGCAAAAAAGGCCTCTAACACGAGCTTGTTCTATTCTATCTGTTTTCTTTTTATTATATAATTAAAAAAAAACCTTGCTACATGTACTACGTTAAGCTAACTGAGACTTGTGATAGCCCTGGCATTTGCTCTTTTGTTAGTTTTGACTGCTTTATTGTCCTCATTTGTAAGTCGCTTTGATAAAAGCATCTGCTAAAGGCGCTAAATGGAAGGTAAATATATTAAGAGATACACCCAATCAGGATATAGGTTGGAAAATATTTACATGTACAGCAGTATACATTATTCTAGTTATTAATATGGTAGAATTATTATATAAATATATTAATAAAGTTAACCACATATGTTCTTAAACTATAATCGAGTATATGTGAGGTATATAAGATTATATATGTTGAGTTTGCCTTTATATAACGTTAATAAATAGTATACACTAGTACACACTCAATAATTATGTAAACAAAAACTTTAATTTGGATTCGTTTAATCGACGATTAATGTTGGACAGCCCTAATAACAGGATAAGTTAATATAGATATGATTAAAGTTATATATATATTATATATTTAATATATATATATACCGAGGAGGAGAGAGGGAGAGAGAGAGGCTCAATGGCTGCAAAGTAGACAAAGGCACTGCAAATTAAGGAAAACAACTTCTTCAAGTTTCGACAAACACCAACCGGGTGGGGTCTGCAAATGCTCACAACACAAACAAACAAAGAAACACGCTGCAAATAAAATTCTTTATTTGGTTGTGTTGTGACCATTTGCAGTGCATTTCTTTATTTGTTTACGTTGTGAGCAGTTGCAGCACCTGCTATCAAAACTGATGAAGATGTTTTCTTAAATTGCTGGTGGTTTTTCTATTTGCATGTGTTTTCTGAAGTTGCAGCGCGTTGAGTTCTCTTGGCCACTGTACAGTTGAGCACCATCGTGGGGGCTGCAAAGGCGTGAATCGCTGCTCTTTCATCTGGAGAGTGTCTGATGGCTCATGAGCGTTTCAAACTGAGAGCAGGTTTAGGCAAAGTGTACACGGCAATGCAGCTATTTTGGCAATACAAAAGTAAAAACATATTGCAATAATAAAAAGACTGCATTGCTAATTTTACCTCAAATTGCACAGGGAATACACTCCAAAAACTATGGGTTAAAACAACTCAATTTGGGCTATTTTAACCCAAGGGCTGGGTAAGGACAGAACACATTATTTCGGCATCCGATTAATCTTTATCAACAACAACGATTCACTCATTGCTGAAATATACTGTGACAAGTTTTTATTTATTTATTTTTAATCTTGATCAACAACAACTAATGATCATGTAGTGAATTGGAGCGGCATGTGTCCGTTAGATAATTTTAAAACCTCAAAGAGTCTTCAATTTATAGGTTATAACTGCATCTGTCTCGGATGTAGAAGATTTAATTTAATGCAGATTCCAAACTCTAGTTAACCTATAAATGTGCAATATTTTTGGCCCATATTCAAGTGTTTTTGCTCATGCATGGCAGGGAGGCGCCCGCACGGCCACTTGCATTTTTTCCTGATAATGAAACAGCTTAAAATCAGTTTGAAACTGATTTTTTTTTTTATTTAAAAAAATTAAATTAGTTTTGTTTGAAACTGATTTTATGTATTGTAATCAAAATAACACATACTTGGGCGTTTGTAAAATAATAAAGACAAGACAGGAGGGCTTTTGCTGTCTCCGTGAACTGGAGCTCAGGACTCAAAAAAAGAACCAAACTCAGGCGTGTGGCTGTCATACATACAGACAATAAAAACTATAGGTACAAAAGCTGACATTATTATAAATATACATTTAATCAAACCAGTCAAAACAATAAGCAAATACTCCAGAACCCTGATAATGTAATCTTATCAAGGTTGTATTTTGTCCGGGTATGTGGAGAGAGAGTCAGCACGAAATGTAATCCCGCAGCGACAAGAAACCCTGAGTGTATTAAAGATAATTACAATGTTCTCGTCATTACACTCATAACTAATTGGGCTGCCTTTGCCTGTGCTTTGTGGCAAACTTTAGCGGTGCTGAGGCGGAATAAATTAAAGCTCATAGGGAGTAGTAGTGATGAAATAAATGTGCTGATTAGTGAATAATGGCCTTAAACAGAATACGACTACTGTTAACTAAACATCTTTAGGGGGGGCCAGCCACTAATAGAATAACCCACTAGGACGGCTTGTTAAACTTTTAAAGCATTTATAAGGGTGCATAAATCTGATAAATTCCACTTTCAGACCGGCATAGATTTTTCCTCTGAAACACAAAAATGTTGTTGCTTCTGGTTTGTGCATTGTAAATTACAGAACATCTACAAAATATGTTGTCTCCCAAAAACTCTTGTCACGTCCGTAAAGCATGTCTATTTCCCTCATCTAAAATATAAAACAGGTTTATAGACTGATATTTTCTGATGTCTGGACTCTATTTTCAGGGGTTTAGAAAAATATAAAGAGATGGTTCAATATATTGGTAATAAATATAATTTATGAGAATTTATAGGCCAGGTTTTGAATCTAATATCTGTAAAAACTGGAATTGGCCCTATTTTCAATTTTCAAGGAAAGTTTAGTAACTCCTGATTAGTTTTTGATATTGATCAGAAATACTAGTTCGTTATATAATGTCTTTGTTGAATAATGACAGAACTTGTGAGTTTAAACTTAAACATTTTATTAATTTGTCTAGTATTTATAGTTTCATTGTTTTGGCTAAATCGTGGCCACTTATTCTAATCTAACATACTATTTAGGACGGATAGTATGAACATTGAGACACAGGGCCAGGCTAGGCTACAGGCGGGTGAGTTTTTGTTTTAGGGTTGGAGCTAAACTCTGCAGGACATCGGCACTCCAGGACTGACGTTGCCTATCCCTGACCCACACGTTTCCAGTGTTATCCTCCTCTGTAGTAGCATTTCGCAATATGGCTTCAGTATGCAGATTGCACAAGTATGATGACAAGATGTAGCCCTGTCTTACACCTTTTCGCACTGAAAATCAATTTGTGTTTCCGTATTCTGTTCGAACCATTGTTTCTTGGCTGTCATTTTATTAGCTGAATGATGTTTCTGTATTCCCATTTGCAATAGAGTTGTCCATAGTTTTTCATGATTGACAGAGTCGAAGGCCTTGCTGTGGTTAATAAAGCAAAGATAAATAAGTTTCTGATGGCTAGATACTGCTCCACAGATCTTTCGACTGTGAGAAATGGAGTTCTAGCTTGTCCTCACATCCAGGACAACAGAATGGTAAGGCAGTCCTGAAACCTATAACCCACTGAAATTCATTTAACCCTCTATGGAACCATGTTGCCTCCAGACAACACAACGTGTTTTTGTTTTTTAAAATAAAATGAGACACCCATTTAATTAATAAATGTTATCTCAGGGAAGGAGAAGTCAATTACTAATAAATGAAAATACAAAAAAAGTGATCACATGACCCACAGGGGTCCATTTTAGGTGTGTTCGACTTCATGCAGTGCTGCACAGACCGATTGGCGGCTGACTTGAAGTAGTGCATGCCGGGTAGAAATTTTGTCTGTGTTGTGGCCGACTTGTGGTGTTTTTTGTGTTTGAGACGGCGCCGACGCCACGTGACTGTCACGTGTGGCATCAAAGTACTGCGATAGCGCTCCGAGAGCAGCCGACTGACTCAGCTTGTGCAGTTTCTTCAAAGCAGGTGCAGGAGCTCTGATGACGACACAAATCTGTGTTTTTAGAACAGTCAAATATTTTACTGTAGTCACAATGTTATATTGAGTCACGTTTATCAAAATACACTGATAAAAGCATATAGGGTATACTCCCACTTTATTGGTATTTAAATAGTATATGTTTATGTTAAACTTTCTTGAACAGATAGCTCTGTATTAAACAGTATAAAAAGTGTTTAGGTTGCTCATGAAAACGTTTCTGAATATATGTTATTGACAGTATTGTATTAACAGCTTCATCAGTGATAGCGTATGCAACACAGCTGATTGAGCAGATAGTGTCACCGATCTTGACGGCTCTTTTTTAACTCTGCCAGTAGTTTTCCAATGTTTTGCGGTAATTCCATTTTGGGATGTCTTTTTTGTGTATGCACATGTGCACATGTCACATGACTCCATATTTCATGTGCATAAGTGTACTTTTCATCAATTTTCATACATATACAGCAATTGCCTACAAAAATCTGAGTCATGTAACGAATCAGCTCATGGGAAATATGAATAATCAATCATAACTAGTTATAATTAATTATGAATATTTAAATCCGCTGTAGATATTTACTTGACCTATCAGGGTCAACTTTCTGTCAAATCTAAGAACGTTAATTTCCTGGTTAAGGAAATTATTTTAAACTTCCCTATGTACAATTATACAAAAGCGTGTAGCATAATTGCATGATTAAGGTGACTCAGTATGAGCAAACAATTGAAACCACGTCAAGTGTGATACATAAACCACAAAACTGCGGTTAACACATACTACATAAACACATAAAATGGTCTAACATACACATACACACACAAACACATACAGTTGGTATAGGAAGGTTACGTGTTAAATGCTTAACGCAGTAAAGAGGAGAGAAATAAGGAATTAAGTTATAGAACATTTGCATATTCAGCAGATCTGCCCGAGGGAAACATCAGATTATTAGTTCAAACACACCTTCGTAAAAAAGTGTAACTGATACTTAATGCATAAATTAAAACGACTAAGTTTGATACTTGCAAGTCTCATCTGTCTGAAAGAAAGGTTTGATGTAATCTGAAGTTTCCAGTTGATCTTTGCTAAATTTGGGTCAATGAAAAGAACCAGTTTTGAGTCAGAAAATCTTGATTAATGGAAAGGTCGAGGCTGAAGCCTGGCACGTAAATTAGGATGTTCTGGAGCATTGGAGCGCACATCTTATCGAAACCTAACAGAACCACCAACATGGGTGGGTCCCTGGAGCGGGGCCTTTAAAGTCTGCAAAGATTCACGCCTCTCGAGATGGGCTTGTCCAATGAGGAAGTCCGGGATCCCAAGTGGGAGTTCTGAGATACGTTTTTTTTAGGGGTTTTATGACCCTTTGTTTGAGGGCATGGTAATTTGCAAATGGAACTCGAATCAAATTACTATAGATTCTTAGAACACTAATATGTTGCTTAGGTATAAACATACAATGTACACTCTCAATTAGATAATCCGAATACAAATTCATAGATACTAAACAAGGGTTTATAAGGGTTATATATATGTAAGCTGACAGGAGTGAGTGTTTCGATCATAAGCCTACATAAAACAGTATACAATCTCAAAGACAAAATACACGATGACAATAATATACATCATGACCTGAAAGATCCTGTGTGTTCATTCAAAGAAAGGTTTTCCTATTAATTAATTAGCAAAGAAAAGTCCTTCCCTTGTGGATTTTCCTTATGGACAAGGCAGTGATTTTCTCCACCTAAATTCCATTAGGTCGTAAATGTATCTGGTGTCAGGGTTGCCATGGTAACCAGGGGGGCCTGGTGGCAGACATCCTGGCATCCAGTTTATTGGGTGAGGGGACTGTGACGATTTGTTAATCTAATGAATAATTGATTTGTTAAATCAAATGAAAAATGGTGTGTCTGATTGGTCCAGACGCTACAGTCACCTTCATCGGAAAGTAAAGAAGTTTGTTTTCAGTTTGCGCCGTCTTTCCTTAGTTAGTTGGTTGTCATGGTTATTCCTTTGATTTAGTCATTATGTTCAGGTGTGTGTGTGTCTCATTATCATGTGTATTTAATTTAGGTTCAGTTTCAGTCTAGTTGTCCCATGTCATCTATCTTGGATGTGTTGTAGATTGCTCTGTTCATGTTGGATGTATTAGCTATTACCTATTTGCCTTTGCCTTCATCTTCATGTGTGTTTTTACAAACACCCATGACATGGTGCAGGAGGGATAGTAAAAATGCACTGATTTAAAGGTATTTTAATGTTGTTGTTTTTATTGTTTGTTTTTAGTGGCATGTTTATTAGGATTAATCTACAATCTGTCTACAATATAATGTTATCCAATAATTGCATTCAGACTCGGAGGATGATCCGATCAAACAAGTTATTTTTGAATAATCAACTCTGGGCTTGGAATATTTCTTTATTTGAATGACAAGTTTGATTTAACACTAAAGTAACAATACGATAATTTCTGGTCATTTGATTTTCTACTTAATTATGTAGTGATGGGAGAAAAAGTCTGAACTAAATTAAACTCATATGAGTTAGTCAGTGCAACTAAACTAAGATATGTCCAAATTACTTGATTCAACTAAATTATTTAGGCATGTTTGCATAAAAGCAAGCTAAACATTAATTCATTTAGAGTGAGTCAGTTTGTAATGTCTATGATATTGTGTGTTACTTCTTAGATTACAGGTTCCTGTACAACTACTGTCCAGGACCCGAGTGGAGTGTGATGTGTAGGGGATGCTGTGAATATGATGTCATCCACTGTAAATGTCCTCTTCAAGGGTCTTCGGTAGGTTATGCAGTGCCATGCTGTCGTAATGCTGTAAATGAATGCGATCCCTGCATCATCCATCCTGGTGAGCAGATAACACACAAACACATTTACAACTATTTCTCATTTTTCTCTTCTTGTGATAAACGTTTTATTTTTTGTCCATGGTTTAGTAATAGCTTCATTTGATCCTATATATTCAGTAATTCAACAGCTTGAAAACAATCAAACATCTGGCAGAAACATGAATGTCATACTGTATATGTTGTATATTGTAAATATTCCATTAGTCCAACATGTGTTATGATTTGTTGATTTTGACATTTGGAACTCTGGAACTTGTAAACAAAGAATACAATCAATGTATTCACTCCAATCAGATTTAATGGTTAAAGGGGGTCAAACACCTGCCCCATCATAGGCAGGACAAAGCACATGTTCTGTTAATGTTACTGCCCATCTCCCAAATGGCCCCCAATCCCTTGCTGTCCATAGACTCTTAAGTATGGCTGTAAACGTTAATATGTTAATGCATGTGATTAATTTAAAAATCCTTAATGAGTTAAAAAAATTAACCCAATTAACACAAAATGACTGAAGCAGAATTTCAATTCTAACCCTTTAACTCGATTTCGCTTCTCTGTTTGCAATAAGATCATTTTAAGCTTTTAAACTCCGAGAAAGTTTTCAGTCCAATGATCCAGTAAGTGAGTGCATTCAAATAATCAGGCCAAAACAGCGCTAATGTTAAGAAAAACAGCTTCATTACACCAGGGGCCTGTTGCATGAAGCTAGCTGAACAAACAACAAGAGTTGACAAAACCAAACAAATCCAACCTGGTTTAGATCAGGTTCAGCGGACTCACAAAGCTTGATATGAACATTCTCGGTGAACTCAGAGTTTGATCCAAAGTTTGTGATTAACTCTGTGGAGCGTGTGCACAAGAAAGTGTGATGTGTGCAGCAAACAGCCAATCACACAGAATAGAGAGGGCATCCGTTTAAGAGCAATTCACTTCTCTGCTGAAGATTAAGAGATGTTATTAAGAATATAATGAATTTAAATGCATTTATAAGGCAGGAATAAACACTACTGCTGCAGCAACAGTTTGAGACGGCAGTAGAAATAAAATACCTGACTAAATTTAATAATTTATTTATCTTCAAAAAGAGCTCAAAAGAAAACGTCTCAGGTTATGCATGTAACCATATTTCCCAGAGAGGAAACGAGACACTGCGTCCTCTAATGGACACTATGGGGAATGCTGTCAGCATGGCCGGTGCCTGAAATATGTGTGAAATCACTCCAAATCCTTTGGACCACACAGCCTATGAAGTCTTTAGCAGCACAGCTGGAATTATAAGAGGGCGCCTGTAATGCATGTCATCAATTTCTTTGTCTAATGGAGATGGCTGGTTTAATTACAGAAAATGGCAAAAAACATGGAAAACATCAAAGCAATTTACATCTCCTGCGCTAGTTCCTCAGAACCAAATCTCAACATTTAAAGGGGTCATATGATGCGATTTCAAGTTTTCCTTTCTCTTTGGAGTGTTACAAGCTGATTGTGCATAGATAAGATCCCTGAAGTTGCAAAGACTAAAGTCTCAAACCAAAAGAGATATTTTTATCAAAGTTAAGACTCTGCCACGCCCCCCTAAAACGCTCTTTCGAACACGCCCCCACATATCTACCCCACTACGTGGAAATATTAGTATAATGCAACCCAAATGTGCACGCAAAGAAAGAAGGCGTAGGTTCAGTAACCGCTGTTAGTGTTGAAGCAGCCATGTCAGGGGGGCGCTGTGTGTTTCTAGGCGAAAGAAAAAGTACTTTATTTGGCCTTCCGAAAGTAGAATGCATTTAGGAATCTTTAAGATTACAACAGAACAGCAATGCATTTTATAGACGACCGTTTCGTGAACCTAGGAGAGGAGGTTATTCTGACTTTGCTATGACAATTTGGTGCTTTTGAATCAGCTACTGTTTTGTTATTATTTAAGTATTTGCTATTGACTGTTTAAATAAGGAGTTTTTGCGCATCCGTGTGTGTGTGTGTGTTTGTGTGGTTGTGTGTGTGAGTGTGTGATAAGAGAGAGATAGAGAGCGCAACGAGAGATAGAGGATAGAGAGAGAGAGTGAGTGTGGTGAGTGAGTGAGAGAAGAGTGATAGAGGAGAGAGAGGGGGGGTCACTCACACACACACCAGCTTCATCAATGTGTCTGTCACGCGACTCTGTTCCCTTTCGGGCTCTGTCTTTACATTATTTTGAAAGATGAAGCTCGCGATTATGGTAAGGGCGTTACATTTCCAACGAGTGCTTTTTGCTTTGCGGTGTTTCGGACAATCACAATACCTGGTCGCTGGCCCAATCATAGCGACTGCCCTTGTCGAAGGAGGGACTTTAGAAACACAGCGTTTGAGAGAGTCGGGCATAGAGGGACCTACAATAGGGTACAGTATTTGAAACATTAACGTTTTGTTTTATAATGTTTTTTTGTTTCATATGTGTTTTTTGAACATTAAAGCCTGTCAACATATTCTGTTACACCAAATACACAAAATAATGATCTTTAAAAAAGCACCATATGACCCCTTTAATGCCTCTTTCTAATTCTAGGTGTTTTCCTTTTTCCTCTTCAGGCTGCAGCATATTCGAGAACTGCAAGCGCTGTAACAATGGCACATGGGGCCCAAGGGATGATTTCTTTGTAAAAGGGAAGTACTGTGCAGAGTGTCGCCCAGGCTGGTCTGGTGGGGACTGTTTAAGTAAGTTCCTTACACTGCAGTTTTCGTGTATTCAAAGTAATGATATATTTAAGATACCTTGCTCTGGGAATGTCTTTCGCAAGTGTGTGACATCGGAATTAGTGCTCTGCATTTATCCCATCCAAAGTGCACACACACAGTGTGGGCAGCCATTTTTTGCTGTGGCGCCCGGGGAGCTGTTGGGGGTTCGGTGCCTTGCTCAAGGGCACCTCAGTAGTGGTATTGAAGGTGGAAGAGAGCACTGTACATTCACTCCCCCCACCTACAATCCCTGCCGGTACGAGACTCAAACCCCGCAACCTTGGGTTATGAGTCCGACTCTCTAACCATTAGGCTACGACTTCCCCCACAAACTTCATTCTCTTGCAGTGTTTGTTTACTTTAATCATGATGCCATTTTGCTTTTTTCTATTAAAGATTAGCCAGCTTACCTGGATAAGCATCATTACTCTGAATAGTTTTACTCACATGCAATCTCACTGGCTGGGAAGTAAAAACACAATTATTCCTGTATCAATTTCATACAGTTATTCCTGTATCGGTCATGGGCCCTGTGTCTCACCAGGGGCCCATTCTTCATATGTCGCTTAATACATCTGAGATGATATGAAAGATTCCAGATCTTCTAATCATGATAACTGATCTCCGGGTAATTTTGTTCTTCAAATAAATTTGCGGATTTGATTAAAATATCTGGATTAAGTTGTCTGAGATTACTGCACATTCTTGTGTTTCCCGAATAGGGCAGATGCATCGATACTCGAAAGTGCAGCGATTGGCTGGTGGCAAGACAGCAACTTAATGACATCATATAATTAAAAAAGACACCTGATGAAAAACTTGACCAATTTCTAGGCTTTTATAAGGAAACAGCCAAGTGAACAGAAATACATAAATGTTATAATAGATAAATTAAATGTGCACTGTTTCACTTAGGGTATTTTGGTACATGATTCCCACTTATTTATATTCAAAATTTCTAGTATTTGTACATGCTTTACATTGTTATTTTAATGTTGTAATTAGCAACTCATCATGCAATTTTATCTCTGAAGCAGATATGTAACGTGACCGCATTAATTAAAGGGAAAGTTCACCCCAAAATGAAAATTCTGTCATTGATTACTCACCCTCATGTCGTTCTAAACACGTAGGACCTCCGTTCATCTTCGGAACACAAATTAAGATATTTTTGATGCATTCTGAGAGCTCTCTGACCCTCCCATAGACAGCAATGTAATTACCACAATCAAGGAGACAGAAAACGTAAGCAAGGAACTTTCACCCTGATGTCACATGGATTCTTTTACTGATCTCCTTGTTACATTTCAGGACCTTGATCGTGGTAATTACATTAGGGTAAATTACAGCAGGGCACTCTTGTAATGAAGTACAATTTGTACATGGCTGGGACAGATTTTAAGTATTAATTCTGCTTAAAAACATGCAATCTAATCCTGTTTACATGAAATAAACCTGTTCCCGAGCAGGTTTAAGCATACGAACCTGTTGCTATGACAGCAAGTCCAGGATGAGTTTCGAAGAACCAAACAATCCAAGATCAGACCAAATCGTCAACAATCAAATCTAGCTAACTGAGTTAGCGACATACGAAGAATGGGCCCCTGGTTGCCCGTTGATGGCAACATTGCTCAAAAAGTTGCCCCGTGTATCATCAAGCCTAAGAGTTTTCCTTCAATAAACACCTCATTTGATGCTTATTAATAGTAAGAAAGTCGTTTCTAGTAGTTGTTGTTCTACTTATGTACAGGTATTGGGTAGCGTTAACAGATCTACAGATGATGTGGTCATGCATTAATGTGCTTTATAAGTACTAATAAACAGCCAATATGCTAGTAATATGCATGTCAAACAACTAGTTAATAGTGAATAGTGTTCCCTAATCTAAAGTGTTAACATTGTTCCACATGAAGCAGCTTAAAGATTATTTCATACTGCACCGACAGAAGCTGTGCAACACCGATAAGGCCATATGGAACGCTAATAGTGCCATAATTAATTCATATGATGCTTTCACTAACCATTTCAAAAAAGTCTTTGGTCATACTACAGGAGTGCTATCTGTGTCCGACCAGTTACTGCGGCTGCGCCAAGGCACTTCTTCCATTAGCGACTACACACTGCTATTCAGAACGCTGACGACGACTAGTGGGTGGAATGAGGCAGCTCTACTTAGCGCATACCAGCAAGGATTGAATCCCCGTGTACAAGCTCAAATGGCTATTTATGATGATTCCGTTGGACTGGAAAGTTTCATGCAAAAAGCCAACCGAATTTCCCAGCATCTGGCCGCATGCCACGCCACCTTTGAAGCATACAACCAGTCTGTAATTTTATTTTGCCCGGCATTGTTTTTCTTCCCCAGTACCAGAGCCGATGCAAGTAGACACCTCCCGGCTCACCCCTTCTGAACGTGCTCACTGCCCCGCGGCAGGTCTGTGGCTTTACTGCGCTGCGGCGGATCATTACATCAGGACCTACCCAGTCAGACCCCCACGTCCTGCGGTGAGTACCCTCCGACTAGACCCTGTCATTTCCATGCTATCAATGCTATTGGTACAACTACTTACCACAGACCTTTCTTTTTCAGTCCCTGATCTCGTCGACTCGGGCTCCTCGGGCAATTTCATATCCAAGGACCTATTGAATCGTCTCCATCTGCCCCGGAAACGTCATGCCCAGGAGTTCCGAGTCGAGACCATCCAGGGAAAACCGCTAGGACGGGGGTGGGTGAAATATCGAGCACCAACACTGAAGCTCAAGATTGGCACTCTACATGAGGAGGAAATCTCTTTTTTGGTACTGGAGGGACTCACCGTGGGTATCATCCTGGGACGCCCCTGGCTAGTTCTCCATTCTCCAGAGATCAGATGGGACACGTGTGAGGTGACTCGCTGGAGCGAGCACTGTCACCGCAACTGCCTCACGTCATTACCTACTCCACTCCCAGGATCACGCTCAGTTCAAGTTGCATCCACCCTCGTCGAAAGCCCCGAACCTTGGGAAAAGGTCACGGTCCCATCTGATTATTTGGCTTTCCAGGATGTTTTCAGTAAGCAGGCAGCCACCAAGTTACCACCTCATTGGCCATGGGACTGCACCATCGACTTGCTGGAGTAAAACTCGCCAAGGGTAGAGTATACCCATTGTCCATCCCGGAGCGCAAGGCGATGGAGGAATACATCAAAGAGGCTCTTAACCAAGGATTCATCCGACCTTCCAATTCTCCAGCTGCTTCTAGTTTCTTCTTTGTGGGCAAGAAGGACAGGGGCTTGCGGCCTTGTATCGATTATCGAACTCTGAACTCCCATACAGTGAAACTGCCTTATCCACTTCCCCTGGTCCCGTCCGGCCTCGAGGAACTCCGTGGGGCCTGCATATTCTCCAAGCTGGACCTGCGAAGCGCGTACAACCTCGTTCGAATCCGGGAGGGCGACGAGTGGAAGACGGCATTCATCACACCATCTGGCCACTATGAGTACCTTGTAATGCCGTATGGGCTAGCCAATGCCCCGTCAGTCTTCCAGGGATTCATTTAACGAGGTGTTCCGGGAGTTCCTCCACCAGCGTCGGGGCTGTGCTGTCCCAACATTACGGTGAGCCTCCTCACCGCCAGCCTTGCGCATACTATTCTAAGAAACTGACCCCAGCGGAGCAGAATTACGACATCGGAAACCGGGAGTTGTTGGCTATCAAACTCGCCCTGGAAGAGTGGCGGCACTGGCTGGAGGGAGGGAGAAAATATTTATTTTATTATATTCCATTTACTGCAATTACCAACCACAAGAATCTTAGATACCTCAAAGAAGCCACGAAACTTAACCCTCGCCAAGCCCGCTGGACATTGTTCTTCACCAGGTTTCAGTTCACAATCACCTATCGTCCCGGGATTGTAACAATAAAGCCGACACCCTCTCACGCATGCACTCTCCAGACACACCTTCCGATCCTGAGCCCATTCTCTCTCCAGCCCTGATTGTAAGCCCCATTTAATGGAACATCGACGATGACATTCGAGCCGCCACTCTTACCGAACCTGCTCCACCGGTAGGCCCAGAAGGGAAAACGTATGTGCCCACTTCCCAACGACAATCCCTTCTGGGCTCAGTTCACAATGTACCAGGCTCTGGACACCCAGGCAGGCAACGGACCCTCTCGCTCCTCCAAGCTCGGTACTGGTGGCCCAGTATGACCCGTGATATCATCAGGTATGTCCGCAGTTGCTCAGTCTGTGCCATGTCCAAGACCCCTCGTCACCTCCCCGTAGGCAAGCTAGTGCCCCTGCCGATCCCCCATCGACCCTGGTCTCACCTGGGAATCGATTTTGTGACTGACTTACCCAACTCAGACAGTTATACCTGCATCTTGGTGGTCGTAGATCGTTTTTCCAAAGCCTGTAAGCTAATCCCCCTCAAAGGACTTCCAACCGCTCTCGACACTGCAGAAAGTTTGTTCACACACACATCTTCAGAAACTTTGGAGTCCCCAAGGATGTAGTCTCCGACAGGGGACCTCAGTTTATCTCCCACGTTTGGAGGGCATTCTTCTGGCTACTAGGGGTCACGGTCAACTTATCCTCCGGCTACCATCCCCAGACAAACGGCCAGACTGAGCGGAAGATCCAGGAACTCGGACGTTACCTCCGGGCATACTGTCACGACGACCAACACAGCTGGAGCCGTTTCCTCCCTTGGGCCGAGTATGCACAGAATTCCCTGAGACAGACCACTACCGGCGTCACGTCGTTTCAGTGCATACTCGGTTACCAGCCCCCGCTCTTCTCATGGACAGGAGAACCGATAAAGGTTCCAGCTGTAGACCACTGGTTCCGAGTGAGCGAGAGAGTGTGGGACTCAGCTCACCTCCACCTCCAACGTGCAGTGCGGAGGCATAAGGCCTTCACAGATGCTCGGCGTACTTCCACTCCCACTTACCATCCAGGAGAAAAAAAAGTATGGCTGTCCACCCGGGATCTGCGCCTCCGCCTGCCCTGTAAGAAGCTGAGTCCCCGCTACATTGGTCCGTTCCCGATACAGAGGCAGATCAACGAGGTCACATATGAACTCCGACTCCCACCCAGGTACCGAATTCACCCCACTTTCCATGCTTCACTCCTTAAACCTCACTCTCCCTCTGCTCCAGGACCCACCGAAACCGACGAACCTCCTCCTCCAGAAATCCTTGACCAACCGTCCATCTACCTAGTCCGAGACATCCTGGACTCATGGCGACGGGGTGGTCGGCTGGAATATTTGGTCGACTGGGATGGTTATGGACCGGAGGAACGTTCCTGGGTGGCCAGGGATGACATTCTGGACCCTTTGCTACTAGAGGACTTCCATCGCACCCATCCTGGTCGCCCCTCACCCAGAAGCCGTGGCCGCCCCTGGAGGAGGGGGTAATGTCAGGGATTCATCACAGTCACTTCAGTCACCATCCAGGATAATCACCCGATCACAGTCACCTGAGTTCTGATCACCCGCACCTGCTGTCACCAATCAAGCCACACTACAAATACACACACATCACAGTCACTCACTGTCTGGTCTACCATTCACTCCTATGGACTGTTCTGCACTCTCTCAGCTGAACTCACCCAGAAAGACTTACCTGCTGTCTCTCCCGCGATTCTCCAACGACTCCTTGGAAACTGTTCCACGATCTCCAACAAACCTGCCAAAGATACAAACCATCAGAACTCCGATAAGAACCCCAGAATCATTCACTGTGCTGACACTCACCTGCATTTACCTCCCCCGTTCCATTCCTCTGCATATCCTGTCAATAAACCCTCCTGTTTAGCACTTACCTGTTGTTTCCGGCCTTGCTTTGTGACAGCACTGTAGACTATATGATAATTTTTGTAATAAATTATGAGCTTCAGAGACCGCAGATGAAACGCGGTCATGTTATCTTATTTTTGGAGCATGCTGTTTTGGAACGCAGTTCTGGGAGTTTTTATAATGAAGCACTTTGACGAGACTTTGCGAAAGCATTTTAGAATGACAAAACAAGCATTTCAGATGCTGTGCAAAGAGATCGGTCCGCTGGTTGGTCCAGTTATGCTGTCCCATCGAGAAGTCACATGTCTTTTTTGATGCGCAATTGCACATTAAGGAATTTATTCTGTAAAAGTGTTTCCATCATAATTGCTGCGTATGTTTTCTTACCGGATAAGGATTTTATCCTACTTAGTTGAGTGCATAAGTATTTTTATGCAAATTTTTTGAATTTATGCCCGTCTTAGCATTTCTATCAGAAAGACTTGGAGAGAAGGTAAACGTTTACATGTTATTTATTCTGTAAAGTGTTAACGGATGGTGGTGAGTGAGTTACAATAATTAGTGAATAGTTGTATAGAAAAATTATTTTGGCGTAGGCCCCATCCTTTGTCCAAATCCTGGGGACACAGATTTGGCTGATCCTGCCTTAAAGGGGTCATATAATGTGCAATTTTAATTTTTCCTTTCTCTTTGGAGTGTTACAAGCTCTTGGTGCATAAAGAAGATCTGTAAAGTTGCAAAGACTAAAGTCTCAAATTCAAAGAGATATTCTTTATAAAAGTTAAGAGTCAGCCACGCCTACCTAAAACGGCCCATTCTAACACGGCCCCACATATCTACATCACTATGTGGGAAGATTTGCATAACACCGCCCAAATGTTCACGCAAAGAAAGAAGGTGTAACTTTTATTCTCGCTGTAGTATTGTGTTGCCGCCGCCATGTCGTGAAGATGTGGTTTCGTTGTGAAAGCGAAACTACTTTGTTTGGTCTTCCATAAGAGGACGAAATACAACAACTTTGCGCTGTGGATCACCGGATCGGCTTTCACCGTGGACGAAGCGGAGTCCAGCCCGGGTCGTCACATGTGGTTGCCGCAAGCCCTCTGGACACTCCTTCGTCGAATCCGCCGGCTGCGCCGTTCTCAAGCACGCCGCCTCTGCTCACTCTAGCCACCGGCCGTTCCTCACTCTAGCCCCCGGCCTCTGCTCACTCTAGGCCATCGCCGCCGTGTGTGATGCTGTGTTTCGTTTTGAAAGTGAAACTATTTTTTTTGGCCTTCCAAAAATGAGACACGACTAGAAATCAGTGGTTAAGTGGTATTTAAAACACTGTTCCAGAACAGTTCAAACCAAATAATCAGATGTGTGCAGCACATTTATGGAGGACCGTTTACTGATCCTGGTAGAGTAGACTACAATGTTGGCTGTTCTGACTCACAGACTGTAATACGTTTTTTATATTTAAAGAATTTGACACTGACAATTCAAACGCAAGTTTTTTTGGGCAGTGTAGAGTAGGGCTTGTTGTCATTTCTCCGATCACAAATGCAGACCTGGTTTTATATTTACACGGTGCGATGCAACGCAACGCGTAAAAAGACAATATAAATCATTATAATCCAGAATTATGTCCCCACTGTTCCTTTTTTTTTTTTTTTTTCTTTTTTTTTTTTTTTTTTTTTTTTTTTTTTTTTTTGATGCAAGTGAATGCCTAGTTGTAATGGGTTTTCATGCTTTTGAATCATCGCTCCGACCTGACAGGACATCATCACAATATGGCAAGTGGCGTAAACATTTCCGTCACATGCTTGAGGTATTCGCCAATCACAACGCACTGGATAGCTGACAAATCAGAGCACACCTCGCTTTTTTAGAACGATGAGATTTGTAAAAATCGATGCGTTTCAGAAAGGCGGGGCATAGAGGAGAAACAAAATAATGTGCAGTATGTGGAAAATAATGTGTTCTTGAACCTTAAACTGCATAACACATTTCATTACACCAAATAAAAAAAAATGTTATTTTTAGCAACGTCACATGACCCCTTTAAGATGAAGGCATTTTTGGGGGGGAGTATCCCTCAAAAAGAAGTGTGAATTGATACACACAGTTGAGGCTTTTCTTTATTATCAATTATACATTTCAAATATTAAAATGTTAAAGACAAGTAAACAGTCAGTAATAAAATAGGAACAAACTAATTAATTAGAAATAGCATAAATACAACTGAACCAAATTTCAGATACAGAAATTTTAATTAAAAGTTGAAAACACTGCATTTTTCTTTTCATAAAGTTATTAAATATATTCAGTCAAGATCAGTGAATAATTTTCTTTTGTTCTTTGATTAACATTAATGACAGGCAGTGTGTTTATTAGGCTGCTGTCTCTTTAACACCGATCGCGTGCAGATCTAAATATACTGTATACGTGTGTTTTCTTTCTCATCTGTTTATGTTCACTTAAGACAAAAAACAACTGTATTTATGATTATATACTGATGTAATTTTTTCTGTCAGTTCTGGCAAAGAACAACCTTTTCTGCAGTGGAAATGCACGGAACGGTTGGAGAACAGACACAGGCTGGGAAGCGACACGTCCGAGACCGCTATTCTCTGTGCTCGCACTCACGCTTCAGACGTGTGTGCTGCACGCAAACAAGGCGCAAGTCCTTACCGTTCCTGCACTTAAGTCGTTTTTTAAATCACATTAAAATGTGAATGCAGGAATCATTAAGGAGAATCAAAATGCACAAGTCTTATCGAATACCCGGTTCTTGGAAATTTGGAACCGGATCTAAAATGGAACCAGTTTTCGATACCCAACCCTACAGAAGACCAGACCTAGAAAGATGAACTGGGCTGAAGACCAACTGTGGTGCCTGCGGTAGGGTGGTCGGCCTTTGCGAAGGTATGTGGAGGAATTCCTTGAGCTTTCCCATTGAGTGAGCTGGCAGGATGCTTCACTCAGTGCTTGTTTTCAGATGGGTCTGGATGAGGAATCTATTCGCTGAAGTCTTCCTGCATGTGATTTCTCTTTGGTCGAGTTAATTAATCTCAAATTTTGAGGTAGAAGTTAAAGAAAATCTCATCTAGCCCCCTCTGAAGCACACTTAGCCTCTGCAGCTCATCCAACACCGGGACCCTCCACATGCCTAACCAATGGTTCTGGCCACCCATCTCCTCCCGTGTTTCCTCGAGCAGTCAAATGGACATCTAGTAGCGCTGACCTGGGGGATAAAGTTGCCGACCCAGCATTTCAGTCTGTCAGGTCAGCACTGAAATCCACATCCCTTCCTCTGTCTCCAGTTCCGCAATCCATTCCAGTCTTCAGCCCAGAAAAAATGGAGCCCATGGCTTCATACCCACGACTGCTACCCGCAACACTCTCAAGCCCGCCGGCCACTTCACTCCCAAGCCCTATGATAGCTTCAGCATTATCTTTAACCTCAGCCCAAAAGAGGAGAATGAGGAAGAAGAGACTACTCGAAGAAGATGACACTGAGGCTCTAGCCCCTGACCAATGCCCAGTGCAGGCTCTAGCCCCTGACCAAAGTCCAGTGCAGGCTCTAGTCCCTGACCAATGTCCAGTGCAGTCTCTTGGCCCTGACCAAAGTCCAATGCAGGCTCTAGCCCCTGACCAGAGTCCAGAGATTGCTCTAGCCCCTGACCAGAGTCCAGAGATGGCTCTAGCCCCTGACCAGAGTTGAGAGTTGAGCTCAGAGAGTGCTTCTGTTCCCACATCTAGCCCAGAGAGTGCTTCCGTTACCACGTCAAGCCCAGAGAGTGGGTTGCTGTTTCCGCGTCTGGCCCAGGGAGGGCCTCAGATCCCAAGTCTAGCCCAGAGAGGGCTCCTGTTCCCATGTCAGGCCCAGAGAGAGTTTCTGCTCCCGCTTCTATCCCAGAGAGGGCTTCTGTTCCCGAGTCCTGCCCAGAGAGGGCTTCTGTTCCCGAGTTCAGTCCAGAGATGTCTCCTGTCCCCGATCACCGACCTAAAATTACTCCGCTGCCATGTTCCATCAAGAGATGGATTTGGCCCCAGAGCCTGTTGCAGCCGAAGGACCCAAGACTTTCCCCAAGATAATGAGGCAGGGGGGGCTATACGTCTCCATAGAGGCAGAGTCATGTTCCGAGGCCAAGGCCACAGAGTCCGCACTGCCATGGCTCCCTGAACTGCCTGATCCGCCATGGTCCCAGTCACCAGCATTCTAATCACCCGCACCTGTTGCTGCCAAACAACACTCCCATATAGCCACTCGCATTCCCCAGTATCGGTGTCTGGTCTCAAGGTTACTACCTGCAACACTTACCTGACTCCTACTACCTACCTGTGTTCCCCTCAGTGCTCTCCTGTGCTCCTGCATTCCCCTTGCTCTATTGTCACCTGGAAAGGAAAAGTAAAAGGACTCAAGTTACTAACCCAGCTAAGTTCTATTCCCAACTTCTCTGAACTGTTGATGCTTATCTTCCTTCGCCATCTCGATCCTCTGCTCACCTTCAAATAAAGCCTGTTGTTATTTACTACTTACCTGAGTGTTCCCCGTGTGTTGCTGACACAATGTAGCTAGTAGGACACTTTTTAAACATGGAATTTACTTATTTGTTTATTCTTCTGGGCTCACAGCAATTCTAGTACTTTCATGATACACTCACCGGCTACACGCAGCAGTATCCATAGAAATTCAGATTCCGTTATTAGCAAATTATTAATAGCAGTATGCATAGCAAATCAAATAACGTTTTAGTGGAGGCAGCAGTTGTAGACTGTAGTTGCTGAAATTTCAGTGACTTAGCATGGATGGTACGTGAACTCTTCAAAGCAAATAGGTATTATTTGCGTTTTGTTTATTTATAAAAGGGGCTTATAGCAATTTTAAGTACTATAGCTGTAGCAGCAGAATTTGTAGCTATTCAGATCGCATGTAGCAAATTTTAATAGCAGCAGTATGCATAGCAAATCAGCTCCAATGTTAGAAATAATATTAGCAGCAGCATGCATAGGGGCAGTCAAAATTATTATGTGTGTTAAATATAGGGCAGTGGCAAGCAAACTTACTGTTACTGCGGTGACCTTTGCAGTTATAATGCTTAGATGGTAAGTGAACTCTAAATGACACAGGAATTGTGTTACTTTTCCCTATTCAAAATGGCTTACAGCAGATTTTGTAAACTCTTCAAAGTGGATAGGCATTATTTGATTGTGTTAGCTTATTTAATAAAGGGGCTTAAAGAAATTCTTAGTACTTTGTGCAGCTGTAGATGCAGTATGCATAGCTATTCAGATCGCGTTTAGTGAATTTTAATAGCAGCAACCTGCATAGCAAATTCAGATGCAATGTTAAAAATAATATTAGCAGCAGAATGCATAGCAAGTCGTGTTATTATTTTTGCTAATATAGCAGCGGCAGCAGAAGCGCTTTAGTTGCATGACATTTTAGTGATAAGATAACAAATGGATGGTAAGCGAACTCTTTAGGTGAAATAGGCATTTTTAGGCATTTTATTACTTTTGCTTATTCATCAAGGCTTACAGCAGATTTCATGAAATGTTCAAAGGAAAATAAGCTATATTTGATTGTGTTTGTTTATAAGAGAGCTATAGCAATTCTAAGTACTTTTGTGCAGATGGGTACTTTTGTACTTTTTTGTTGTAGCAGCAGGATGCATAGCTATTCAGATCGTAATGTTAGCAAATTTTATAGCATGCATAGCAAATTCACTTGCAAGGTTAGAAATAATATTAGCAGCAGAATGCATAGCAAGTCGTGTTATTATTTTTGCTAATATAGCAGCGGCAGCAGAAAGGGCTTTAGTTGCATGAAATTTCAGTGATAACTCATGGATGGTAAATTAACTCTTTAAAGTGCAATAGGTATTATATTACTTTTGCTTATCCAATAGTGCTTACAGCAGGTTTCGTGCAGCAGCAGTATATTATCCTTAGCAAATTCTGATTTAAATATTATAACCACAGCAGCTCACACAGTATATTTATACTACAACATTGCGAATATCATTAATAGCATGTGTTACAACTCAGTATTGAAATGTTAGTAAATATTCAAGATAATATTATATTTTGATATATTTTGATATATTATATTCAATAATCATGAGCTGCAGTAGCAGAAGTAAATCAGTAGTTGCGTAAGGGTACAGTGAAAAGCTTGCTGGTAGTGATCACGGTGCCACGCTGTAACAGGCTGCATTCGCGGACAAATTCAGTGCGATCGCACAAATTCAGTGGTCTTTCGTATCAGATAAAGTGCAAGCACTTTAACTATGTCAGAAATAGAACAGGGCCTTGGTTACCGTTGGGAATTGTTGCGTAGGCCATATCACACCGCATACATTGCAGACAGCTTCACCCATCGTAATGGGTTCTATTGATTTTGCCATGCTGTGCAACTTGCATCTGGTATAGGCACTGAGTTAGTGTAAAAATATACATTTGCCTAGCTACCTATGTCTAATTAATGGAGCTTACAGCAGTTCAGTTTCTTTGTTCATTAGCAGCAGCTTACATAGGCATTCAATCATCGAGAATATTAATTTTCTCAGCAGCAGCATGCATACCATTTATATGTTGCGAAATTTAATTTGGTCAATTTATATAAACAGCAGTAGTATGTACAGTAAAATCAGATGGCAATGCGGCAATAAAATTACAGCATAGTAGCATGTAAAGCAGACACTGCATTAAAATAAAGTCACTGCAATATCTTGCCTAAGACCATCTTGGCCATACATTTAGCTAATGATTTGATCATACATGCAAACATTATTGTTCTTAATATACATACAAATATTTTAAACAATCAAAATAAGTGAGAAGCTGCTTTTTAGTCAGAATTAGTTCTGGGCATATGACACCACAACTACAGGCTGTACAGCAATTTATGCTTTTGACAAATACTTTTGTTAGCTTATTAAGTGATTAAATGTAAGTATTTACATTGCAGTAATGTTAATGCAAAAAAAAATACAAATAAAAGAAATCATCTCTTGAATGACAATTTTAAAACTATTTGCTCAGGAGTCAGGCCACCAGATGTCAGGCCACCAGGAGTCAGGTGTTTGCTGGGGGTTACTTCATCTATCAGCCTACAATGTGATTCCTGTTTGTTAATAACACACATAGTATATGCGTTTCTACCTAGGTAAATTTGAGCTATTGGCTCAGACGCACATAGTTATTTAGGTCATTAGTTAATCCTGTAAAAGGGTACAGCACCCAGATTAACATTGCTAAACTACTAGTTAATTTCTCCTGGCTTCACTTGCCCAGAAACGCATTTAACTCAGGTCACTAGTTTAAGCTATCTGGTAAACCGATCAGGTACACACAGCAGTAGTCCACTAGCATTAAGCCATTCGGCAAAGCCAGCCCAGATTCACATAAATAGCAAATATGTGGTCTCATGGCTCTCCGGAGCAGCAGCAGTATGTCTTGGCAATAGATTTGGGCCCTTATTTATAAAGCTTCTCAAAGTGCCATTTTAGTCATAATTGCTGAGAATTCATGAAATTAATTCGACTTTAAATTTACGTATAAAAGAAAGAACATTTACATTGACAAAGGACATCATAACTAACTCAGTCTAGCGCAAGTATTATATGCTCTTTAAAAAACACTCCCATTATAAACAGTGAAGCTATCTACACTGTATGATGATAATATCTTACCCACTTATTTAAATGACACACGTCTGCGGCATGTTATGGCTCCGACATGACCACCGGAGCGATCAGCCGCACTGTGGCATGTTCCTGAAGCAGCTCTCAATCTAATCCTAAAGATTAGGCGCTCTATTTGAGGTAATAATATAGTTTGTTGTCGTCAAAGGCACATCAAAACAGTCGTTTCTCAGCAGCAGCCCCCCCCCCCCCCCCCCCCCCCCTCTCCCCCCCCCCCCCCCCCCCCCCCCCCCCCCCCCCCCCCCCCCCCCCCCCCCCCCCCCCCAATAATACAACTCAAGAAATAACCAACAGCAGCAACAGCAGCAGCAGCGTAGCAGATTTATTCTGCCAAGACCAAATACATTAACACTGTCATGTCCATTACCAAGCTAAAATCTTCAGAGAGTTGTCATGACAGAAAATAACTACGTACACCTGAATAAAGTTGAGACGATAACCAGCAGTTATGACTAGTAACCTTATGACTATAACTAGCCTCTATAGTTAATGCAACTGCATACAACTTAACTAACACAGTGTGACTGTGGAGAGGGTGAGCAGCACCAAGTTCCTGGGTGTGCAGAACAGTCTGAATAAGCTCTTTGCACTACAAATCATTTTTTTGCACTACAATCATTAAATCTGCACTGTTGTTTACTTTACTGGTCTGCACTCTATCTGCCATATGCCTTGTGCTTGATATATTTTTTACATTTTACCTTATTTGTATTTTTGTATAGTTGTATTTTGTATTTTGTTTTTAATCTGTATTTATGTTATCTGTATACACCAAGGGTCTGAGAGTAACGCAATTTCAATTCTCTGTGTGTATGTGCTGTACATGTGGAAGAATTGACAATAAAGCAGACTTGACTTGACTAAAGTAGGGCTGGTAAACAATTCATTTTTAATCTAATTAATTACATGATATGCTGATTAATTAATCTAATTAATTGCAAATTAATCACACATCAATTTTGGCTGAGAAATTACTCCCAAAAGATAATTTAAACTCATTGTTGTGTAAAGCATCAAACACATATTACAAAGAGTAGTTTCAGCAAGAAATATTTTGTTTGATCAAATTTATTACATACACTCTTTTGGACCATGAGGGTGTTCAAATTATGACACAATTGTCATTTTTGGGTGGATGAACTATACCTTTAACAATTTATTAATTTTATTATTTTTACTATGGAAATATGAAATTATTTATTAAATGAAATGATACTCTAAATAATAAACTAAAACTGCCAGTAGGTGGTGGTAAATGTCTTAATGATTAAGTCATTGAGTCATTTATTCATTCATTTGATTCGTTCAAATGGCTGATTCATCCAGGAGTGAAGTATATGTGTTATTTATGAATGGTCCATTGAATCATTAGGCTTGTTCGACTAGTAATGTGACATCAAGTACCGAGAGAGCGATTAGAGAGCAGACGACTCTGCATGCTTTGAACGCTCTCGCGGTACTGTGCAGTCCGCTTCAAATCCAACGCTCCAAATGGTTCACACAATTCATTCAAAACGTGCATTAAGAAATAAAATGCCGCTGTGTGTTGCTCGGAGATTAACAGTTCTACTTTGTCTTTATATTTTTGTTGGCAAAATTGAACAAAACAGACAACATTGTGTCTAAAATAACACAATATTAACTTCCTCCTTACTGAACTGTTTAAGATGTATAAGATCAGTTTCACATTTGCACTCGTGTGATATTGCACTTAGCCTATTGCTCATTTAATATTGCTTGACTATATGATGTAAATATGAGACAAAAACTCAAATGGGCATTTTTGCCCCATATCTTGAATTTTAGGGACATTCTAACTACGTTCTCTAGGCTCCATCATGCAGTGAGTTGTTGCCCTGCCTCATATTTGTCATCAGTCAACTGTATGAAATGTCAGATGACCCACGTAGGTCTGGGGCGGGGCAAGTGCGTTAAATGCATTAATTTGAACACGTTATTTTTAATTAACGTGTTAAAAAAACTAATTTATTATTCTTATTATACTACTTATTCCTGAGTTTTATGGGTTAAGTTGTTGATTTAATTTTTAAACTTCGTTTTTTTTTTATCATTGTATTGTGTTACTGTGAAGCACCTTGGTCAGCATTAATGTTGTTTAATGGTGTTATATAAATATAAATGACCTTGACCTTGACCAGAGTATGTCAGAATAAGATCAAACATACTTTATTCATCGGGTAATCAAGATAATTCAAAATCCAATTCAAACAATATAAAACATTAATCAATCATGTAAAACATTCAATAATACCAAAATTAGAGAATTTAGAAATGTTACCTGATAATGAGAGGTACACACAGCGATTGTGCAGGAGATCTGTCTACAGATTCCTTGAACCCTTTGCCATCTCTTAAATAGCCAGATAAACCCTGAAGTTACTAAATGGTGTAGTTTGTTTATTGCAGGGAATTTAGCATATCACCTTTGGGGTTGTGAGTGGCTTTGATTTCAGTGGGAAGATGCATCTCATAAATTTTTATGAGGTAATTTTTGTGAAAGGCCTGGGAGAAGTCTGTTTCTAGTATTTTTAGTTTTGTATCTCAATGGTGGTTAATCCTAACAGAATAAGACCCTTTTACCAGACACACTTGAGACCTTTCAAGTGACACCAAACATGAATTGTTACATTCTTGTAAACACTGATTAAAATTAAGGATTTTTGGTGATCTCTGTAGTGTCCTGGGAAAGGAGGGGGAGAAATAGTTAAGGAAGTTTATTTAATCCTTTACCATCTCTGAGTATCAACAGCTCCTTTGAATCACATTCAGCCACTATTACCCACCCTCTAAACATCCATTTTATAGTTGTTTATCGACCCCCAGGACCACTAGGTAACTTCGTGGAAGAATTAGATGTGCTGCTCTCAAACTTTCCTGAGGATGGTACTCCCCTAGTTATGCTTGGAGACTTCAACATCCACCTAGATAAACCTCAGGCTGCAGACTTCCACACTCTGCTTGCCTCTTTTGACCTCAAGCGAGTATTAACTACGGCTACTCACAAATCAGGCAACCAACTGGACCTTATTTACACACGACACTGCTCCACTGACCATGTGCTTGTTACTCCACTGCACACCTCGGATCACTTCCTCCTCACTCTTAAGCTCAACATGGTTCCTGACACAACACATACCCCTCCACATGTCATCTTTCGACGTAACCTACGCTCACTCTCACCCTCCCGGCTATCTGCTATGGTTTCATCTTTGCTTCCTTCTCCTGAACAGTTATCATCTCTTGATGTTAACAGTGCTACTGATAGTTTCTGCTCCACTCTTACATCTTGTTAGGGACTGTCTGCCCCTTGTCTTCCAGGCCAGCTCGTACCACCTCTTCTGCCCCTTGGCTATCTGATGTTCTCCGTGAGCATCGTTCTAAGCTCAGACCTGCAGAAAGAGTATGGCGCAAATCAAAAAATCCTACTGAACTTAATGTGTATCAGTCACTCCTCTCTTCATTCTCTGCTAATGCCTCCACTGCTAAAAGGACATACTATCACAACAAAATTAACAATTTGCCTAACTCTCGCATGCTCTTTAAAACATTTTCCTCCCTCCTTTGTCCTCCTCCTCCCCCTCCTTCATCAACTCTAACAGCTGACGACTTTGCCACATTCTTCATTAACAAAATTACAAACCTCAGTGTACAATTTGCCACACCACAAACTGTCAAACACATCTTAACAGCAAACATACACTCGTTTTCATCCTTCTCTCCACTCATCTGCAGCAGAATCTCTAAAATCAGCCTTTCCAATTCATCGTACTACTTGTCACTTGCTACTCTTCCATCTCATCCCTTCAAAGCATTTCTCCCCTGACATTGACGGCACCACTCACTGTAACACATCCTTCAAGACTGGGGTTTTTACCACTCAGAATGTAACAGGCTCGTCCTAACCCAATCTTAGAAACCCACTCTACCCAAACTCTTTTTTAGAGAACGACAGACAGTTTCCCTTCTAATTTCATTGCAAAAACACTTGAACGTGTTGTGTTCAACCAAGTCTCAGCCTTTCTAACACAGAACAACCTCCTGGACAGCAATCAGTCTGGCCTCAGAAGTGGAAATTCAAAGGAGACTGCCCTGCTCTTGGTTGTTGAAGCCTTAAGACTGGCAAGAGCAGCTTCCAAATGTTCTATACTTATTTTGCTGGATCTGTTATTTTGCTGCTTTTGATACGGTGAACCACCAGATTCTCCTGTCAACCCTATTGGAAAATGGCATCTCAGGAACCGCACGCCAGTGGTTTGAGTCTTACCTCTCAGATAGGTACTTCAAGGTATCTTGGAGAGGCGAGGTGTCCAAATCGCAACATCTACTGTATATACTGGGGTGCCTCAGGGCTCAGTACATGGACCACTTCTCTTCTCTGTCTACATGGCATCAACAGGTTCTGTCATTCAGAAACATGGTTTTTCATATCACTGCTATGGTGATGACACTTAACTCTACCTCTCATTCCATCCTGATTATCCGGTGATAGCTGCTTGCATCTCAGCATGTCTGACAGACATTTCTTGTTGAATGACGGACCATTACCTTCAACTCAACCTGGCTAAGACAGACCTGCTTGTGGTTTCAACAAACCATAACTTTATCAAAAATTTCCCATCCCAGTTAGGCTCATCAACCATAACTCCTTCAAAAAACAGCCAGAAACATTGGAGTTGTGATTGATGATAAGCTGAATTTCTCAGACTACATTGCTAAAACTGCCTGGTCCTGCATTTTTGCTTTATACAACATTAGGAAGATCCAGCCCTTTCTTTCAGAACACACAACACAACTCCTTGTTCAAGCTCTTGTTCTATCCAGGCTGGACTATTGCAATGCTCTCTTGACAGGTCTTCCAGCCACTTCTATCAAACCTATACAATTAATCCAAAAAAAGGCAGCTGCAAGCTAATCTTAATGAGCCGAAAGAATGATGTCACACCTAGTTAATCAATTTGCACTGGCTACAGTAGCAGCGCGCATTAAATTCAACCGCATAATGTTTGACACAAAACACCACTGCGCTGCACCCATTTACTAAATTCATTACTTAATTGAGTAGGTGCCATATAGAACTTGCGTTCTGCAGTGACGGCCCAAATCAATCCGAGCAGCTGAGTCCTTAGTCATCTTCAAGAAACGACTAAAGACACATCTGTTCAACCTTTATTTGACCCTCTAACTCTAGCACTTTCTATTCTATTTTATCTATATTTATCTTCTTTTTTTTAAATTTCTATTTAAAAACAACAACAACAAAAAAACAAACAAACACTAGCTTTCTATTTTTTCTATTCTAGCTACTTGTTTTTCTTTGTGTGTGTGTGTGTATGTGTGTGTATATTCTGTATATATACATATATAAACCTTGCTACGGTACTGTGTTAGGCAACCGAGACTTGTCATTGGAAACTTATATATTGTTGCTCTTGTGTTAGTTTTGACTGCTTTTATTGTCCTCCTTTGTAAGTCACTTTGGACAAAAGTGCCTGCTAAATGACTAAATGTAAATGAAATGTAATGGAAGTTGATGTGGAGAATCCACTGAAAGGTGTGAGCCTTCTGTCTGCCTCAGTGTGGTGTGTTGTTTTGAATGAGAATGTTTGGTTCGTGAAACCCAAATGTTGAATTTCATAAGAGTTCTTAATTTTCTCAGACTGTGGCCTTTTCCTAAGGTCCAGACATATGACATCAGCCTTACAACAGTTCGCTAAATATCACTTACTACTGTTCTTCCTGCTTACTTGTCTGACAATGACTAAATATCAGATATTGTTAAACGCATGTAATGTTGTTGTTCCTGGACAGAGCACAATACAAGTATGGTGTTTGCTTTTAATGCATTTGACACAGCAACTTTACTGACTTTGTCTGCTTTTTTAGCATGTGGAGGAGTGATTCATAAGAGGCAAGGTCACCTGGTTCTTGAGAGTTACCCAAACAATGCCCACTGCGAGTGGACACTAAAAGTAGACCGGCTTTTCACCATTGATCTGAGGTGAGACTGATATTACACAGAACACCGCACGCACGCACGCACGCACGCCACGCACGCACGCACGCACGCACGCACACACACACACACATACATACACACAACACACACACAAACACACACACACCACAACACAACACACACCACAACACAACACCCACCACACACAAAACACACACACACACACAACACAAAAACACACACACAGAGACAGACAGCACCGCCATAGAAGAAATTGGCCATTCCAAAGACTTCTAGTCTCTATGTATATATGAAGAGTTCAGATGCAAAAGCCGCTAAGTGCCGTTTGAAATTTTCTTCTAAAAAAAACATTTTTATCAGGCTCCTGTGTAGGTCCAGTAATTCACTTTAATGGCAATGAATAGTCGGTTCATTGCCATTTAAGTGAATATTGAAACATAGAAACTATGGAGCCTGAGAAAATGATAATTTAGAAGAAATATTTCACAACAGACCCCTTAGAGGCTTTGGCATCTGACTCTCCACTTACAAATGAAAATGCCCCCAAAAAGGAGACATGTTAGATTTAGCTCATTCCTGGGTACACATTTGTCCCCAAAATATGTTTAAGTAGGTAAACACACAAAGACACACACACATACGTTTTTTCTGGGAATTGGGGGGCTTTCCATAGACGTCTATTATTTATAATGACAATGATTATTTTCTATCCACAACACTAAACTTACCTCTTACAGAAAACGTGTTTGCATTGTTACACTTTCATTCACTTTCAACTTCATTTACTATTTTTTATATATTTTTTTCCCTCGTGGGGACCATATGTTGGTCCCCACAATGTCAAAAATGTCAGGTTTTACTATCCAATGTAGCATAAACAAGTACACACATGGGTGACATTGGGGGGGAGAAGGGGGCAATTGCCCCCCACCCCATATTGTTAGTCATGGAATCCTCAATGTCAGCCCCACTGCAATTGGAGTGGTTAGCCAAGCCCAGGCCCGGTTGTACAGGGGTACTAGACAGTGCTAAATACCCTCAAACAAAAGCAAAAGCAATTACAGATCTGGCAAACTATCCCATATGTTTTTGCGGCATTGAGCAATGTAGCCAATCACAGACATCTCTGTTGATTTCTTCAACGCAATGGCCAATCAGAAATGTTAGAGTTTTCAGAATTCACTCACCGCTGAAAGCGCTATTATTTTGCACTCTCATGAATCATCTCATAAGTGCAGACGTGATGTAAATAAGAGATTCATTGTGTAGATTAGAGAGCTTCATTGATTATAACGGAACTTTGTGAGATTGCAATGAACTAAGATGAGTGATGCTTTTTGTGATAATAAAGGGAGCACGCTTTGCATTCTTTCTATAGGCTATAATCCATTTAGAATGTGTATGAAACTTGTGTTTTTTGGAACGTTTTATGCTGAATTAATTCTCGAAATATCAGTGATTGACACAGTGATAAGCAATGGATGGGACCAAAATGCCTCACTAATTTTATTCTTCGGAAGTCCTGAGCGAGATCACAGAGTCAAAGTGTGTGTAAACTTTATTGAGATCGGGACATATCAACAAGTAATTTAATTTCCAGTAACGGACGGTAGAAATTTCAGAAATGAATGGTATGCAATTTATGACAGAATAGTCCCACAGCTGATCGTTTATTTTTTCCTCACGTGTCTCACCTTTAGTAACAACAATTTAAAATGGACACATTTCAAGTGACATGGGAAAAAGACATGGAAAACTTAAATAAACATCAGAAAAGCGTGCACATTTCTGGTCAAAAATGAAGAGTCAAATGTCACCCAAGCACACACACACCAAAACCATGAGGAAACAATTTGCCTGGCCTTACACATATTTTCCTAGAGAGATAATTATAGAGAAACACTCATAAACACCCAGAAGCACACATATATAATATATACAGAACAATCATACAAAAGCAAAACTCTTTTGGACTAAATTATTTTTTTATATTGTTTCAAACTATGTGCAGTGATTTCTATTTATTTATTTAATTTAATTCTATTTTATTGTTTTTATAAAATCTCTGACATTTCTTTCTCTTTAATGGTTTCTTTAAGTTTGAGATGTTATGCCATACATGAATTCTCTGTGAAAGAATTATGAAACATTGCAGCTTCTGTCATGCTCAGACAAAACTTCACTGCCAGGAACCCTTATGTTTTCAGTGCAATAAAGTTTACAATCCTTCAAATAAATACCAAAATATACAAAAGATAGATACAGTTTGGATAGCACTGAATGTATTGACAATAGATTTAAAAAAACTTTATTGGGAGTAAAGTGTAAAATATTTAAGGAAGTAGACAATAATTTTAGTACCATTATATGGTGTGTGTGTGGGTATACAGTATACATATATATATATGATATATATACATATATATATAATATATATATTATAATATATATATATATATATAGCTATTCTAGGGGGGAATGGTAAACAGAGTCACGGTTCGGTACGTACCTCCGTTCGGGGGTTACGGTTCGATACGATTTCGGTACAACAGGAAAAACAAAAACAAATCTACTATGCTAGGTTTCTTTTCATTTATTTTGAACAGACAGTAGTACAAATTAAAAATTGTTCCACCTAGATGTGAAAATACTAAATATTACATTGTTATATATATAAAATCTGCAGTACATATATACATGCAAGGAATAAATATATTTGATTTAGTTTACAGATAAACAAGGGAAAAAACTGTGCGACACGTAACGTAGCCTATATACGCGGAGTTTCAGTTCATTTTTGTGACAGGCTTAATTAGTTCAAAGAAAGGAAACTCAAATGGCAGAAAGCGGCATTCTATTTGTTTTCTTTATTTTACAAAAGCACAATGTTTTGTTTTCATTGTGAGTGTACACAAATAAAAGCAGACCTTTATACAGTGATGCATTATTAATAAGACAATAAGTGTTTAAAGTTGATTCTGCTATTATAAAGAAACAGTTGAAGTGATCGCGCCGGCACACACACACACACACACAAAACATCAAGTTCCAGCATTGTAACGTGACGCACAGTTGGACTTTATCAAAAGAAATACAGTGGAAAACCACACATCAGCGCGCCTGTGTCACCGTTTTGAAACACGACCCCAGAAGACCAAAGTCTATAATTTACATATAAAGAATAGTTTGCATTCAGATAGATACGTAAGCAGGTTAAAGAGATGGGTCTTTAATCTATATTTAAACTGACAGAGTGTGTCTGCCTCCCGAACAATGGTAGAGTGTTTCCCGAGTTTCAGAATCAGAATGAGTTTTTATTTCCAGGTATGTTTACACATACGAGGAAATTTGTTTTCGTGACAGAAGCTTCCAAAGTGCAACAGAATGACAGTGACAGAACAAAAAAAAAACACAGATAATAAAAAAAATACAACTAAAATAAATAAAAAAGAGCAAGTAAATAAGGAATAAAAATATACAAATCGACAATAGTATGTACAGGTATATAACAATAGACAGTTGTATGTACAGGTTATGTGCAAACTGAAATGTAGACTGAGTATGTGTGTTAGATAAATAAGGGTATGAGTGAATAAATAGTGTGTGTTCCACATTTATTGTCAAGTGTTCATGAGATGGATGCCTGAGGGAAGAAAAGTGCATGGTATGGCGCTTCTGGGTGCGAACGGACTCTGTTAGAGTCCGACAAGATGGCAACAGTTCAAAGAGGGAGTGTGTTGGATGTGAGGGGTCCAGAGTGATTTGCCAGCCCTTTTGCTCACTCTGGATGAGTTCAGTTCTTGGAGAGTGGGGAGGGTTGTGCCAGTGATTCGCTCAGCAGTCCAGACTATCTGCTGTACTTTTCTGAGGTCAGTTTTGGTAGCTGAGATGAACCAGACAGTTATAGAAGTGCAGAGGACAGATTCAATTAAGGCCGGAGTACAACTGTTTCAGCAGCTCCTGTGACAGATTGAACTTCCTCAGCTGGCGAAGAAAATACAACATCTGCTGGGCCTTTTTCACAATGGAGACAATGTGATTGTCCCACTTCAGGTCTGAGAGATTGTGGTGCCCAGGAACCTGAATGACTCCACTGCAGTCACAGTGCTGTCCATGACGGTGAGTGGGGGGAGTGCAGGGGGGTTTCTCCTGAAGCCACGGTAATCTCCACAGTTTTGAGCGTGTTGAGCTCCAGGTTGTTGAGACTGCACCAGACGGCCAGCTGCTCGACATCCTGTCTGTAAGCAGACTCGTCACCATACTGAATGAGGCCGATGAGTGTGGTGTAATCTGCAAACTTCAGGAGCTTGACAGAGGGGTCTTTAGAGGTGCAGTTGTTGGTGTACAGGGAGAAGAGCAGTGGGGAGAGAACACAACCCTGAGGATCTCCAGTGCTGATTATACGGGTGCTGGATGTGTATTTTCCCAGCCTTACTAGCTGCTGCCTGTCTGTCATGATCCACCGAGAGACGGAGGTGGGCACGGAGAGCTGAGTTAGTTTGGGCAGGAGGAGGTTTGGGATGATGGTGTTAAAGGCCAAGCTGAAGTCCACAAACAGGATCATCACATAAGTCCCTGGTCTGTCTAGATGTTGCAGAACATAATGCAGTCCCATGTTGACTGCATCGTCCACAGACCTGTTTGCTCTGTAGGCAAACTGAAGAGGAATTTCATTTAGTAAGGTTTTGGCTGGTTTTGTCTTGATATCCTATGTTTATCTCCAGTACAATTCTTATGAAGTACTTATGAACATTCAAGAAGTCTGGCAATAGTTCATTACTGGCCTGTTGCAAGGGAAATAAATGCATGTCAGTGTTTCAGAGTCTGGAAAATATTACCTCTTCATGCTGGAGGAAAACATAGACCTGAAAACCTGAATTTGGATTAATAAAAGACAGGGACTATTAATCTGTATTTTATGTTTACATGCTACCAATTAAAAGTCTAAGAAAAATTATAATATCCTTTAATTGGAAATAAAATATTTATGGCAGTCAATAAAATGGTCAGATACTTCTGTTTGAGGGAGTTCACCAAGAATGAATTGTGCCACTGACCGCACAGTTTATTTATATGTGCTCTATATTATTCTTTCTTAAAGGGGTCATTGGATTCAAAATTCACTTTTAGATGTTGTTTGAACTGAAATGTGTGTTGGCAGTGTGTGTACACAACCACCCTATATGATAAAAATCAATCCAGTGCTTTTTTTTTTTTTTTTTAAATCCTTAAAAATGATAACCCCTTTCTCAGATCAAGCCGTTCACAGATTCTTGGCAGAATGACGTAGTTCTGCACAGGCACCTCCCACACTTGTTGATTGACAGTGTCTTTGGCTTTATCACAGCTCTACCCTGAGTGAACTGTCATCAGTCCGCCATTGTTTCGACGCCAGAGCAGTTGTAGGATGTAATAATGTTTTGTTGTTGGATGTTATAATGAAGTGAAGTGACATGACATGTGGCCAAGTATGGTGACCCATACTCGGAATTAGTGCTCGGCCTTTGCCCCCATAATATTACACACACACACACACACACACAACACACACACACACACACACACCCCACACACCACACACACACACCACACACACACCCACACACACCACACACACACCACAACACACACACACCAAACACCCACACACACACAAACACACCCACACACACACACACCACACCACACACACACACAAAAACACAAACACACACACACACACACACAGTGGGCAGCCATTTTTTTGCTGCAGCACCCGGGGAGCAGTTGGGGGTTCAGTGCCTTGCTCAAGGGCACCTCAGCATGGTATGAAGGTGGAGGAGCACTGGTACATTCACTCCCCCACCTTACAAGCCCTGCCGGTAAGAGACTTGACCCACAACTTTGGGTTACACGTCGACTCTATAACCATTGGCCACGACTTCCAGAACATAGCATTTACTCCCGACATCTGAGCCACTGAAGATGCAGTTGATTACATTGTTTCTGAAGGGAATGCGCCCATGATCTACATAAATGCGTTTATGTTCGCACAAATCTTTTGTGATCCAGCTTCACCTACAGAAGAAATGCGAGTATACGTTTTTTGTTTTTTTTATGAATCATTGCAAATCACCTTTCCTAACAACGTGCTAGTTAGCAAGTTAAACGATGAATGCGGCTAAAGTTTACCGTCTCTCAGAGAGCGGCTCGGAAGAGAGGGGTGGGGTGAGCAGAGCTCATTTGCATTTAAAGCGACATGCAATAAAACGGCTTGCTGTAGACAGAGCTGTTTTTGACAGGGTAAAAATGGTGTTGTTTTACAATACCATTGAGAAATTTTAACCAAAGTATGTTATAGACTTTTCATTAAGACCCTAAAGAATCATATCACACTGTGGAAAATGGGCACCCGATGACCCCTTTAAGACTCACAGTGCAAATTAACAAGCAGTAGTCACAATTCCTAAACCCTATAGAATCACATTAATCTAGCGGCTGATGGTTCTAAAGCAGGGTTGCCCAAACTCGGATCCTGGAGGGCCGGTGCCTGCAGAGTTTAGCTCAATAACTTGCCGCACACACCTGCCTGCGAGATTCTAGTATGCATTAGTAGCTTGATTAGCTGGTTCAGGTGTGTATAATTGGGGTTGGAGCTAAACTCTGCAGGACATCGGCCCTCCAGGACCGAGTTTGGGCACCCCTGTTCTAAAGCAATAGCCTTAAAGAGCTACAGACTAGAATGTAATTACTTCATTGCAAGAATAATTTCACCCTCAGAGTGGAGAATGTGTTTTTTTACAGCCAGCATTTCCAAGTGCAAAGACTGACAGTGTCATGTACCCCATTCTAGATGAGAAGTTTGCTCAAATGCAACATTCTTTTAAAAATGCTGATGCAAAAACACATAATGTCACAAGTAAAACAGGGGGAACGATTTGTGATGACGATCATTTGTGATGATGATGTGAAGAATTCTTTAGCCAAAGCGGAATGTCTTACATGCTAACAGCAGCTTGTCTGTGGATAAAGTGGCAGTAGCAAATGTACTCTGTACTGGCTCTGCAGCAGCAACAGCAGGAAATATACATGAAATTATTCCGCTTTGAATTAATAGGATTTACAGATATTGTAATCATTAATCGTATTTGTTGGTGATTTTAATATCAACTTACAGTAGGTGTCATGGTTTCTATTAGTTTGAACTTTCTGTTTGCACTATCTTCACAGCCTTGTTAGTTGTCATGGTTTTTGATTGGATTTCGTCATTCAGTTCAAGTCATTATCTTAGTTTGTTCTGTGTATTTAAGTTGCTGCCTGCCTGTTCATTGTTGGTTGGGTCTTGTAAGTCTATACCTCGTGTCACCAACCTGCCATTGTCTGGATTATTCCTGTTTGGGGATTAATAAAGCCTGTTTGCTCACAATCTCGTCTACATGTCTGTCCCTTGACTCAGAGTGTGACAGAAGACTCAACCAACAAGCGTGAATCTACCCCGTTCATTTTCCCGTTCTGTCAGTTTTTTTTTTTTTTGGTTTCCATTACCATGGACCCCTTTGGCGTGATGAGCCTGCTTTGCCTGGAGCCATTCCCTTGAAGAGCATTTGGAGGAGTTCCTTGGTCTCAACATCTGACCATCTTCTCGGACGACTGCCTGAGCACGTTCTTGCACATCGGACTGAACACCGCTTACACATGCGCAGTTGTCCAGGGAGAGCATTCAAGGGAGCTTCACGAACTACATGGAGTGAGCGATCCTCATATCATGCGATTCATCCATGACCGTCGGACCAGTGGATGATGACATCAGACCCAGAGCCCAGCCAAACATCACCCTGCTGTGCGGACCATCACCCAGAGCCCACCGCGACCAACGAGCCATCACCACTAGGAGTGGCCCCAGAGCTAGAGCCTCATCTGATGTCTGACCAGGTGCATGAGCCGGTAGCGAAGCACGCCCTCGGAGGAAGATACAATGGAGATTGAGGGTGCGGAGGAAAGCTCCACCTCTGAGGGTTCTTGAGCTCAGAGGACTTATATGCAGACATGCCCATTCTCCTCTCGCCAGAACCGTCTGTCTGCCCTGAACTGTCTGTCTGTCCTGGACCGTCCGCATGTTTTGAACTGTCTGTCAGCACTGTCACGACCATGGAGGTCTGCATTGAACTGTTGGCCTGTCCTGTTACGGCCAAGGAGGCCAGAAAAAATTTTAAAAAAAAAAACAAATTAATACCTATCATTAACTACGTAGGTCATAGCGGTCGCGAGACTGTCTTTCTGCCCTGAATTATCTGTCTGTCCTGTCATGACCACGGAGGTTATTCCCCTATCTGCCACGCTCCCTGTGCTGGGAGTTGCACTTTGGTGTGTGTGGGTGGCATACACCTGCCTAGAAAGCCCCGTCTGTCACGAAGACCCACCCAGCCTTCCTCTCTCACCTCCTCTCATGAGCCATCTGCCATCTTCTGCCCCACTGCATCCTGCCAGTCCCTCAGCTCATGCTCAGCTTTCCATCTGTGGAGCGGATTCGCTTGGGGTTTGTCAGTCTTCAGCTCCATCGTGGTCGGAGGATCCCCGGGCTCCGCCTCCAACCTCCAAGACCTGGACTCCGCCTCGACCTGTTGACCCAGTGGCTCCACCATGGCTCAAAACTCCCTTGTCTCCACCATGGCCATCAGTCCATCAGTCCATTTCAATCATTATTTGCTTTAGGAGAGGAAGAATTGTTAACTTGCTCAATCATCTAAATCAACAGCATGGATGCTAAACCCTATACTACCAAGCTATTAAAAGGATGCTTCCAGAAGTCATAGAATCTCTTCCTAATATTAACTCATCATTATTATTAGGATACGTCCCAAAGATCTTTCAAGCTAGCTGATGTTAAACCTCTTATTAAAAAACACAAATCAATTCTAGAGAATTGTTAACTACAGACATATCTCAGATCTCCCTTTTCTATCAACAATTCTAGAAAAAGTGGTGTCTTCACAACCATGCTACTTCTTGGAAAAAATGGTATCTGTGAGGAATTCCAGTCAGCTTTTAGATAATTTCATAGCACTAAAACTGCACTTATCAGAGTAACAATTAACTTAAAGGGATAGTTCACCCAAAAATGAAAATTTGATGTTTATCTGCTTACCCCCAGGGCATCCAAGAGTGTATATGACTTCTGTTCTTTCTTCAGTAGAACACATTTGATGATTTTTAAATCCAACCGTTGCAGTCTATCAATCTTATAATGCATGGCAATGGTAACAAAATCTATGTGTAAAAAACACGTGTGTATGCGCTCTGGCGTAGGTTACGTTAATGGGTGTCGCGGGAGGAGCAAACGACAGACCACTGTGTGGCATCAGGCCTCAGAGAGACTTTTATTAACAGATGTGGCAATAATCAAGTGGAAGGAAATATTAATATAATTAGATTTATCCGATTACGCCACCCTGGTGGGAGGCCAGGGAAATAACTCCCAATAAAAGGACACACAGGTAAATTTCACCAATTGAAGGTAACGAGACAAGGGAGACGCGAGTATCGATACAAAGAAATTAAATCAAAGAAATTAAACTAATAGAAAACCACACAATGCCCAGAGGTTAACGTTACAGCCCCCAGCGACTCGCGGAGCCGCAAACCCGTTAACCACACAGATGACCGTACGCGACGATCAACTAAAACAAAAAAAATATCCCAGAGCAAAACAGTAGTGTTGTCGTCGCAAGAAGTCCTTGCTAGAAACAGGGCTTGAAAATCTTGATCTTTCCCCTTTACCTTTAAACAAGAATACGAGAATGAATCTAAATTTACAAAACCCCAAATGTGAAAAACAGGAGAGGCATACTCACGAGTTAAGTTGAACCAACACTAGACACACAGCTGTATGGCTACTCACTACCGGTGCGGCAACTCAGTCTACCAGCCAGCATTCACCCACCTGCCCTTGTCGCTAGCACAGAGCACAACAACCAGTAAATACCACCACTAAGGTGGTCATACAAATTAAACACCAACCATACCTGCAAGCGAACTCTGCCACGACTTTCGACACCAGCCCCACTCTAAATTAACTATAAACAGCACATATTAACCTCGCAACAGACGCATCATTACACCATCAGCAGAAACTCAACGTACCTGGATAGGAATGGGAACGGAAGAGGAAGTACCAGGGAGAGAGAGAACACCAAGTCAGCAGGAACGTACCCCCCCGTCAAAATAAAGGGCCTAAAATAGTCACGGGCTGCTACCCACCTCATTGGTCTGCCAATGCATACCCCAACCAACCATCAGCAGAATCAACTTACCCTGCCACACGAAACTAAATACAGTGTTATCTTTTTCAATATAAATATTCAATATAAATTGTCATCCATAACTTTATTGGATAAATCTAATACGTATAGTCTAATCCAACCCGTAAAAGCATGCCCTCACACATTCACACAATTTGCAGACGACGAAAGTGAGAAAGAATGGAAGCTTATAGAGTGAAAATGGAATCCCAAGTTTATGCAATATGTCCCATTGCTTAGACCTGAAAAACAACAATCATCATAATTAACGCCTCGCATTGATTTATATTAAATGCGCCAGTTCAGCTAGGATCTGGAGGTACGTGCGTTGCCTGTGTCCGGTGTTCTCTTTGTTGTCGTCTTTGCAGAAAAGGGGGTTTCCCGAGGTTGTTGATTGGCTGGAGGTTCAGTAGTCATTCAGAGTGACGTCTTGGGCATTGGCTGACGAATGGTGCGGAGTCAGTGGCTGGTTATTTTTGATGCGAGCAAGTCAAGTCAAGTCACCTTATTTATATAGCGCTTTTAACAGTACAGATTGTGTCAAAGCATTAATTAGGAAAATAGTGTTTCAATAATGCAAAATGACAATAGTAAACACTAATTTTTCAGTTAAAGACAGTTCATCATTCAATTCAGTGATGTCAACATCCAGCTCAATTTAAATAGTATCTTTGCAATCATTTGCAATCATCAACGATATCGTTGGAAATTAAGTGTCCCCAACTAAGCATGCCAGAGTCGACAGCGGCAAGGAACCAAAACTCCTCGGTGACAGAATGGAGAAAAAACCTTGGGAGAAACCAGGCTCAGACGGGGGGCCAGTTCTCCTCTGACCAGACGAAACCAGCAGTTCAATTCCAGGCTGCTGCAAAGTCAGTCGAGTTGGACTCGGAGAAATGACTTTGCATCAAAACATAACTCAGAACACAAAACTTTCAACATAAAGAGAACTGAAGTAAAGAAGTTAAGAGAATAAGGCGACGAGACTAGATTCATTTTCTCATCGTGTATAGAGGAGCAGCTGGCATATAAGCCAGAGCAGCAGCAAAATGCAGTGGCAAAAGAAGCAGCAAAAAGCAGTGGTGGCAAAAGCAAATTTTGTTGGTGTCCTGAGTTTTTAAACTCGGCTGTTGGACGCATCCCAAATGGTGTCTTGACCAATTAGACATTGTCTTAGCTCGGGGTGTTACTTATTTTTTTCTGTTTCTCCTCCCCAACATAAATCAACATGTTATCTTGTTAGTCAATGGTCCTAATTTTCCCGCTCTCACAGTGGTTTCTATAACAAGAATCTGATACACTTTACAAAGAACTGATTGATAGGAACGTTTCAAGAAAGTATCTTCAAACTCATACATACCAAACATAAATATAAACCTATAAACTATTCAATAGTTATTAAAAGGCATACACAATGAGTGATTAGAACATGATTACATACATGATATGGAGTTGTGCAAAGGAATTATATTTGTTCATAAGTCCTTTGAGCATCATTTTGCTGCATTTATATGTGTAAACAGTCTCTGTGTTGTTTTGTGAATGTGAGGATGTGTTCTGTGAGGAACAAAAGGTCAAAAATCTAGAAGGAGCCTGGTCTTTGTCTTGAGTGTGGGAAACCACCCAATGAAGTCTTTACCTCATGATTTCCATCATGGATTTACATTTGATGGTCATGATGTGTTTACTTGCCCCAAATTTCCCAAACTCCTTCCTGTGTTGGAATTATCAATAAGTGGTCTTTTGTTGTAATGCTGTGAGCTGCTCAAAGTGGCTAGTTGATGAACTTGCTTCAGACTCATGACACCAGTCGTATTCGCTTTGGTTTGGACAGTGACTGGTTAAGTCTGATGTTGTCTTGTTATCCTGGGCCTCTTTGTGGAATTTGGCTCGTGGTTTTAGAGAGAGGTGTGTGGTGGAATCAACCGTGGTGTGCATGGGTCTGATCGAATCTTAAATTGTCTGATTCGCTCTGAAACGCTATATAACTTTACTAGCTTTTCTTGTTGTTGTGTTGGGTTGGTATACATCACGCAAGGTTTATGCGCAAACTCCAAGTCTTCTTCACCGTTTTTAGTGTATCTCTGTGGCAGAATTACAGCACTACATACTGGTCTGGCATGTACTGTTTACTACATCGTTTTGAGTCGGATTCAGTGTGTATGCGTCAGCCTCAGGCTAGTCGGAAACACGACTACTTAGCTGCGATCGACATACCTGCAATTCATTGCTCCAGCATATCCTACACCAGTGTTCCAAGTTTTCCTTTCTTCTCTGTTCTCACCTGTGTAAAGCTGCTTTGACACAATCTACATTGTAAAAAGCGGTATATAAATAATGGTGACTTGACTGATTTGACCTGTGTTGCATATTGCCATCTTTCCCACCTGTGTTTGCTCATTGCTGTTAATAAAACCATGTTTACAGAATTCCTCTGTTGTTCTCTGAATCTGTTCTCCCTAACACATCCACTGCCGTATTACTAAAATTGTGTCTCAGAGTCTGATATTCCCTGACAACAACAATAGAGTCTCACTCCCACTACTCAGTAGCAGTTAATTATGTAACCTAGACATTTTTGGACCAGATTTACTGATGTAAATTTTAATGAATTAATGAATGAATGAATAAATAAACAAACAAACGGATAACCATCCAAACCTATCTACATAATCTGTGTTACTGACCTTGCAGGACATCACGAAAGCTTAGTTGTGGAGACTTCTCTAATCTTCATTACTTTACTAAGACTGTATATCATCACACAAGCACTGCATATCCTGACACCTGAATCATATCCTAATCACCCGAACTTGTCATTTTCTTTATCTCAGATTCATGATGCTCAGTTTGGAGTTTGACCACAGCTGTCAGTATGACTATGTTGAAGTGAGGGATGGAGAGAGCTTGAACTCACGTGTGATTGGACGTTATTGTGGAAATGAGCGACCACCTCCAATCAAAAGCACTGGCAATTCCTTGCACATTCTTTTCATCTCAGATGGTTACAAGAACTTTGATGGGTTTTTTGCCATCTTTCAGGAGAGCTCAGGTAAGACAGTATTATCAGTTTGCTCTCTATGAATACAGTTAATTTTTCAGGTCAGGGCATGGATCAAGCCATCTAATCTCTTTCATCTCTTTCTTTCAGTGCAAAGCATTTGTTGTTGCATTACAACTAACAATGTGCTAGTCTGCAAATATATACTTTTGTGTTTGTCTGACATCAGTTATTCAATTATTCAACTAAACTGTCAAAATATTTTTTATATATACACAATTTAAAATATGTGTCTGTGGGGTGTATATATATATATATATTAGAGCTGCACCGATTGCAATTTCCTTGGCCAATTCCGATTTATTGGAAGTGTGACCTGCCGATACCGATTTTTGCCGATTCCGATTTTCTTTCTAAGAAATATAATTCACAGCATATACAAACAAAAATCTATGCAAATTTCAATGCAAAAATTATTTACATAATAAAATTAATTATTAAACATTACAATTCCCCCAAACTGGACAAAGTTACAGATGTTCTCTCACCTAAATAACTCTTAAAATAAAGTGCTCTGTGACTGGAAAGAGGAAGAAATAGTTAACTTAAAATGAGTTGCTGTATGTAACAAAACAGATGTAATTTCCCACTGTTTATAAATGGTAATTTTTCCCCTAACCTTTTTGAATGTAATCTTTCACATCAAATTCTTACATTGCTTCAATTAATTCAGTTAGATAATAATAAGAAACTGTAGAGTTGTTATTAAAATGAAATTTCTAATTAGTATTAACATACTCTATATTTCAGCAGGTGAGGAAACAGAAGCTGCATCTGAAATGGCGTTAGATGCATTTACACAGACAGTTAATGAAGTTGAGGTGCCATAAATGCATTTACTCTGCAAAATTTCAGAATCAGAAGAATCAGAATCAGAATAAGCTTTATTGCCAGGTATGTTTACACATATGAGGAATTTGTTTTCGTGACAGAAGCTTCCACAATGCAACAGAATGACAGTAACAGAACAAAAAAACACAGATAATAAAAAATAAAAATAAATAAATAATGAAAAATAGAACAAGTAAATAAGGAATGCAATGTACAAATGGACAATTGTATGTACAGGTATATTACAATAGATAGTTTTGTATGAACAGGTATATTAGTGGAAAATTGAAATGTAGACTAAGTATGTCTGTTAGATAAATAAGTGTATGAGTGAATAAATAATGTGTGTTCCACAGTTATTGTAAGTGTTCATGAGATGGATGGCCTGAGGAAATAAACTGTTCCTGTGTCTGGTCGTTCTGGTGCTCAGTGCTCTGTAGCGTCGACCAGATGGCAACAGTTCAAAGAGGGAGCGTGCTGGATGTGAAGGGTCCAGAGTGATTCTGCCAGCCATTTTGCTCACTCTGGACGAGTACAGTCCTTGGAGAGAAGGGAGGGTTGTACCAAAGATTCGCTCAGCAGTCCGGACTACCCACTGAAGTCTTCTGAGGTCAGATTTGGAAGCTGAGCTCAACCAGACAGTTATTGAAGTGCAGAGAATGGATTCAATGATAGCAGAGTAGAACCGTTTCAGCAGCTCCTGTGACAGGCTGAACCTCCTCAGCTGGCGAAGGAAGTACAACCTCTGCTGGGCCTTTTTAACTATGGAGTCAATGTGAGTGTCCCACTTTAGGTCCTGAGAGATAGTGGTGCTCAGGAATCTGAATGACTCCACTGTTGTTACAGTGCTGTCCATGATGGTGAGTGGGGGGAGAGCAGGGGGGAAGAGGTATACCTCTTGAAGTCCACGATCATCTCCACTGTTTTTGAGCGTGTTGAGCTCCAGGTTGTTGATACTGCACCAGACAGCCAGCTCTTTAAACTCCTGTCTGTAAGCAGACTCGTCACAGTCCTGAATGAGGCCGATGAGTGTGGTGTCGTCTGAAAACTTCAGGAGCTTGACAGAGGGGTATTTAGAAGTGCAGTCGTTGGTGTAGAGGGAGAAGAGCAGTGGGGAGAGGACGCAGCCCTGAGGAGCTCTAGTGCTGATCTTACGGGTGCTGGATGTGTATTTTCCCAGCCTCACTAGCTGCTGTCCGTCTGTCTGTTAGGAAGCTGGTGATCCACTGACAGACGGAGGTGGGCACGGAGAGCTGAGTTAGTTTGGGCCGGAGGAGGTTTGGGATGATAGTGTTAAAAACCGAGCTGAAGTCCACAAACAGGCTAATTTACCTCAATAAGTCATGGCGGTATATAGGGTTGCAGGATGTAAGCAAAGTCCCATGTGAATGAATTGTCCACAGACCTGTTTGATCGTAGGCAAAGAAGAGGATCAGCAAGAGTAAAGTTAATGTCCTTCAGGTGGGCCAGCGCAGTTTTTCAAAAGACTTGCATTGACCAAAGATGTTAGAGACAACAGCCCACCCCCTGTAGTCATTTAGTTCTGTAATTCTGGATTTCTTTGGGATGTGGATGATGGTGGAGCTTTTGAAGCAGCAGGGAACTTTGCACAGCAGTGATCTGTTGAAGATCTTTGTGAAGATGGGGGCCAGCTGGTCAGCCCAGGATTTCAGACAGGCTGGTGTAACACACTCTGGGCCTGGTGCTTTTTTCCTTTTGTGCTTCCGGAAGACCTGGCGCACATCATCTTCACTGATATGAGGTGCAGGTGTGGGGGCAAGGGGGGTTGCAGGAGGTGTGAATGGTTGTGTGGAGAGGTGTTCAGGGCGGGTGTGGGGTGTTTTTTCAAACCTGCAGTAGAACTCATTCAGATCGTCTGCCAGTTGTTGATTCTCCACAGTGCTGGGGGATGGTGACTTGTAGTTGGTGATCTCTTTCAGACCTTTCCACACTGATGCTGAGTCACTGGAAGTGAACTGAGTCCTTAGATTTTCAGAATAATTCCTCTTTGCCACTCTGATATCCTTTTCCAGTGTGTATTTGGCCTGTTTACACAAGACTTTTTCTCCCTTCCTGCGAGCATCTTCTTTGGCCTGACAGAGCTGTCTGAGTTTTGCAGTGAACCATGGTTTGTCGTTGTTGTAAGTTAAATGAGCCCTGGTAGGAATGCACATATCTTCACAAAAACTGATATAAGATGTTACAGTCTCAGTGAGCTCGTCCAGATCGGTGGCAGCAACTTCAAAAACACTCCAATCAGTGAATTCAAAACAGGCTTGTAGATCCCGCTCTGCTTCATTAGTCCATCTTTTTACAGTCCTTAATACAGGTTTAGCTGATTTCAGTTTCTGCCTGTAGGTCGGTATAAGATTAACTAAACAGTGATCAGAGAGCCCCAAAGCTGCCCGTGGGACAGAGTGAGATACTTTTAAATATGACTAAACCACCAGTAGGTGGCGGCAAATGTCTGTTTTAATAATTGAGTCATTTATTCATTAAATAAAACCGAATCATCAAACAGCTGATCATTCAGAAAGAGGCAAAGTGATGTTCTATGATATGCCCTGAATCATTGAATCACTCGAATCATTCAAAAATGTGGATTCATTCAGTAACGAAACACTGCTGTGTTGCTCAGAGACACAGTTCTGCTGTGGCTTTGATCGGAACTATTTTCGGTTCCGTGGAAATAAGCAAAAACAGTCAATATTTTGTCTAAAAAGCTTGAGTCAACTAATTTAACTTTGCTTCTGAAAATACTAGGGATAACACAATACAAGGTGTGATATTGCTATTCTGGGAAACTTCATGGCCGTTAAATTTTGCACTTACCTAAATAATATTTGTAAGTACCTTTTTTTTCTACTGCCGAATGCATCATATAAATTTATGTGAGTTACTTGGCTGTGTGCGGTCTTTCTACACAATCACTCAGGGTGGAAAGACTCATCTGGCACGACATACGGTAAATACATTATCAGTCGCCGTTTACACTAAAGTCAATTAAAATTAGAATCACCCCCCCCCCCCCCCCCCCCCCCTCACCACCCCCCCCCCTCTCACGCAAAAACGACATGAGTAACGCGGCTGTGAGTGTGCGCGTGGTAGTGCATCATTGCGGTTCGGATGGAATAAAAGGATAGGCTCAAAGTAGAAGCGGGACAAATTTCACTGTGAGACTGAGTCATGCTGAAAAACGGCGCTTCCGCGATCGCCGATCACTGGCCGTCAATCGGTTCATCTCTCATATATAACACACACACATTTTTACATGTTTATATATGAAGAGTTGTATTTGTAAAACCCGATCAAACCCCACTTAAAAAAAGAGTAAGTGCTGTGCCTTATTCTCCCCCTATAGTGCGATCGGAACCTAAAAAAATTAGAGCGTTTGTCAAGAACAAAGCCGGTATTTTCCTTCAAGGCATCGAGTTCAAGTTTTACTCCAAGGGAAGGCGCTCAGACACGGGTTCGTTCCCAGGGCACCCACATACTGTAACAATGTTATCGCTGACTGACTGAAGTCACTTTGGATAAAAGCGTCTGCTAAATGCTTAAATTATTATTATTATCAAATTACTTTGAAAAGACACGCTAGCTGAGAGGAGTTCTCAAAGCTGACGAGGATGGATAATTTCAATGAAACCCATAATATCTTATTAAGGGCGTAAAGAAAATAAAAGCTGGCACTTTTTCCACGATACCTTGAAAAAGCAGCATGTTTCAATGGTGAGGGAAAACGTCTCAGGCTACATATGTAACCATGGTTCGGCGACAGCCTGTGACATCATCACCCAGTGTGACCACAGTATAAAAGGGCGCTGGGATAACACGTCATCCGCTGCTTCGTCTGAAGCTTATGTCCGAAGCATGGCAAGGGAACTAGAGGACGCAGTGTCTCGTTCCCTTCTCAGGGAACCATGGTTACATACGTAACCTGAGACGTTCCCTTTCAAGGGAACTTCAAACTGTGTCCTCTAGGAGTCGCTATGGGGAACAGTATACCCACGCCGCCATGCTGAAGGGAGTGCATGACAGAAACCACGGTGAGCACTAAGTACCAACTCTACCATAGCCATGGGAGTTGCCCCAAGGATGTCTTGATGGCTGTCAGTGACATTATCCCTTTCGGCCAAGGGCCTGAGCAGCATACCCTATAAGAACTTACCTGTTAAGGGCTTGGCTAGGAAACCCAAGCCTAGTGCAGAGGTCAAGGCTTTGAATCAGAAGAAAGAGATTCCTTTAAGGGGATACGGCCAGGTGTCTAAAAACCAAACCAGACCCTGGCCTGCCACCCAGGGGGGCTACCGCCGGTTCTGAATAAACCTGCTCAAAGAACTGACTTGACAGATCTTAGGTAGCAACACCCTGCTCAGAAAGGATCTTCAGCGGAGAACACAAGTTTTGAGTGGAGGCCATGGCGCGGACGGGGCCCTAAACCAATTCAGAGGAAGGGAACGAGGCTGACAGTGCGTAACCTTACCTACAGGATTTAGAAGGGACAGACATGAGTAGCGGTACCCTTACATAGCATGGATTTAGAAACACCGTTGCTTAAGAGGTCAATTAAATCAGCCTAGGCGCCTACGTTCAGGTCCAATCAAGTCACCTTTATCCTATCTAGCGCTTTAGCGATAACACGAATCCAGATGTGTGTCCAGCAATAAAACAAGGCAATCGGAGCTTACCGCAAATAGTGTGTCAATAATGCAACTGACATAGTAAAACACTAATTTTCAGTTCACACCGGGCCCGTTATCCTGACATCAGTGATGGCATCATCAGCTCCGTTCAGTTAAATAGTATCTTTGCATCATTTGCATCAAGGTCCACGCTATCGCTGACCGAAGTAGGCACGTGGGAAGCACACCCTCCGCCAACGGCCGGCGACGCAGCAAGAGCCAAAAAATCCATACGGTGAAAAGAAATGGAGAAAAATCTTGGGAGAAAACCAGGCTCAGTCGGGGGGGTCAGCTTATCTTGCCAGACAGAAAGAGAGCAGCAGTTCAATTCAGCGCTGAAGCGACATGTCACATGGGACATAGGGGACTCATCTGAATCCGGGGTCTTGTCCCGGTGGTCGCTCGAAAAGGTCTTTGACAGGGGATGCTGTAGTCGTGGCTAGCTATGTCCTTGTCTCGCTGTCTTTCAGGCTGTAGAGTCCTTTTTAGGTGCGATCCAACATCTAGTCTGAATACGTATTGAGCCGAGGTGGAAGGAGTCTGCCGATGCGCCATTGATCGGGATACAGAGATGGATCTCGGGGAGCGGCGCAACGGTACGCCTCGGAATAAGATGAAAAAATCAGGACTAAATATTTAGCGTAGCTGCATTCTTCTAACGATGTAGGCAAGTACATCGGGTTGTTATGGCAAGTGTTCTGGGTTCGCCAGAGGTTGGTGAAACTATTATGCAGAGCTAAAAAACTCACTGGTTAAAGGCTGTTGAATATTAGCAAATGGGCCGGCGATAGGCGTCGTATATGATGATATAGCCAGGGCTTAAAGAGATAAGTGGATTATTTATCTAGAACATTTAAAAGTGCAAGAGTGTGTCTGACCAAGGGCCACGGTACAATGTTTAAGGAGATAGGTTATTCCAGAGTTTGGTCGCTAAATAGGAAAAGGATCTGCCGCGCGCAGTTGATTTGATATTCTAGGTATTATCAAATGGCCAGAGTTTGAGAGCGCAGCGGACGTGGAGGACTATAATGCGATAAGAGCTCGCTCAAGTATTGGAAAATAGTAATTAAGTAATTAGCAAGATTTTGAAATGTATATGATATTTAATAGGGAGCCAGTGCAGTGTTGACAGAACCGGGCTAATATGGTCATACTTCCTGGTTCTAGTAAGAACTCTAGCTGCTGCATTTTGGACCAGCTGGAGTATGTTTATTAAGCATGCAGAAAAACCACCCAATAAAGCATTACAATAAACTAACCTTGAGGTCATTAACAAAAACGCATGGATTAACATTTATGCATTTGACATTGAGAGAATAGGTCTTAATTTAGATATATTTTTGAGATGGAATAATGCAGTTTTACAAATGCTTGAAACATGGTTTTCTAAGGAAAGATTGTTATCAAATAGCACACCTAGGTTCCTAACTGATGACGAAGAATTGACAGAGCAGCCATCAAGTCTTAGACAGTGTTCTAGGTTATTACATGCAGAGTTTTTAGGTCCTATAATTAACACAGAATTTTCAGAATTTAGCAGTAAGAAATTACTAATCATCCAGTTTTTTATATCGACTATGCATTCTGTTAGTTTTTCAAATTGGTATATTTCGCCGGGCTGCGAAGAAATATAGAGCTGAGTATCATCAGCATAACAGTGAACGCTAACACCGTGTTTCCTGATGATATCTCCCAAGGGTAACATGTAAAGTATGAAAAGTAACGGCCCTAGTACTGAGCCTTGAGGTACTCCATACTGCACTTGTGATCGATATGATACCTCTTCATTCACTGCTACGAATTGATGGCGGTCATATAAGTACGATTTGAACCATGCTAATGCACTTCCATTAATGCCAACAAAGTTTTCTAGTCTATGCAAGAGAATGTTGTGGTCAATAGTGTCGAACGCAGCGCTAAGATCCAATAGCACTAATAGAGAGATACAACCACAATCAGATGATAAGAGCAGGTCATTTGTAACTCTAATAAGAGCAGTCTCAGTACTATGATACGGTCTAAATCCTACGTGACTGTGGCACGCTCGCAGAACAGACTCCGAAGCATCTGCTCACAGATGCCAAGAAGGGAGCATAATGGTGAGGGGAGCACATCTAGCTCACTTAACAAGCAACCCGCCAGGGAGGCAGGAGATGGCCCAGCTGCCTGGCATGATTGCTATCCGGAGCTCATAAGAGCAGAGGCCCAACTTCAAAAATAGAAGGGGGACTAAGACGCTCAGTTTGAGAGGGGCGTGCTCATATGAAACCACCAAGGGCACTGCTAAGCTCAACCCACAAGGAGAGGGGCTCAACAGGGAGGCGGAGAGAGGCCTAACAACCTGAGGCTGCTACTCAATGTAGCTCAAACAAGCGGAGGACTCGATGAGAGAAGTCCACAGACGCTCAATCGAGAGCAGCAGGCTCAAAGACAACCCTCCGAGGTGAGGGGAGCACTGCCTGGCTTGACCCAAATAGAGGCATCTATTTATCAGGGAAGCAGCAAGTGGCCCAACTACCTGATGTCACTGCCACAGAGTTCAAGAGCAGAGGGATCAACCCCTAGCGAGGAGAGAGAGGAACCCAGCTCGACCAAAGTGATCAATATCCCAGGGTCCAACTGTTCAAGGAGGTGACAGAGACGGACCTAACACTCAATTTGTTGCAAATGGGTTATTTCGGGAGCAGCACTCTCGCTTCCAAGCGCTTACGCACTGAAAGAGGCCCTTACAGCACATACTGGGAGCGACTCATAACTAACCCTCACAGTGAGATGAGCACTTCTCAGCTCAACCAGAAGGAGGTGCTAGATTAGAAGGGGTAACCCAGCAGGGCCCATTAAGAGACAGGTGTCATGCTCATCAATGCATCTGATACAGAGTGTGGATCACAAATATACCAGACCGAAGAATTGTAAAGAAAGGAGTAGAGACGACCATAACACGTATTACGATGCATTACAGCTCTTATTGCTCCTCCCCCCCCCCCCCCCCCCCCCCCCGAGCGAAGCATACAAGAGGGGTTTCCGCAGAAACACAAATCCCTCGTACCTCAGGGAACGCAGTGTACTCAAGCCCACTCCTCAGAGGGGCGATTACTGGTTCAACCATAAGGGCAGTGTGACAGGAAGGACCCGCGGGCCTGACCGTCTATGGAGTGTTGAGCTCCTCAATGTCTCAGCGAGAGGAGCTCTAGCTCAGAGAACGTGCATGATGGTTAAGGAAAGACTCAGGCTGCGTGTCCAAGCCGAAGATGAGGGCTATCACCAGCCTGAAACCAGAACCGATGAGTGAGGGCTGGAACGAACAACGGCCAGAGTGAGGATGTAAGTGAGCGGATGCACGGACAGACGGAGCGCTCGACATAGCAGGGGGGTCAAACCTAAAAAGTCAGAAAACAGAGCAAGTCGTGGTCGACGGCGAAACTCAGCCACCTCTATCAGGGGATAGAGCCGTGACAGTATATACAGGGTCGTTTTTAGAGATCAGCCTGATAAGCCTGAAGCACCGCCATGGTATGCAACGAGGCTGCAGCCTGACCTGCTGGCACAAGTAGCAGTATGCAAGATGCCATATCAAAACGAAGCGAATGTTCCTCAAGGCGGTTTGAAACACAGGGAGCGGAAGCCTAAGAGAAGAGTTGGATCCCATAGAGAGATAGCAGGCCAGCGTCTCTTCAACAGGGGGCATCTTCTCATAACCAGTTCTCAGGGGGTATGCACCATCAATGTTGGGAGCATACACGCTCGGAATGGATGTTTGTAGCCAAGACCTGATGGATGATCAAGTGTGTGTTGAGAGAAAAATTTACGAGATTTTGGGAATAATATGGAAGGTAAACACTGAAGCTGGAGGCCTATGGGCTAGAAATCAGAAAACGATTGAGGCTGCCTCTATGGCGTCACTTTCTTGGCTGCTTCCAAGTCAAACCTCTGTTGGCGCAATCCATAACCTCAAGTAGTCATCATACGCAGGGCAGGAGGATTGGGAGAACTCAGTCTCGACTTCTTCGCCCTCATCTGACATCTCCTGCTCATCCTGGCTTTGAGTCAGCAGAGCACTAGCCGATGGATCAGACGATGTAAGAGAGATAGTATCGTCGTCCAGTAGCTCACTCTCGTCCGTGACTGATGAGCGCGAAAGGGAAAGACCCTTTTTCAACTCATCAACCAGGTCCATCTGCGATCCCCACAAGCTCATTTTCCTCCGTGCCTCAGCAGCGGCGGGTCCTGAATCGCGGGAAGCAGGTGGCTGCCCCTCTTTCCTCGAAAAGCGAGACAAACGAGAGCGGAGCTTTTTTATAGGAAAAACTCTCAGTGCACGCAAACTGCCCCCTCGAGGACATCGTGTGTGCTCTTCGACCAAACAAAACATGCAAAGATCGTGTGTGTCATCAGGTGTCAAATAACAAGGACACGGATCCACACACTTCTTAAACGCCTTACTAGTGCTTGTCATGGTAAAGAAGAATAATCGTTCTTACCATAAATGCACACTTCAAACAAAATAGTCCTTGAAGACGAAGAAGAGAATGACGTATTCCACAGGTGCTCTTTTATACGTGGTAAGCAGGTGATGACGTCACAGGCTATTTTCAGTCTAATTTCAGTCTGGTAAGCCAGATTCCCATGGGGATGCAGAACAGCTACGAGGGTATGAAATATGTGGAGTGGGAGACCAGTGTACAAATTTAAGTCATGGTCATTCATCAGAATAGGAGGCTTGAAAGTATCGCACTGCATTGACTGGTTTACATAAGTTACACTGTGTTGTCTCTTGATGTAACAATGCTCCTCGAAGATGTGGTCTTCCCACTGTGTTCCAACAGAGGCAACATTTTTAGATAAACAGCTGTGGTCATCAACATCTGATTGCTTGGGACTGGGCACAGATGCAAGACTCTCTTCTCCAGGTCTCAGCTCATCCATTCCAGAGTGTTCTTCATAAACACCAGCTCCTGTAAATACAGACCACCTCCTGTAAATAAAGGCATAATACATTGAAGCATCTAACATTAGCTGGGCTATTATTTGGTACAGGGTGAGTTTCTATTTCGAAAAGGGTGATTTTTTTTAGATTTATATTAGATTTTTTAATTTTTTGAAAATAGCTAATTACTAAAAATGTTTATACTAATTCATTTTGGGATATAATAATGCAGAATTTTAGTTTAGCACTTATACACTTTTAATTTGCATTATGAAAGACAAAATGCTGACTTTCCACATTTTATAAACCGAAATGAGTTTATGAGCAAATACTTTTAGGTATTATTTTGTTAAATGTTGTGATTTGAGCTACAAATGGTAAACATTTAATGTGCCATACTGTTGCAGCTCGTAAAATGATCAGACAGACCACACTCTGCTGCCAAAATATTTAGTCAATATTTAAGAGTGTTCAGACTTGGGTAAACACTTTACAAGAACAAACTCAGAGAATCAAAGAATCTTGGATTTAACGTTGGCATTGAGTGTTCAAAGTTAAATTCAAGTCAGACTCGTTTAAACGATTCATCACGCTGAATAAAACCAATATGTGACCCTGGACCCTAAAACCAGTCATAAGTAGCACGGGTATATTTGTAGCAATAGACAAAAATACATTGTATGGGTTAAAATGATAGATTTTTATTTTATGCCAAAAATCATTAGGATATTAAGTAAAAATGTTCCATGAAGATATTTTGTAAATTTTCTACTGGACTTCTATCAAAAATTAATTTTGATTAGTAAATAGCATGCATTGCCTAAGAACTCAAATGTGACCAAGCTCTGGGCGGGGTTTAGTGTTATATTTGCCCCGTAAATTGACTGACGCGATGGTATTTTCCGAAATATATAGGTGTACCGTATTACACACATACAATGGAGGAAATTTTTTAAAAAATGGTTTCATTGTAAATAAAACCATCTGAACTACAAAATATGATTGTAATTCTTCATAAATAACATCATATATGTTTTAAATATTGCAATAAACACTAAAAAAACATAGGCGCTTTTTGATTTTCTTCTGAATGTTTTATTTTGAAAGGCTCTGTTATTCAGCTTCTATTTGCCTCCAGCTCTCTGCAACTTACATTGTTTGATTCCACTAGATGCCAAAATGTACCAGAAAAAATAATCTTTCAAATAACAGCTTCTAAACAGGAGTTATTGAATTATAACCAAAGGGAGTAAAATTGTCCCTTTTTTGCATCTAAAAGTGCCTTTGTGAGTTTCCTTTGCAAAAACAGGTTTTATAAAACATATTGCCCCCAGAATTCTATTTTACTATGTGCCATAGCACTTTTCTTGATTATTGACTTAATTTATTTTTCATTTTTATGTTTGTCTAATGTAGTAATATACAAAATGGCATAAGCAAATTATACCAAATATCAAATTTTGTGTTTTATACAATAATTTTTTTTCTTTCAGGAGACACAAGAATCTATAAATTGTAAAATCCATGTGGGCTTAAATTATGAAATCAGTACACTAGAAACAGAAGATCAATCCTACTCCGAGCTTTAATCATTCAATTTATGTGCATAATTTTAGTCCCCTGCATCACCTCGGCATCAGCAGCCTACCTCTATCAGCATCCTGCCTGCCTCAGCTCAGCATCCTGCCTGGAGATCAGACACGAGCTGTGCTGTTAGCTCCGCGCTAACTGCTTCTGGCATGAGGTCGTGGCTGCTATCTGGTCTTCAGAATGTGAAACAAAGAAATAGCTGTGTATCAACACAGCACTGTAATAATATCCATGTATATTTACTGAAACACATCCTGTACTGTACTTCACTGTCAATACATAGTTTATCAGATTGTTAGCTGTGCTTTTACGTTTCAAAATAATTATTCTATAAAAAACAGAGCAAAAGTGCTCATATGTGCTCACCAGACAAGCGTCCTCTCCTCTCCACCGCGCCACTGAACGTTCTTCATCATCTATAACTTTCATTATTATCTTCATAGATTGCCATTATCCGAGCCGCCGATGTGTTAGCCTTCCAGCGTGCATTATCGCCTTCAAAACAGTCAAAAAAACTACAAGACCCACGCTCAAAACAGCTCCAGCGCTGACCCGGATCCACTCTCTCCCCCTCCTGTCTATTGACCCAGGAGTGTCAAATTTCACGGCTCTTGAGTGGCCGGCGCGCTTGAGTGGCGTGTAATCTGACCTATTGCCGCCCACTGAGCAGCCCAGAGTAGCCCAAAGTTGTAGAACATAAGAGCCGCTGGCCAGAGCTGCTATGATTTGGAGAGCGCGTGTTTGCCAAAAGAGCATCTTTTTTTCTCTGGTGCGCTTCTGCAACAAAACAGTGGATTTCTCACCAATACGAGCACACAGAAATGTGAAAATTGTCTCGTTTGAAAGAAGAGATCCTAACCTAAAAGATAATATAGAGTTTTTGGCTGTTTGTGGCTGACTGAAGCAATTGTGCGAGTAGGAATGTGATGCATCTGAATGTTTCCTCAGAGGTATCAAAATTTCCATTGCGATTCATTGGTCATTCGATCTGTGATTGGTCTATTGGTCATTCGATCTGTGATTGTCACACAATGAAATAGTCAATAGTCAAATAGTCAATAGTCAAATTCCTGAGAATAAGAGCTTTCTTGTGATATATGACTTGACTGTTTTATGAAACATAAAAAATACACATTCTTCGGAAAAATTATTCACAATCATTAGGCGGAAATTCGTGTGTGGGTCGAATACATTTCTAAACTTCATTTTACTGCTTTATGTATCATAAAGCAAAACAACATTTGTTTTTGTGATTTTGGACATGTATCCAGGTCGGCAGAATTTTAAAGGTAATTTTCTCAATATTTAGATATTTTTGCACCCTTAGATTCCAGATTTTCAATCAGTTGCGCACTCAAAAAAAAAAGATACTTTAAACTAACTTAATTCAGTTATGGACAGTGGTTCCATAAAACAGTCATAAGACATAGTTTCTCAAATATATAATGTATGATTAACTAAACTGAATTGAGTAAAGTTAAACAACCATATTCAAATAATGATGCAACTGCTATTTATAGCATACTAAACAAGCTAAATATAGCTTTAACTGTCAGAACATGAAACATCCCAACTGGTTGTTTGGTTTCTTTGTGAATACAACTTTTAATCTTATTGCAGGTTCTCAACCCAAGCACATGCTCTACACTTCACCGCAATGGTAACCCCCAAAAACACTAACACACCAGAAACTATTTTAAATACAAACATAAAAGAACATTAAACATTAATATGTATCCTCATTGTATCATCTTACATTTACATTTAGTCATTTAGCAGACGCTTTTATCCAAAGCGACTTACAATTGGGGGATACATTTAGCGATTCTTCTTAAAGATGCAAACAGACACAGGAAGTGCTCGTAAGTTTCAGGCATTTGTTCAAATAAGTACACGCTAGAAAGAGAAGGAATAAATAAAGAGAGTTTTTTTTTTTTTTTTTTAATGATGAAGTCAAGTAGCTTCGAAAGAGATGAGTTTTCAGCTGTCGCTTGAAAATTGTCAGGGATTCAGCATTTCCGGATAGGGGTGGGAAGATCGTTCCAGCAGACAGGAGTGGTGAACGAGAATGTTCTGGAGAGTGATTTTGAGCCTCTCTGTGATGTACCACGAGGCGTCGTTCACTAGCGGATCTCAGACTTCTGAAAGGGATGTAAATTCATAGTAGTGAGTGCAAGTAGGCGGGTGCTGAGTCTGTGGCTGCTCTATATGCAAGCATCAATGTCTTGAAATTGATTCGAGCCGCAACCGGTAGCCAATGCAAGGAGATAAAGAGAGGTGTAACATGGGCTCTTTTGGGCTCGTTGAAGACCAGTCGTGCCGCTGCATTCTGAATCATTTGTAGAGGTTTGATTGTGCTTGATGGGAGTCCAGCCAGAAGAGCATTGCAGTAGTCCAGCCAAGAAGTGACAAGGGCCTGGACAAGAAGTTGTGCAGCAGGCTCCGTTAGAAAGGGCCTGATCTTTATGATGTTGTGCAATGCAAACCTACAAGATCGAGCGGTCTTTGCAATGTGGTCTTTGACGGTCAGCTGGTTATCAAAAGTTACACCAAGATTTCTGACCGAAGTTGATGGGGAAATTGTAGAAGAACCTAGCTGGATGGAAAAATCATACTGTAGTTCATCTTGAGAAAAGATGCATAAAATAACTATTTTATTATATTTAAAATTATATTTTATTTGAACATTTACTATATCCAGCCCCGTGCAAAGCATGATGGGAAGTGGAAATCCTGTTCCTAGATTATATAATGATTTTTTTACAAAACTAAAATCATTTATGTATCTTAACTCAAATGGATTGGAGTAATGTGGTTGAAAATAATTGTGTTAGGTTAACTTGATTTAAGTAAACAGAACAAGCACCAAATGCTATTTTGACCTACTTAATTGACACATGTTCTTTCAAACTGAAAACATTTAGTTGAACCAAAGCATAACTGTTTCAAGTCAGTTTAACACAATGCAACTGTGTTTGAATGAGAAATCTAATACAATGGTGTTAAATTAAAATTAATTGTTTAAATAAAGTGAACGTATCGTAAAACGTTTTTCTGGTTAGTTATTTTTTTGTGTGTATCTCAGCCAAATATTTTCTTATCCTAACAAACCATACATAAATGGAAAGCTTATTTATTCAGCTTCAAGATGATGTATAAATCTCAATAAAAAACAATTGAGCCTAATTGACTGGTTTTGTGGTCCAGGGCACAAAAAAAAACACACGAGTCAGCGATAAAGATATGTTAAATGAATCAGACTTCACTTTTGATTATCCGATTTGATTCAGACAGTGAAAACGCTGCAACAGCATGTTGTTTTCATAACACATTAATGTTTAAACTCTGAATATATATTGAATGTACTGAATAACTTAAATGCTGATGAAATGCTGGTTTATTAGGGTGCTTTCACACTAGCACTTTTGGTGTGCACCCGGGTTCGATTGATGTCAGAGTTCGGTACGTTTGGATGATGTGAACGTGGTCTTCCAAACTCGAGTGCACACCCGCGTACCGTACCTGAGTCTACTTAAAAAGGGTGGTCTGGGGTACAGTTCAAGTGAACTCCGGTACGGTTTGCTGCTGATGTGAACGCAATCATACCAAATCACGGAAGTGAACCGCTATTAAGGACGTATTATTTAATAAAAATGTGTGTTTGTGTGTGTTTCACTCACTTTCTTGTGAGAGTGACTGCGCGCTGCAAGCAGAGAGTGTATATCTCATTTCTCAGATGTGTAAAGTATTGGAGTAAATGTAATTAGTTACTGTACTTAAATATATTTTTGGCTACTTTGTAGTTTTACTGAGTATCAAATATATTAGCAACTTTTACTCTTTACTTTACTACATTTTTGAATGAGTATCTGTACTCTTTACTCCACTACATTTGAAATGAGTGTTGCAGTTACACATTACATTTTGCATGGACCTAGCTTTTTCTGCAGCAGTTGATTTCTGCTACAAAAGACATGATACTGCACTCTACAGGTTTGCCCGTACTCACCCAAACGTGTCAAAAGGCGACTTTAGATATGAAGCGAGTTCCTTAGCAAGATTTGTGAATACAGAGGTGTTTTTATATGAGATGAGGCCATGAAGACAGCTGGAATGGGCCACAAACCAGCACATCCACTGTCAAAGAAAGGCTTCGGGCTTTTTAATTGTACTTACATTATTTTAGGTATCCATATACCGAGAGACCTTTTTGAAAGATATTGTGTGTTTGTTTGTTTTGTAGATTGAGGTGTTCAGTTTTATTTTGGCTTTTGAAAATAAACGTGATTGCTCTTCTCACAAATCAAATCTTTCTTGTTTTTGTTTCATGCTGTCTGTGCCTTGCCCTGGACTTTTATGTCACTTCCTGTCTCCCGTGGTGTTTGTAGTCAGTTTGTAGTCCGTTTGTTCATTGGTTCCCCTTGATTAGTCTCCCCAGGTGTGTCTTATCTTGTTAAGCTTGTTAGCCCCCTGTGTGTATACAGCCCTAGTTTTTCTTTAGTTCCTTGCGAGTTGTTGAATGTAATGGTTGTCTGCCAGTCATGCTGTTCTTTGCTCCCTTTGGTTTTTGGCTTATTGTTGTTCTAGTTTTCCATGAAGTACCAGCACATAGATCCTTGCCTCTGCCTGTTTTCCGAAGCTTCTCCACAACGTTACAGTTTATCACTTGCATGTCTCTGTGACTAGTGCATCTTTGAGCCTATATATTTAGTATAAGTAAAATACTTAAGTACTGTTAAAATCAGATACTCTAAGACTTTTACTCAAGTTGTTTTGGAATGGGTGACTTGTAACGTGTAGTGGAGTAATTTTCACTGTAAGGTATCTGTACTTTTACCCAAGTATGGTTTTCAGGTACTCTTTACATCTCTGCTTTGTTCACCTTCAGGGACTTTGAGAGCATTGGCAGTACAATTCGTAAGACGACGTAAGGCTGTTATGTACGGAAGCTTTGGAAACAAAACAACGGTCAAAAACATTAATCTAATTTGAAGAGAGCATTGCTGAGCATTTTGCCTCTTCTCCTGTGCCATCGTTACGAAGCAACAGTGTAAAACAGCTGCTGGCTGATGACGCACCGAACAGCGGTTCGGGACCCCAAATAATATAATGTGAAACAGTTCCAGCGGGGGCAGGGGAGGGGGAGCAATCGAACAAGTGTGAAAGCACTTAAAGACATTTAAGCCACATTCATTCAATTTAAAGTCAAGGTTATTTGCTATAGCGCTTTCCGATACAAAGCAACTTATAGAAAATTAAAAGTTTCTACAATATTTAGTGGTAGTTTGTGACTGTCAGTTAATGTACATATGGCAGAAATGTACGGAAAAATCTATTAAATACGTAATAAAACAGACGATGAACACTTTTAACAGCAAGTATTATATGATGCAATCAAACTTATAGCAAAATGTGGTAGTTCTGTATGTTGTTTCATGGTTGGCATCATCTGAGGCCTCTGAGGGTTGCCATCATCTTTCCGTGTTCTGGATCAGACTGAAGCTTGTGTAACCAGCAAAGATGATTTGTTTAAAAAAGTGAAAGTGACGTGACGTGGCCAAGTATGGTGACCCATACATGGAATTAGTGCTCTGCATTTAACCCATCCAAAGTGCACACACACATTTTATAGATTTTTGCATGTCACAGGGTTAAAATGAGGGAAAAATTTTAATTTAAATATGAATTTATAATAATAAATATGAATTTATTTGCAGGTTTTATTAACAAACAAAAGATAAAAAGTCCAAAAGATAACCCTTTACAATATCCTTTGAAAGCCCCAATGCATGTACTATATGCAATTTGGCCTCTCAAGAAAACAAATCTTGTTATCTTGTATTTTCTTGTTGTCTTGTAAATTGAACATAACATCTATATTTATATATATTGCTATGTGTGTTTAGGCATGTGTATATAATTCATAATGTATTATTGTTGGAACTGAATCAGTGACGTGTAAATGTATTTGTGTAGAATGCATATCCTCTCCATGTCTGCATGATGGCACCTGCATCGTAGACTCCTCTCACTCCTTCCACTGCGCCTGCCTGGCTGGATATACTGGAAAGAGATGTGAACATGGTGAGAACAGTCTTTTTAACAATTTAATTATATCCATAAACAGAAATGACCAGAGGTTAAGTCTAGACCCAAACTGCAGCTAATTTGTTGTTCCTGCTGCTGCTGCTGTTTTGTTTAAAATGTGTTGACACGTGTTTATACTACTACCCTTACAAGACAAATTCATGCCGTGTATGCACTTTTTATTCTGCCCCTGATGTGTGTTCCATCTACACAAACTTGACAGTAAGCTGACAGGATTCAGAAAAGGAAATCCTTTAATGTTATGCTCTTTTCCACTTCTTTTCTCTTTTTTGTTAAAAAAGCGAAGGCTCTCAAAGGCACATGTGAGGCAAACAGGGAGAGGAGCAATTTCTGGCTAATTGCACGGAGAGAATCTAGAACACTGCAGTCATTTACTGGTTAACCTCTAACCTAAGAGTTGCATGACCTGAACCAACCACTAAGAAAACAGTTTAGAGTTATCAATGTCATTTTTGATCATACTGCCACACTGTGGTGCTAAATAAATAAATAACAGAATGTGTTCCATCACACTTTTATATCATAGCATGTAACAGTTGTATGCAGGGCTTGTTTTGTGCTTGTGATTTGGACAAGTAAATCAGTCATGCACTTAAAAAAAAAAGTATTTTATTCTTACTATTATTATAATGTTAAATTGATTTCTAGGACACTTTTTTACATTTTATAAAGGGCCATTTTCCCCCTACCTTTTTTAAATGTACAGTATTGTATGTGTCATCTATCACGTCAAATTCTTAAATTAAATATGAAACCAAACCACCAGTAGGTGGCAGCACGTGACTGTCTTAATGAGTGAGTTGTTGAGTCATTCATTCGATTAATTTAAACAGTTAATTTATTCAAGAATTAAGCAGGTGCCTTTCTTGACTCACTCGATTTGTTCAAAAACGCTTAATCTTTTTGTAACAAAACACTGTTGTGTTGCTCAGAGATGCAAAGATTATTGAACTACTTTGTATAAAATCATCGTCACATTGCAATCGTGTTGATATTTGGGAAAACATCACTCTTGGCTGTGGTGTTGCTTTTGTGTTGCGTTTGTTTGTTCTGATTTCTCCACAAGTTTCTCTCTCACACACAGTTTGTCTGTGCAAGCCTCAAGTAGTCAATTTTCAGTCACCATTTTTACACCTAATGTAATACAATCAGAATCATTACACACAAAAGTTTTTGGAGGCTAAAGTCTCGGTGCTTTCCTGGTTGTTTTTTGTTATTCACATTTTAATCAAGCTACTTGTCCCAGACAAGTGGGAAAGTGGACAAGCGTTAATGCCGAGCCCTGTGTGTGTATGTATGATCTATCAGTGCTTGAGTGCAGAAGGCCTTTGGTTCCAGCCCATGGGACTGCAGAGCATCTGGATGTAAGGGTTGGAGGACATGCAGTGTTCCAGTGTGACCCTGGATACACATTAAAGGGTTTCAGGATGGCCACCTGTTTGTTGGATGGGTCATGGAGTACACCAAGTCCACAGTGTGGTAAGCAACTAAAAACTCATAAGATATAACAAGAAACAACTTTTGTCATTGTACTTGGGTTAAAATTAATTTGATCATAGTTGAAGCGTGACTGTATCTTTTCATCAGTGCCTGACCAAAACTGCGGCATTCCTCCAAAGCCAGAGCATGGTGACCACTTCCTCGTTTATGGACCAAATGATGTACTTATTGCTATACAGTATTTCTGCTATAAGCTATACAAACTGAATGGAACCCCTCAGAGAACCTGTCTGGGCAATAACACTTGGAGTGGGACAGCACCAACCTGTGTCAAAGGTACTGAACTGTTTGCAATACAATGACTTAGTAGCTCTTGGTCCTGAGCATTGGACACTTCTGTGGATAGCTACACTGTAAAAAAAATCAGTTAAATTTACGGTAAAATACCGGCAACTATGGTTGCCAGAACTTTACAGTGAAAAATACGGTATCAACATTTTAGGTTTTACAGAACTGTTTAAATTTACAGTGAAAAATGGTATTTCATTAACTGATACAATATTAACATGCAAACCTTTGAGGTAACTCATTTTATTTGCAGAAATTTACATTTGTTTATAAACTAATATTTATAACTTTTAAGTAACGCAAACATATCAGTCTTAAGAACTATTTTGCTTAATGTCAGCCTCTCCAGCACAATGGTGACCCACAAAACACAACAGGAAGATGACTGTTAGGTTTTACAGTATTTTGCTGTTTTCTTTTCTTGATTTTACGGTGAAATACCGGCAGCTGTGGTTGCCAGTAATCTTGTTTTTTTACAGTTTGCATTCGTAAATTAAATTAACAGTATATTTATGTTAAAAATGCATTTTACAGTGTTTTTTTCTTCATCTCACACATTTAACCCCTTTTTATCCCACAGGAAAATCCTCAGTTTTAAAGAGCACTTTTATGTGTCCACACTACAGAGTGTTGAAGTGACACTGAAGCGGTGAAGTTAATGAGATAATTAAATGAGAATTGAGCATTAGCGATGAACACCTGCTGTTAAAAAACAGAATCACTGAAGGAAAGAGAAACAAAAGCAGAGAAACACAACTTACAGCCAAAGATGAAATCAACTGAAAATAAAACACATAAAATTTATCAAGATCTCAGCAGAGGATTAAAAGCTCCACAAACAGCATCACCAGTTTCTTATTACTAACCAGTGTGACTTTATATCTGTCTTATGTGTACAAAAGCTCTTATTGAGATTTTAAGTGTTGTACTTTCATAGTTTTATATTGCATGTTTGTAGATTTTAATTTTGTTTGGAAAGTATGCGAAAAATGGGGAAAATATACAACCATCAATTAAACTAAATATATCACTTTTTGATATACCCATAAAAAAAAAAAAAATCCAGGTAGCCACGGAGTTAGGACATGTAGGCTATCCATTAATAGTAGCCCACAAGTCTTATAACAGTAGACGTTAAAATCTGACTGTAGTATTCAATCTGGTACGGTCTTATGTATTTAAATCACAATGAAAGAGAGTTTGGGTTGCCCATCAGGGCTACCGTGGACAAGCCACGACGTGTTGCGGGCACGCGCGTTAAAGCTTTCTTTCGTTTGTGTTTACGGCGACTTTACAAACAAGCATTACATTTAAGGATTTCCATGGAAAATCATTTTTGCCATATTGGTGCCACCCTTGTGTGGGTGTCTTGCAGTAAAGCTAGACCCTGAATATAAGACGACGCGTTTTTTCAGAGGATTATATTCGGGTCAATACAGTAGTTTTTCTTTGGTTGTTTAAATAAGCTGTTTATTTAACAGTTATTATAGCAAGAAAAGCCTAAATAACAAATGATCAGATAAACTGGTGTTTGTGATGTCAAGACCATCATGAACTAGTCTGATTGACTGATCTCACCTAATGTTTAATCTCTTGTTAAGTGTGTAACATATAACTAATACTCTTGAGTTGCACAATTGATACTACCGCAATCACTTTGAAACATTCCTAAGCACAATATACACAAATAAAAGCTTGGAGCTAAAGCAGAACTTAAACACACACAGACATCAACAGTCAGCCTATGAATCTCAAGATTGGTGACAATTAAAAAAAAATGTCATGCTGCAATGCATGCTGGGAGTATGCATTGCGGCATGATTAAAAAAAAAAATTAATAATAGTCACCATTGCTGAGATTCATGTGCTGATTCTTGATGTCTGTGTGTCTAAACAGTGCTGTAGCCTTAAATTTCTTAACAAAAGTGTGTCTGCATATCTTGTAGAGTCATGTTAGTACCATCAACAAAAAAAAAGTTAATCAGCCCACATTATTAAACACTTACTGAAATCAGTGAATTAGATCATGAGATGATGATTTCATCATCATGAACAGTCATCAAAACCACTTCGTTACTGTTTCTTACAGTTTTTGTTGTCATACCAAATATGCTTTGATATACACATACAACAGCAAAGAAAAACCACCGTTAAAGGGCCAAGAGCCCAACAAAAGCAACCACTGATTGCCAAAATGGTGAGACCAAACTAAACATTTTCAATACAATATAAACCTTGGTTAATTCTCAAAAAAATTTTGTAGATATATCATAGAAATAAAGTGAGTCTGGTTAGTAATGAGTGAAGCTGGTAATGCTGTTTGTGGAGTTGTGTAATCCTCTGCTGTTTTATTTTGGTTAATTTCATCTAAGGCTGTGGCTGAAGTCAGTTGTAGTTTAATTGTTTGCTCTTTCCTTCAGTGATTCTGCTTGTTAACAGCAGCTGTTCATCACTCTCTGAATTCACTCATTAGTTTTCATTCTCTCTGTCAGGTGGACTGTATTAGTAAACTAATGTAGGGAATAGTGAATGAGGGTGTAGGGTGTTATTTCAGACACAGTCTATGAGTGTCGAATCTGAGGCTACTTTCTCGAAAACAAAGGTTAGATCTATTACAGTTATTCACCGTATATAGTAAGGAAACTTACTGTTAATCATTTAACAGGTTTTTACTGTGGCATCTCTACAGTCTTTTACCGTTAAAATCACGATCATTTTTTTACAGTGTAGATTGTCTCCATGGTCACTGCTTACAACATCAAGCATCTCAAGTCTTCAGTGTATTTTACATTAAATCTTTATTGTCAGTTTATCGTTGACTTATACAGTATGGTAGGTCTGTGGTTCTTTTCTATTTCAATTTGTACTTCAGTTTTTGGGTGGTAGAGAAGTGCCTTAATTAAACCTTTGAATTTCTTCTATTTACAGAGCTGGACATAATTCCTGCAGCAGATAATGAACAAAACAAAGGCAAACACAAACCTACCGGACAAGACGAAGTGGGCCATGCCAAGAACAAAACTTCAGAAGAAAAAGAAAATGAGTCAAAAACAGTCAAAGATATAAAACCACAAAAACCTACCCCTGGAAAGGATAATGTGGGACAAGATGGAAAGTTTGGCAAAGACACGGGCATAGATTTCGGGAGCAATTTTGTAAAAGAAAAACCTAAAGCTGAAAACAAAGATGCTGATAGCAGCATTAACACAATCAAAAAGAAGGAAACTGGAGAGGATAAGGACCCTCTTAACCCCTTTGACAAAGATGCACATTTAGATATCGGAAAGAAAGTTGGAAGTCCAACAAAAGATTTGGGCATGGAATATATAGATATTGTCTTGATAGACAATAGGATGGCCAATAATCAGACAACAAAGGCTGACAACACCAAGGATGGTGGAATGGACAAAGGGCAAAAAAGAACTGATGGACCTAAATACACAATATTAAGCCTGACTGAAGATGAGAAAGACAACATTCTTTATGAAATAGATACCATACACAGAGGGAATAACACTGAATTTTTCAATAGGAATGACATAGAAAATCTGGGGACACTGCTTGAAGAAACTGAACAACTCCCCACAGCTACTACTGGAAATAATAGCACAACAGTCATACCAACAGTGAGCAAAACAACTGACAAAATGACAATGATGGCTAAACCTATGGAAAAGGTCAAAGTGGATACAGTGAATGTAAAGACATCAGAACAAGATTTACAACAAGAGACAAAACAAGAATCTCAACAAAACACAGACATAGAAGGTGAATCTGGGCAGATTATTGGTAATCGCGAGTGTCTCTACGATGCTCTATAAACACCACAGAATGTATGCAATTAAATGTTTTGTAGTGATTTATACAGTCAAATTACTTTTGCAAGAATTATGTTATTATGTTATTAAGTATATTTTTCAGCTGACTTGAGTTGAATTATGTGCTAAAACACATATTCCCTGCCATATTTATTTAATGATGCTTCAATACAGTTACTGAATATACAGTACAGTAGGGTAATACGGGGCTAGAGGGAATATCACAGTACAGTAGGGTACTCACGGGCTAGAGGGCAGCTACTTTAAGTAGGAACATGTGCTCAATATATATAGATATATTATATATATAGTGTGCTGTGTGTGTTGTGTGTGTGGTGTGTGCTGTGTGTGGAAGTCCGGCAAGAGGGGCTCACCAGTCCTGGGGCAAAAGCAGAATCAGTATATACTAACAAATACTTTAGCTAACGTAAATATGTTATGCATTTGAAGTAAACTTATGTTCATTAGAGCAATCACTTTGGCAGTTTGTATCTAATGTTCTTTCTTATAAATATAAATTACTTTACTTTTGTTCGTGAAATACATTGTCACACCCAACTTAATATATTACATTTACCAAATGAAAAAATAAATAAAAAAGGCAGGCCCCAATGGCAGGTGCACATTTTTACCCCAAATACCATACATTTACATATTCTTCTGTTATTGGAAAACTGCTGCTTTAATTACTTTGATTCAATAATTTTACACTTTCTACTTAAATCTACAACATAAAAAAAAAAAACATAAAATAATAGATTAAATTAGCGGGGTAGAATCAACTCGATATTGGCTGTCCATAGGATGCAGCCTAAATATCCATCGTGCATATTTGGGGTTAAGAAAAAGTCTGTCGAGTGAATTTTGGCTGGGCCATCTATAGTGGTTTAAATGTGGGTCTGTCAAATGTGCTGTTTACTCCTGGTGCATACCTTTAAGGGCGACGCAGTGTACCGGCTAACTAAACAGATCACCCAATCATGTAGAGAACAAACTATGAGCCAGTTCTTTTTAGTGAATCAGAAACAAAGCACAACCAGTGTTGTCTGTTTTCAAAATGAATTGAAATTATCTGATTCTTTGAGCTGGTAGTTGTGGCGATTTGCTTTTTTTTGGCGCAAACTATTTATTCTTTACAAGTACTACAAAATTGTTATGAACGCTTACGGAACTGTACAAAAACAAAACAAAACAAAAAAAACAAAAAAAAAAAAAAAAAAAAAAAAAAACAAAAAACAAAAAACAAAATTGTTAAGATTAAATTGGAACATGCGTATAAATTGTGGGGGGGTTCTTCCCAACACTCCCATATCCCTAATAATTCCAGCTTACATTTCTTCAAAAGCAAAAAAAGACTGTACTACTTTAGATATACTGTTCCACCATTAATGAATACACTACACATAACAACCGAGTATGCATATTAGCACTCTAGTAACTCTGAGTATCTAAGCAAGAATACTCTGGTTTAATGATTAGTTAAGATATCTAAGCCCTTAGGGTCGACTGTGGCTAGTTGCACCTATTACCTATGCACTATTCCTTCCCCACTAAGAATATTTTCTAAGAACTATCTGTATACGGGTTCATAATTATGTGAATAATAGCATCAATGTATACTTCTTCTAAAAGTGATAGATCATGACTGAATATCATTGTTAACATTGGGTTTTTGTAATATTCTGGTTAGTAACTTTCATGTGCTAAGATTTGGTGAACACTTAAATCATTACTAGTGGTTAGCCGGGATCTTTCACTTTAGAATACCGATGTCCTAATAATAATAGTTCGTATTCATCAGAAGGGATGCTAGTTCAACACATTGAGTCTTACTATCCCAAAACCTTAGGCAGTATCCTGCAAGCGTCTTAGCACTATGGACGTCATTATCATATTAGGGAGTGAATGATGCTTTTCACTTTAGTAATACATACTGATAGCCATGTAATTACTAGTTCCTTAGAAGGATTTGGTAATTATTAACCTGTAGCAGTAGTTCTTGAGGAGTTCTCCAGGAAATATATATATATATATATAGTACATATATATAAGTAAGTTATTGATTAGGGTGCGAATAGTCGAACATAGGGTCCAGTTGCACTGGCACTATTACATTGTATCTAACCTGTTAATTGTATTTTGTTGTTAGTTAATAGTAGTTACTAAAATGTTATTAGTTCATTAGTTATTTGTTCCTGTGTAGTTATTCATTAACTATGGAACAGTATTCAAAGGCGTTAGCTCAGAAGACATTTTATATCCATGCGATTTTTTTCAAGCCATCGGAAATTATGTGGTTACTGATTAAATCCATATGCCCAACATTATTTTTGATTTTATTAAAACCTCTGACTGGACTTATACTTTCTATTCTCTCTCTCAGAGGGTGAAGGGAGACCATGTCTTCGACTGTCACCATTGTATAATGGTTACTACAAGTTGGTTCCTGACCTCCTTCCAGAAACAGTGGAGTTCTTCTGTAACCTGTCTTATGCTCTGAGTGGCAGCGCACGGAGGACGTGTCAGCATAATGGCACCTGGTCTGGCACGCAGCCCATCTGTATGAGAGGTTGAAGCAGTCTCAGATTTCAGCACTCTTTTTAGCACTGAATTTACTGAAGAGAAACGAAACAGTTGCAAAGTCATCCATAAAATGATTTCTACTTGCAGTTTTCAACTCGGCAGTTTTACCCTTTGCACAGAAACGCAGAATTATTTTTAGGACCACAGAGCAGTCAGGTCCTCGGTGTAACACCTCATCCAGAGGAGGGTGCTTTTTACAGTATTGTGTTTAACAGTGGCAAGCAGTGATTTCTTTAAACGAGTTTGTCATTCACAGTATCAGAAATGACAATTAAGAAACATCATGGCAGGTGCTGATGTAAAAATAGGGCTGTTATCAGGAACAGCCATTAGGTGGCAGTGCCTTGCCAAATTCTTACACTTACTTAAGCTTTATTTGGACGGGATTAGTTTTACATGGAGAGGTGGGGTAAAGTAATTATTACCAGAGCTTCTCAGTTATTTTAGTCGCAAAAAAAAAAAACCGTGGCCCATTGGAATGTGGCATCTCAGTAAGCTGATGAACCTTCAATAAGCTAACAATAGCGCATGGTAGGCGCTCTGTTTATAATGGTGATCTGCAAGTTGGTACTAAGGTCAGAATTGACACTTAGGCAGTTATGTTGGTTTCTTGGGGGGCAACGTTCAGACTACCCTATAAATTTATCTATACTTTTCAGGACGTATCCTATTGTACCTGTAAGCCTCAAAATACACAAAATGGAATGGCGTAATTAAAATTGCAGGTAATAAATAAAACCTGTGAAAAATCTAATTCCTTCATATTAACAGAGCAGATTGTGCCCTATTTTTACAGACTCTTCTTAGTGTGTAGCTTACTAATCTACTTCTTGTAATACGATGCTATAAATACTATAATTGTGTTGCGATAGAATGTTATAATGTTTTCACGTAGGCCTAATAATGAATCTAATGAAACAATTAAAACTTGTTCAAAAATGTGATAAGTGTTGCAGAATAATTCACACTGAATTCACAATAGTTATTTTATTTAATATATTCCGATATTTCATATTAATTTCTAACCGACAGATAAATATAACATATATACAATATATATTTTTGATGAGATTTGATGCATTGACACAATTTTGTGTCGTGATTATTGAGCATCACTGCATGGAATGACATAAGGTCAAGCATTTAGGACAATTTTTAAAGAACAAATTGACTCTCTCCTTTAGGGGCACAAAAAAAAAACTCCGCCTGAACATACGTGGCAAGACTGATTAATTGGGGCCGAATTGTGTTTACGAGGGCACAAATTATCCTCTCACTACGGCATTACCTATCACGCACCCACACTTGAATAAATCTGATACATTAAGCAGACAGTCATGCTTTTATGTTCGTTTACCGCAAATTTGACATCGCCTAAAAATATGCCGCATCTGAATGGCAGAGGCTCTTCAGACCAGGCAACGTTTTTCCACTCTTCTAGTGTCCAATTTTGGTGAGCCTGTACTTAGCTGACAGAATTATTTTCATTTGGATTAGTTTGCTTACAGGGGTGTAAAATACTTGTGTAATTGATTGCTATACTTAAGTATTATTTTAGGGGATTTGTACTTGTATTTAAGTCCAATATAACTTGGCTACTTGTACATTTACTTGATTACGTTTCTGAAGAAAAAAGCAATACTTTTTACTCCTTACAATTTTGTTGACAGGGGGGAAGTAGCTCATTACATTTTAATTTTCTTCCAGCCTTGTCATGTCATTAAATATGGTAACAGTAGGCTGGCAAACATGCATGATGACCCGAAAAAAAAAAAAAAAAAAAAAAAAAATGCTTTTTGTCATATCATGCATCAATCCCACAGGTTTTAGCTCAAGTTATAATCAGGAATCATTTCTGAGCCATCAATCTGCAGAAGTATATTGAGTTACAAAATCTTAAAAAATTAAACTTGAAGCATTTGTTATGTAAAAATTAGTCTGTAAGTTTATGGCTTAGGGGGTGCTCCTAACAGGCGTCGCATAGGCGATGGCATGTGTATGGGACGCTTCACAATAACCCACAAAGTGAAGTCTGATGCAGTATTCCGTCCAATGCAACATGCGCGCCCGGTGCATGATCTAAAAGGGTTGTCCCTATTCTTTTAATGAGTAATGGGTCTTTTTTGGGCGTAACGTGCAATAAACCAACCAGAGTCTCATCTCCCATCCCCTTTAAAACCCAGTTGCGCTCGCGCCATGGCAGAATTCGCTATGAAAACATCGGCAAGACAGAGACTGAAGCTAGTCTCCAGAGAGAAAACAGAGCTGCTGTTGTGGCAAAGGCGGCAAATAGGTACCCCAAGGCCTAATTCTTGATACATGCAATGACATCAGAGTGTTTACATGTAGGCATTTTATATCTATGTAGGGGGGCTTACGGCAGGTAATTCATCTTTTGTACATTGTATTTCCTTTAATTTTTAATATTTGGTTCCATGTTTGGTGTGCTGCTGTTTGCACCCAGAGTGTGTTTAATAAGCAGAGTGTACTCGTTGTTGTGGACGGCGCGCCTATATAGGCGTGCATATTACTAACGCACTATTTAAAATAACAAAAAAACTGTCGGCACATTGACATTGAGAACAGGTTTTATTTGTGCAAACTAGACGGGCAGTCTATTTCAGCTTGCCTCAAAATATCAACACGGGGCGCAACTAATTGCGCCTGAACACACTCTCGTTTTCAGAAAAGCCAGATGCTTCCTAGCTGCTTGTTCCACTCATCCGGTATTTTGTGTCTTCAGAATGGCTGCATGATGTTTTTTTTGGGGCGGAATAATTTTTTTGGGGGGGGGGGGGGGGAGCACTAGCACATCAATTCATTAAACTCTGTGAAAAACCTGTTGGATCCTTATGACGCATTGCAGTGCATGCTGCACCTTTCGATACAGTGAAAAAAAAACTGAATTTCCACCTAAAAGAGCTAACATGGATGAGAAATATCTTTTCAAAGATGCCTTACCATATTTGTGTTTTTGAATGTGGGCGACATAATTCTCCATGGGATAACCACAATTCCCTAGGCAGACATTACGCAGAGACAGCGTTCATGGATGGTACATGTCATGACCATGGGAACGTTAAAATCACAACTTTCATTTTTCTTTAAAGAGACAGTCAGTTCTTCTCCAAACATTGAGGCTGATTTGTGGACATCAATGGGAGTATTTCAGCCGGGTTATCTCCCACAGACCTCCCATTGTCCAGCATGTCCCAGTCAAGTTCATGGACGATTGAGGTGGCTCAACTGGGGGCAAGTACAGTCTCTCATTTGGTGCTTGAAACAAGGATAAATTGTCATTTGCAGCATTGGGGAAATGTTTGACACCTTCTGATGCTGACACAGACTGAGCCCAATGCTGAGTTGGCTGCCATGCTTCCCCAGGCCCATTGGGATAGAGTGGAATCCTCCATCCTGCCCTGAGCATTCCCACCTAAACAATTCGTATATGGGCTTGGAGCATGATGCAAAGCTAATTTTACTAAATCTCTGAGGCAAAGGCTTACAGTGCCGTTGGACAGGCCACCTCTATACCCAGGTGACTATAAGACATAAGTGGTCCAGCTTATCTGGAGTCGATTCAGCAAAGCACAGGTGGATCTGTTTGCTTTGCAAGAGTCCTCCCATTGCCCTCTATGGTACTCCCTGACTGAAGCTCTGTTTTGCACGGACGGTTTGGCACACAGCTGGCCTTAGGGACTGTGCAAGTATGTGTTCCCCCAAGTGCGCCTGATTGCACAAATGTTTTTTCAAGGTCAGGTAGGAAGGAGAACAGGTCCTGCTGGTTGCACCCTGCTGGCCCACAAAGACTTGCTTCTCGGAGCTCATGCTCCCCTCGACGCCCCCTCCCTGGTGAATTGCCCTCCTTCCCCTTCCCTTTCTTTTTGCTAACTAGTGTTCTTCCTGAGAAGATTCACAGAGATTTTGCCATTGGGTCAATGCTTTCATTCCTAGAGGAAAGGTTAGACAGACAGATGTCCCCCTCCACATTGAAAATGTACTTCAGGACTATAGTGGTGTATCATGACACTGTGGAAGGTAGGTCTCTAGGGAAGCACAACCAGATCATTAGGTTCCTCAAAGGCATGAGGAGGCTAAATCCCTTAAGGCTGTGCCTTATTCCTCTCCTTGGTCTTACAGGGTCTGCAGAGAGCTCCCTTTGAACCCTTTGAGTCAGTTGAGCGTAGTACCTTCTCTTTGAAGACGGCCGTCCTGACCATGCTTACCTCCATCAAGAGGGTTAGGGAGCTGCAATTTACCCAACGTTTCCACTACCCCTTTCGGGGACCAAGTGGTGAACCTGCAAGCACTGCAAGCACACCACGATAATGCGCAGTTTTCCAATCCATGTGTGTTTTCTATTTATGGCGAACCTGGGATAACAACTGACTGTTTTCAGTACTCATCAGTAGCTGAATCAGTGGCAGAGGAATTCTGCTACCAGGCCCATTATTTGTGGTATGCCTGTTTTTAGATGGGCCTGTCTAATTGGACTAAGTGCTCCATGTGTGGTGATTCCTATATGGTAATCATGTATGCTGTTTTTTTTCCATTGTAAAGGTGCCCTGTCGTTAACCATGTATATTTCCTGGGCAGAGCCTTACTTGCCACCAGTCTCTGTGGATATGAGCAGCTAGCATTGCTTGGTTAGAGCCCATCACAGAGACCTCTTCCATGTGTAGTGCTTCCCACTAGGTAAGCCCACGTGATGTATTCTTCACATACTGTCCTCTCCTCTGGGTAGTGTTTTTTCCAGTGTTTTTCCGTATATGGAAAAAGAACCCTTTCCCCAGTGTAAACTAAGGGTCTGCACGGCTGTACATTATTATTATTATTTTATTATTATGAACATTGAGAGGGTTAAGATATGGTAATTTCTACCAGGCCCGCAGTATCTTGCCGGCATCTACAACGCCAAACTTTGTAACACAGTTCAGCTGGTTGTGGCATTTTGTATAGGGACCTAGTATCACTACATTGGCACAATGCTCATTGAAGCTAAGCACAGTTTAATTGGAAACTAAGTAAACATCTCAGTTACTATTGTAATCTCCGTTCCCTGATGGAGGGAACAAGATGCTCAATGTAGTGACACTAGGGGTGCACTTGAGAGCCCTAAACACCTCTGATGCTTTCAAAAAAAGGCTAATGAGAACTGGCTAGAGGAATTTGCATGCAAGCCACTCCCCATACATATGGGTATGAAATGAGCTGGCATGCTCCACTCATTCAGGTTTCTCGGCTGTTTCAGCTCTGTTTACAGTAGATGGGAAACAAGGCGGGTGCTACAGAGCGATAGCTGCTGGTAATAAAGAAACCCAATACATTAATACAGAATACGTAAACTAACAATAGAAATCTGACTATCTATTTTCATAAATATTGTACTGACATAAACATTTTTAACATAGATAAATTCAAAAATAAATGTAAAACTAAGATGTTTTGTTTGTATTCTTATTTATAGCCTGTCGAGAGCCCAAAGTATCTGTGCTGGTCAAACAGAGAGTTCTACATCCCCATATCCCATCCAGGTATAGACAGTTGCACTATGTCACTCCCGATGACAGAGTGTTACAATAACATATATGCAAAGTTGAACCATTTAATTAATTACTGTGACCATAATTCTCCCATTCATTCCAAGTAATTTTCAAGTAAATCAGTGAACTGTAAATTGTGTTTCATTAATTCTGTATGTTTGTCTAATATGATGTCTTTGTTCGGTCTCTTGTGTGTGTGTGTGTGTGTTCAGGAAAACACCTGTGCATAAGTTTTATTCTTCCTCTGGAGTGATCAGTTTCTTAAGGGAAGTGCAGCCCACCCAGGCCCCTTTTACCATGCCCCCGCTCCCACAGGGATTTCATCATGTCTACACACACATTGAGTATGAGTGTATGTCACCTTACTACCAGCACTTTGGAAGTGCACGCAGAACCTGTCTGAAGATGGGAAAGTGGAGTGGACGTCATGTTTCTTGTTCGCCTGGTGAGGGCACATATGACAGACAAGACAAACAACAATGAAGAAGGTGTATTTTACCTTTTAGGTCTGTATTATAGAGATCAATTTCATCATTTAATTAGGTGATGGAAAATCATGGAGGTTTGTAAGACAATGATCAAGTTAGCAAGTTTTTTTTCATTGTAAGAAGTAACATGTCTTTCATTGTAAATGACAACAAAATCACACACTTATGTGAATATGCCAAATGTTTGTGATCTGCCAGTATTTTAGGGTGAGCCTCTGAAAGTGGGCCCGAATGCTCTTCTCAAATGTCAAGAGTTACAGAAGGAAAGTATCACATCCATACACATTTATCAGAGCGTCAGCACAAGCAAATGCTTGAGGAAGTAATAAAACCAAATAGAACTCTCTATATGATCCACAACAATCCAAGCCCTCAAAGTGCACTTTTACTGTCATACTCGATAATCTGTAAAATATTCATTGCTTTTGTTTCTTCTCTTAATTTTTTGTTCTCTCTCTCCCTCTCAATGGCAGTGTGTGGGAAGCTGACAAACTTTGACCCTCAGAACCCTTCTGAGACTAACTGGCCCTGGCTGGCTGCCATCTACCGTTTGCCTGTTGCAAGCAAACTAGGGAAGTTAAGTGTGGCCAAGACAATGGGAGCAAACATTGAACTGATGGAAGAAGAGAGTGATATGGATGGTTGGCAGCTTGTTTGCAGCGGAGCCCTGGTGAACCAGCGAAGTGTGGTTGTAGCTGCCCACTGTGTCACAGAGCTGGGGAAATTATATCCACTTGACACGGCCAAAATCAGGGTAGTGCTAGGCAAACAGTACCGCAGTGATCAGAGAGTGACCAAGGGACTGCAGCGATTACGGGTCAGTTTGAAAGAATACTAATAGTCAGAAGTTTGGACACTCATACCCATTCTTTATTATTACTACTTTGGACATTTAAAACTTTAAGTATTAAAATAACTATTAAAGTTCAATTTAAATTATTTGTAAAAATGACCTACAATTAAAACTATGGCAAAACAAATAAAAACACAAGTGGGCAAACACACACGAAAGTCTGCTTATCATAAGCAACTTTCTGTTTGTTGTTGAAAAAAAACCCTCAAATGTTGAGTTTTAAATTATTATTTTTTTAGTCGTTTTCCAGTAAAAATGTCTTAATACCCTTTAAAAAACATTACATTTATTTGAGAAGCGTAAGACATTAAGACTTAGTATTTTTTTCATAGTGCCTGACATATTTTTCCCCCACTTGTTTTTGACTTGTTTATACTTAAAGGGTTACTCCACCCCAAAATGAAAATTTTGTTATTAATCACTTACCCCCATGTTGTTCCAAACCCGGCCGTAAAAGCTTCGTTCGTCTTCGGATTACAATTTAAGATATTTTGGATGAAACCGTGAGGCTTGTGACTGTCCCATTGACTGCCAGGTAAATTACACTGTCAAGGTCCAGAAAAGTATGAAAAGCATCTTCAGAATAGTCCATCTGCCATCAGTGTTTCAACCGTAACGTTATGAAGCGATGATAATACTTTTTGTACACAAAGAAAACAAAAACAACAACTTTATACAACAATTCTTCTCCTCCTCTGTGTCTCTCCCGCATCACCGATCGCCATTTTGGAGAAATCGCCACTGAACACAAACAGCGTATGCTATTCTGTGTCACGCGGATACGTTTTCTACGTTGTTTTACTCTTTGATTTGAACGAAAACAGCACATCCGTACAGCGCGGCTGGCACAGAAGAGCGCAAAAATGGCGCTATGGTGATGCGGAGAGACACAGAGAAGACAAATTGTTGAATAAAGTCGTCATTTTAGTTTTCTTTGCGCACAAAAAGTATTCTCGTAGCCTAATAAATTTACGGTTGAACCACTGATGGCAGATGGACTATTCTGACGATGCTTTTCATGCTTTTCTGGACCTTGACGGTGTAATTTATTTGGCAGTCAATCGGACAGTCACAAGTCTCCTGGTTTTCATCCAAAATATCTTCAATTGTGTTCCCAAGATGAACAAAGCTTTTACAGGTTTGGAACGACATTGGGGTAAGTGATTAATGACAAAATTTCATTTTGGGGTGGAGTAACCCTTTAAAACGTGGAAAAAGTGTAGTACCTGAGCAGTTGGACACAACACCACCTACTGGTCAAACCATAGAATAATAGATATTTTCTTTAGATATATTAACATCTGAATAGTTTGGCCTAAAACCACAATGAGACCAGTCTTTTTAGATACCTTGGGGCACACCCTGTTGAGTACTGAGAATGATCCTCAGTGTTCCCTTATGAGAGGATTTTAATTTAGTCATAAAATGCTGAATTTTATACTGTACATATTGGGGCCAGCACCATATTTACATAATTTTTAAAACAAAAATTATTAAAATATATACCTATATTAACTGTTCTTGTGTAAACGATCAAGGAGTATAATAGCAAGAAGTTCTGTAAAAGTTGACAGCAAACAGTGCCACTGTAACCATCTTCTGAGAATACCAAAACATTGCTTTTTCACCAAATCGATCTTACAATTCTTTTTTCGTGGCGTTGGTGTGCTTGGCCATGTAATTGCTGCTTCCGTCATGATTTACTCAACTGCATGTCATTAAAAAAAAAAACGTTCTTTTGTGAAACCCAAGAGGTGATCATTTAATGAATATCTGTATATGAATATCTATTAAACTTTTATGTGAATTATTTATGTACATGTAAAGGTTTTCTAAGTTCCTGGAAAACATAAATTTGAGTAATGTGTGTCCAAGTTTTGACTACTACAGCATATTTAAACGTTTTTTTGTATATCCTGCTATTCATTCCACATCTCACCTCTGATTGGTCAGGTATCCTCCATCACTCTACATCCAAACTATGATCCCCTGGTGCTGGATTCAGATGTGTCTGTATTGAAGCTCTTGGACAAGGCTCGTATTGGAGAATATGTGCTACCAATCTGCCTACCAGATGCTCGTGATACAGTCGAAGACTCCAGACAAAGAATGGTGACAGGCTGGTCCCTCTTACCTGACCAGAAGGCTGGAGATGCTGAGAAAGCACGTGTGGGCCGCGTGATTCTGGGGGATGTTGTTCAGTGTGAGCAGCAATATGCCAGTTATGGTGTTCCTATCAGTGTGTCTGAAAACATGCTGTGTGGGCGACAGGGTTCTGGCGCGGAACAGTCAAACATTTGCCCTGCTGACACTGGAGGGATTCTTATTTTGCCTCCAGTCTCCTCAGGCTCCAGTCTGACACCTCCACATGGACAGGGCTCACAGGAGTGGAAACTTTTAGGATTGGTCAGTTTTGGACATGATTCTTTAAACTGCAACCCAGAGCTTTACACCGTGTACACTCATGTTTCTAATTTTGTCAGCTTTATAGAGGAAAATATGACATAGGCTGACATACAATATTACATCTTATCTCTGTCTCATTTATATTATTTAATTCATTTTCTTCTGTCCATTATAATACTGCATTAATGTATAGGCTTAAATACACTGGACTATGCAGTGCACATATATATAAGACGTGGACTTAATTTAAACCTTATTGTAACCATTATAAAGGAAACAGTCCTAAAACAACATAGTCCTAAAACAACATTTCAATGTTTTAGGAAAAAGTCCTAAAACACCAACACTGAGCAGCTTCCTACATTCATGTTGGCCCTCAGTCTCTCAGGTGATATTTGCTTTGACTATAAATCTTATAAATGCACATAAATTGTAATGTTGTATTTACCATTGTAAGCGCTATTGAAAGATGTATAATAGATGTATATATTTACAAATATTTTTCAATATTTTCTTATTGGGGTAACCCAGCTAAGAATCATTACTCATGGATATGGACTGCAGTAACAAAATTAAAACTAATCAAATACTACACCACATTTAGTGGATACAACACATCTCTTCCATCTTTATTTGACCCCCTAACTCTAGCACTCTCTATTCTAATTCTTTTTTATCTAATTGTTTTCTTTTTATTAAAAAAACACTTGACCCTCGCTTGCACTCTCTATTCTATATCTATTCTTTTTTTTTGGTTTAAATGACCATCGATCTATCTACTTGTTTTCTTTTTATTTAATATAAAAACTTTTTTTTTTTTAAATTGCTACATGTACTGCATTAGGCTAACCAAGACTTGTCACAGCACTTACATACTATTGCTCTTTTGTTAGTTTGATTGCTTCTATTTTTCCCTCATTTTGTAATCGCTTTTTGGATCCAGTTGTCCCTGCTAAATGCCTAAATAAATGTCAAATGTATTGTAAAAAACATTTTGTAAGTTTCCGTCACAGTTCAACATTGTGAGACTTCAGCGTGAGGAGTGAATTGCAAGATGCAAGATGAAAGTCACCTGAGAGGAAGCAATGTCTTGTCTGTGAATACCTGCAATGTTTACAGAAGATGTATTGCCTAAATGGTTCTAAAAGAAGACGGCCAAACAATAGTTCACACTTTCATATGATATTCACTTTAACACCCACCAAAGTGAGATAAAGGTAAATGTGTCTTTTTCAGGTCCATGATGAAGGGCTTGAGCATGAGAATCTCTAAATTCCTCAATGGACTATTTAATCCAATTGGGGCTATAATTTAATGCATAGTTAAAGTGAATTAACAAATGTAGTATTAAGGTGATGTAGGCATGCTGAAGATACACAAACATTGTTGCTGTATTTCTATAGTTATTATTTTTAAAGTAATGTTGTTAAAATATGAATTTATACGAGGAGTGCACCAGTACTAAAATTAAATTTTCAACAAACTATATTTCATCAAAGGCCTTCCTTTTTTATACTTGATGCTAAAAACAAGCATTTAAAAGAAAAAATATATATATAAACCATGTCTAAGAAATAAATATACTCACTTTGTAATATCAGCACCACCATTTGAATTTACTAGACCTATATTTAGGAAGTCACGATGTGTCATGTCTATTTTAAGGCTGATTTATACTTCTGCGTCAGACATACGCTGTAGCCTCTACACCATAGGCTGTGCGTTGGTTATCATTTATACTTCTGCATCGTTGTCCACGTCTACGTGCAATACACATGCAAACCGCTAGTCTGCAGTGTTCACGGGCATGTTGCTTGTGTAACCCGGAGTACCACGGCAAAAGCCGAAGAAGAAGCGACTTGTCGGAGAAGTATTATAGCCGTGACAGTGGCAAATAAATATCAAAGAACAGATCATTTATTTAAAACTACAAAAAAGAGACGACAACGGAACTGGAGAAGATGGCATTCTTTCGACTTGTACCATGGCAGAACAACGTTGTTTGTCACCAACAACAAAGTGATGTATAATGCTATGTTTTATTATAAATGATAAGACATTTGTTCTTTTCTTTGTTTTATTTTAAATAAGTAGGTGTAACATATCAAAGTGCAAAAACACACAAAACTCAAATACCTACGGAGGGAGGGGTACTAGCAGACCAATCACAGCACTTGCAGTCCGCGTAGAATTGACACGCTGTGACATTTTTGGAGAGGTGCATGTCAGGCTACAACGTAGCCCGGCGCATACGACCGCACAGTCTATGGCGTGCTTACAGTTTAGGTTCGATGCAGAAAATAATCAGCCTTTACAAATTTATACTCATATAATAAGTGACACGAAAGACCTTAAAACTGTCTGTCCTCAGGACCTAGTAAACACACACAGACAGGTGTGTTGGAGCAGGGTTGGAACTGAAGTCTGCAGAAGGTAAGCTCTCTAGGAGCAGGGTTGGAGACCCCTGGGGTGAGGCTGCCCTCTTTCTTTCTAGGAGAGGATTCCGTGCCACATAGACAATGGGTACATGGCAGTGTTCCTGGGGCAACTGCTCTCTCACTTGGGGGTGAGCTAGTGTAGAAAAGAGCTGGTCCACGTATATGTAAATGCTCCTGGGTGGAGGGGCCGCCCTAGAATTTATGTATTATTCTGCACATCTTGAGCAGAGGCTCTCAAATGGTGGTTTTTTTGCCCCCTAAAGGCTTAACACGATTGGAATTTGGATGTTGTTTGTATCCAGTAGGCTCCAAGGATCCCCCTTGAGAGCTTGTATAGCACTGGAAACTAAAAAACCTACCTCCCTCACAATTCGGTGGTGCTAGCAGCCAGGCCTTTTATTTGTATAGCGCTTTTCATAATGCAAATTTTTGCAAAGCAGCTTTTCAGAAAATTAAATCTCAAGTTGATGTCCATATGGCAGAAATGTACGGTAAAAATCAAGCAGTTAGTTAATGTCATGTGATCAAACAGACGGTGAACACTATTAACAGCAATGCCTATATGTTGTGATCAAACTTATAGCAACATTTGGTAGTTTTGTGTTTTGTCTGAGGGTTGGCATCATCTGAGGTCCTCTGTGGGGTTTGCATCATCTCTCTCAGGTGTTTTTTCTGAAGTCCACAGTCAACGCAGCCATCTCCCAGGAAATTTTAGAGCACTTCATGCGTCCTTCTGCTGACAAGCTTTATGGAGATGTTGATTTAATTTTCCAGCAGGAATTGGCACCTGCCCACACTGCCAAAAGCACCAAAAGCTGGTTCAATCACCATGGTGTTACTGTGCTTGATTGGCCTGCAAACTCGCCTGACCTGAACCCCATAGAGAATCTATGGGATATTGTCAAAAGGAAAATGAGAAACAAGATACCAAACAATGCAGATGAGCTGAAGGCCGCTATAAAAGCAACCTGGGCTTCCATACCACCTCATCAGTGCCACAGGCTGATTGTCTCCATGCCATGCCGAATTGAGGCAGTAATTAATGCAAAAGGATCCCCTACCAAGTATTGAGTACATGTAGTTAAATGAACATACTTTCCAGAAGGCCAGTAATTCACTAAAAATGTTTTTTTATTGGTCTTATGAAGTATTCTAATTTGTTGAAATAGTGAATTGGTGGGTGTTTGTGAAATGTGAGCCAAAATCATCCCAATTAAAAGAACCAAAGACTTAAACTGCTTCAGTCTGTGTGGATTGAATTTATTTAATACAGGAGTTTCTCAATTTGAGTTGAATTACTGAAATAAATGAACTTATCGACGACATTCTAATTTATTGAGATGCACCTGTAGAGAGAAATTAGCATAGCTGCTGTTCCAACTAAGCAAAAAATGATGTGTTCAACCCAAGCAAAAGAATGAAAATTTGCATTTGATCAGATGTAACTGAAGTACAAGATTATGAGATGCATTATTTGAATGCTTGGCTAAAGAGATGTGTCTTTAATCTAGATTTAAACAGAGAGAGTGTGTCTGAACACCGAACATTATCAGGAAGGCTATTCCAGAGTTTTGGAGCCAAATGTGATAAAGCTCTACCTCCTTTAGTTGACTTTGCTATCCTAGGAACTACCAAGAGTCTAGAGTTTTGTAACATTAGGGAGTGGAATGGATTGTAGCTTGATAGAAGACAAGTTAGGTACGCAGGAGCTAACCCATTTAGGGCCATTAAAGTAAGTAGTAATATTTGGTAACTGATATGAAACTTAATAGGTATCCAGTGCAGATACTGTAAAATTGGGGTGATATGATCATATTTTCTTGACCTGGTAAGTACTCTAGCAGCTGCATTTTGGACTATCTGTAGCTTTTTTATTGAAGATGCAGGACAACCACCTAGCAGTGCTAGTCTAGAGGTCATGAATGCATGAACTAGCTTTTCTGCATCAGAAACAGGTAACATGTTCCATAACTTTGCAATGTTTCTAAGACGAAAGAATGCGGTTTTTGTATCATGGGAGATATGATTTTCAAAAGACGGTCTAATATAACACCCACATTTTTAACTGTAGAGGAAGTAACAGTATATCTGTCTAGATGCAAATTGTAATCTACGAGATTCTGTGTATTGTTTTTTGGCCTAATAAGTAGTATCTCAGTCTTATCCGAATTTAATAGGAGAATCTTTTACATTTTTAACACTCTGTTAGCTTAGATAATTCAAAAGTTTCATCTGGTCTTGTTAAAATATATAGTTGAGTATCATCAGCATAACAATGGAAATTAATCCTGTATTTTATAATAATATTACCAAGGGGCAACATGTATATTGAAAATAGCAGAGGGCCTAGGACAGATCCTTGTGGCACTCCATACTTTACTGGATTTAATTGAGATGACTCCCCATTTAAATGAACAAGGTGTTAGCGATCGGACAGGTAGGATCTAAACATCTTAAAGCCTGCCCTTGAATACCTGTATAGTTTGGTAATCGATCTATGAGTATGTCATGACCTATAGTATCGAATGCAGCACTAAGGTCAAGTAAAACTAACAATGAGATGCAGCCTTGGTCTGACACAAGAAGCAAGTCATTTGTAATTTTAACAAGTGCAGTGTCTTTGTTATGGTGGGGCCTGAAACCTGACTGAAATTCTTCATAGAGATAATTTTTTTGCATGAAGGAGCACAGTTGAGTAGACAACTTTTTCTAAAATTTTAGACTTAAACGGAAGATTTGAAATGGGTCTGTAATTTTCCAGTTCACTAGGATCTAGTTGTTGTTTCTTAATAAGAGGCTTAATGACCGCCAGCATGAATGGTTTTGGGACATGACCTAGAGATAACGACGAGTTAATAATATTGAGAAGTGGTTATTCTGCTACAGGTAACACCTCTTTCAGTAATTTAGTGGGTACAGAATCTAACAGGCATGTTGTTGGTTTAGAAGCAGTGATAAGTTTATTTAGCTCTTCATGTCCTATAGCTGTAAAGCACTGCAGTTTTTCTTTGGAATTATTTGTGGGCAGTCGAGAAATCATGTTGTGAAATCTGTCCAAATGTGTGCGTTTTTGTGCCAATGCGTTAAAGGATCAGAGTGTTGTGTAATATTCCCAACAAACTTTAACAGCCAATTAAGTAAAATTTGCTTATTCACAAGATCAATACATCCTTTATTAAACCGCTTTGTCGAATTTAACGCATCCTTACGGAAATGTCGAAATGCTGAATCAATTAATTTGTTTCCACAGCGCTTAATGGGCGCGCGGCGGCAGAGTGTCCGTTATTTAAAGGGGACTTCACACATCAATTGAGTAACAAGGAACCAGTCGCTGTAGTCTGATACTTTATTGCCACTGCTCAGACTTTGTTATGTAGTTTTGGTGTACAAAGGTTTTATATTTGACTGAAATAATGCAATAACTGATAAAACAACTGAACAAAAAAACAGATACAGCCAAAAGTAGCCACGATACTATTAACATGGACCCAAATTCAAATTGGAATAAAATGTCATGTAGGTGGTGAAATGACAATTTCTTAGAAAATAGGGAATTGTTACATATGACTTATACAGGCATGGGCGCGTGTGGCGGTGCTGTAAGGGTGGTATTACAGATAATAAATTGTGCAAAATGTTTATCCTAACAGTCAATTTGCAAATAATGCATTCAGATTTGTGGAAATCAATGCACTGAATCTCCACAAATTAATGTTGTTACAACCAATTTGAATGGGACAAGAAACTGATGTCTGAAAAGAAATTATAATAACCTATATGCAAATATAATTTGGAAATGTGTCAAGGTTGTTATTTAGGATTTGAGTGTTTACATAATCAGTTTTATGTAATTTTTTATGTAATCTTATATTTTCTTGTTTGGGAGTTGGATTGGGTGGCGCTAATAGGGATTTCGCCTAGGCCTACAAAATGGCTAGAAACGGCCCTGGAATATTTAGTGCAGGAGACATCTGATTATTTGCTGTGCTAAATAATAACCTTGGATTGTTTTTGGTTATTTTCTATGAGTTTGTGGATATGGTCGGCCCTGGCAGCTTTTAGAGCCTGTCTATAGCTGTACATACAGTTTTTCTATGCAATTCTAAAAACTTCCAAGTTAATTTTTCTCAATTTGTGCTCAAGACTACGAGTTTCTTTCTTGAAAGAATAGGTATTACTGTTGTACCATGGCACAGTACGTTTTTCTCTAACCTTCCTCTAACAGTTTTTTTATTTATTTAGTGGGGGCAACCGCTTCTAATGTATTAGAGAAGATAGTGCCCATATTGCTAGTCATTTTGCCTAGTTCATGTGTATTTATGAAGTGGTAACCTCCTGGTCTCTCTTGTGAAGCCAACACGGAAGTGACTTAAACTGTAATTCATTGACTGGCCGCTAGAGGCTAGCTCCAAAAGGAAGTCAATTCCCATAGACTCACCATGTTAAAATGCCCAACTTTACAGCAGAAAATAATATGTTTACAGCCTGGTACAAAAAGTGATTTTGGTCTATATAGCTAATTTTGCCCTTCATGAAAACTGTGAGGGGGTGAATTTATTTTTTATTTATAATGCATCCCATAATTTTTTTATAACTCATCCGTTTAAATTTTATTAAGCCTTAAAGTTCTGCATAATTAAGCGCGTGGCCACTTGAGTGACAGGTGGAATGCCACTGCTGTTACCACTGTCGAGTTAGGTGGGCGTGGTTTCAGCAACCAGCTCTTCCGCCTCTTTGCTTATTTTCGATTATCCGGGAGTGATGCATGGTGACGCGCTGCCAAGATGCCGATGGTTGGCTCCACCCACTTTGGGCTTCAAAAATGCTCTTCAGAAACCTACAGGTGACGTCATGGATACTACGCCCATGTTTTTATACAGTCTATTAATTTATGTCACGGTTCTGGGTTCCCTGACTCATTTTCGCTCTGTGTGTATTTGTGTGTGAGTGGGTGTGTCGGTGATTGCTGCTGATTGTTGATCTGCGCCAGCTGTAGCTCATCAGCTCAGCTATATAACACCTGTGCTATCCGTCCTGTGTTGTCAGATCGTTTGGTGTTCCTGCTGTGTTCAGTTCTCTGTTCCTGTCCTTCGTATCAGGGGAGTTCGTTTCCAGGATTCACCCCCAAGGATCGTATGTTCTCGGGATATCCACGGGTGCCCATTTGCGTCCCTGCGCTACCAAGAGTGACTATATCCTGCACATGCCTTGTTTAACTCTTGCCTTTGGTCTGGTTGGAACCTTTTCCTAATAAACTGTTATATTTCACATTCGCAATTGAATCCTCCTTTTGACCTACCTATGGATTCAGCGAACGCCTCGGATCTACGGGACTTTTTGTCTAACAACAACGCACGCATGGATCGTCAAGAGGAACAGATGTTAGCTACGGGTCGAGCTGTGCAAGCCTTGGTAGCGCAGGTGTCCGAGCTCACGACACAGTTCCAACAACTAAGATCGCCCACTGCGCCGCCCCCGCCGCCAGTTCTCCCCACTCCTAGAAGCACCGAACATCAACGCGAGCTGTGTCTACCCACACCTGAAGTGTATGCTGGTGAGCCCAATCTTTGTAGAGCATTTTTAACTAAATGCTCAATGTTCTTTTCTCTGCAACCTTTGACTTTTTCTACCGAACAGTCCAAGATGGCTTTAGTTTCGACATTGCTGTCGGGAGGGGCAGCTCTGTGGGGAACGGCGGTGTGGGAGAACCAACATCCTTGCTGCTCTTCGTTCCACAAACTCGCGGAGGAGATGAGACGGGTGTTTGATCGCGCTGTAGCGGGTCGCGAGGCGGCACGCATGTTAGCCGATCTACGGCAGGAAAGCAGACCCGTCTCGGATTATTCCATTGAGTTCCGGACACTGGCAGCTGAGTGCAAATGGAACGAGGAGGCGCAGTGGGACATGTTCCTGCATGGGTTGGCTGACCGGATTCAGAAGGAGATATTTACGATGGAATTACCCACTGATCTTGATGGACTCATCGAATTAGCTCTTTGGGTAGATGCACATCTACAGCAACGCGATCAGCGAGCAAGCTGGCGTCGGAACTTCCTGAGTATTCTACTCCCAGTTCTTGTAATACGGTCAGTCACACCTTGGATCATGAACCCATGCAGGTGGGAAGAGCTTGGCTTTCCCGGGAGGAGAGAGACCGTCGGAGAGCAAGGGGACTGTGTTTGTATTGCGGCGCTGTGGGTCACTTCCTGGCTGACTGTCAGGTAAAAGGCCAAGCCCGGCAGTAGAGCTGAGGTTACTGTCGGGTGGATTGTCCCTGGGAAAATCCTCATCCTCAACTCTCCTCCCGGTAAGACTGCAATGGGCAGCCGGAATCCACAACTGCCAGGCCCTGCTGGATTCCGGAGCTGAAGGTAACTTTATGGACTACAACCTAACACAACACCTTCAGATACCCATTGTTCCTCTCACCCATATTATCTCTGTCAACACACTCAACGAACAGGCTCTTCCTAGCATCACACATACTACTGAACCTATCACCCTCATCACCTCAGGAAATCATATTGAGAAACTCACACTCCTGCTCACTGAATCTCCGCTGGCTCCTGTCGTGCTGGGCCACCCCTGGCTGGTGCATCACAATCCCAGGGTGGACTGGGGTCAGAGTTCCATCTCGGCGTGGAGTGACCAATGTTATGCGTCTTGTCTTATGTCTGCTTGTTCGTCTGTGTCCTTGTTCTTGTTGCGAATGACTGGTGAGGCCTGTCTAACGTGCCACAGGAGTACCTTGATCTGAGGGGAGTTTTCAGTAAGTCTCGGGCTGCTTCTCTTCCTCCAGATCGTCCTTATGACTGTGCGATAGAATTATTGTCAGGTATGTCTCCGCCTAAGGGCAAGTTATATTTGCTTTCTGTTCCAGAAAGGGAGGTCATGAAGAAATACATTTCTGATTCTCTAGCAGCCGGGCTCATTCGTCCTTCCTCTTCTCCCGCTGGGGCAGGGGTTTTTTTCGTAGGGAAGAAGGATGGTTCCCTGCGACCTTGCATTGATTACCGAGGGTTTGAAACAACACACGGTAAAGAATACTTATCTTTTTGCCATTGAGTCCTTCAGCTTCGAGCGTTGGCAGGGAGCAGCCATCTCACCAGTTTGATTTTGCTTAAAGCTTATCATTTGGGGTCCGCATTAGGGATGGGGATGATGGAAAACTGCTTTTAATACCCCAGGGGAATACTTTGAAATCTGGTTTATGGCCCTTTGGCGGTCCAACTCCCCCGCATTTTCCAATCACACTCGTTAATGACGGCTGAAGACCTTCGCTCAATTCATATATGTCTCCCTGGGACGACATATTGATATGTTCCTTCTTCCTTCTCCATGAACATGTTTTTCGGCAGCACGTCGGCTGGGCCCAGAGGCTGCCGAGAATGGCCTTTTTGTCCCAATGTGGAGAAAGCGCGTTCCTGCACAGTCCAGTTCCATTTTTTGGGGTATACTCATCTCGTCCGGGGAGTGCGCATGTCTCCCGATAAGGTTAAGGCTGGGTTAGATTGGCCCACCCACCCCAGATTCCCTTAAGGCCCTGCAGAGGGTTCCTGGGGTTCGCCAATTTCTACCGGCGTTTTATTAGCAATTTTAGCCAACTAGCCACTCCTCTGACTGCCTTGACCTCCATCAGAGCTGCGTTCAGATGGTCCAGTGCAGCTGAGACTGCATTTGCCAACCTCAAGAGCCGCTTTGTTTCAGCTCCCATTCTCATAGCCCCTGATCCCACACGTCAGTTTGTGGTGGAGGTCGATGCGTCAGAGGTGGGGGTAGGTGCGGTTCTTTCCCAGCGCTCTTCCTCGGACGACAAGATGCACCCTTACGCATTTTTTTCTCACCGTTTGTCTTCCGCTGAACGTAATTACGACATTGGTAACAGAGAGTTGCTGGCAGTCAAGTTAGCGTTGGAGGAGTGGCGTCATTGGTTGGAGGGTTCGGGGGTACCCTTTATCGTCTGGACTGATCATAAGAACCTCGAGCATATTAGATCCGCTAAACGTCTTAATTCTAGGCAGGCTCGGTGGGCACTTTTTTTCAGTCTTTTTGACTGTTCTCTTTCCTACCGTCCGGGTTCCAAGAACATCAAACCCGACGCCTTATCTCGAATATTTGATTTTTCCGAGCGCCCGTCTACTCCCGAGTGTATCATACCTGAGAGACTCGTTGTCTCTACACTCACATGGGAGGTCGAGTCGAAGGTTCGTGCGGCCTTAGAAGGGGTAACGCCTCCGCCCGGGTGCCCACCGGGTCAGTTATTTGTGCCGGAGAGTTTACGGTCCGACGTTATTCGGTGGGGTCATTGTTCCAACGTGGCTTGTCATCCAGGAGTGAATCGTACTAACTTTCTGGTTAAACAGCGATTCTGGTGGCGTTCCATGGCTCGTGACATCCGGGATTTTGTTTTGGCCTGCTTAGTTTGTGCTCGTGGTAAGACTTCCAATCGACCCCCGGGGGGTTACTTCAACCGCTGTCTGTCCCTTCGAGACCCTGGTCTCACATCGCGCTCGATTTTATCACTGCCCTCTCGCCCTCCCATGGTAATACGGTCGTTTTGACCGTAGTGGACCGGTTTTCGAAGGCAGCTCATTTCATTCCCTTGCCCAAATTACCCTCTGCCAAGGAGACAGTGTCGTTGATCTATTACTGTCGTTGATCACGTCTTTCGCATTCATGGCCTCCCGATGGACGTGGTTTCTGACAGGGGACCCCAATTTGTTTCCAAATTTTGGGGAGTTTTGTAAGTTACTGGGGGCGAGTGTCAGTCTGTCCTCTGGTTTCCATCCTCAGAGCAACGGCCAGACTGAGCGGGCCAACCAGGACCTTGAGAGAGTGTTGCGATGTTTGGTGGCACAGAATCCCACCTCCTGGAGCCAGCAACTCTCATGGGTCGAGTACGCACATAACTCGTGACTCGAACACTGTCGTCTACGGCCCTCTCTCGCCATTTGAGTGAAGTTTTAGGTTTACCAGCAACCCCCATTTTTCCTGACCTGGAATCGAATCACTGTTCCCTTGCTCACGCCTTAGTCCAAGGTGCCGTCCACTTGAGAAAGCTTCCGTGAGACTCGCCTCGTGTTGAACGCTCCTACTAAGTTCCGCCGGCCGATCGCCACCGTTCCGAAGCCTCCCGTCTACGTCGATGGTCAAAAAGTTGAGGCTTTCTTTTCTTCCAAAAATATCCTCTCCGGCCCCGGTTGTAATAACTCGCACCAAATTTATTGGCCCCTTTACTGTCACTAATATTCTTAGCCCAGTGCAGTCCCTCAAACTTCCCTCCGTGCCGTACGGAGAATTCAATTTCCGTCTTTCAATGTCTCTAATGGAAGCCCCGTTTTTCATTCACTCCCATTAATCCGCCGCCCCGGTCCCCCCCCCCCCGCCGCGGCCTCGTAGATTGGAACCACTTATTTCGTATCAACCGTGGTCCTGGACGAGACGGAGGGACGCAGATTTCTACCTTGTGGACTGGTAAGTTAATGGTCCGAGGAGAGAATTTGGGTTTTCCTGCCCAGGGAACATTCTGGATCACTCCTCCCTAGTGGATGCTTACATCATGGTGTAATTCGCCCTGGGAGCACCATGGGGCGCTCCGAGGGGGGGTACGGTCACGGTCATGGTTCACGGACTATTTTCGCTCTGTGTGTATTGTGTGTGAGTGGGTGTGTTACGTGATTGCTGCTGTCTGTTGATCTGCGCCAGCTGTAGCTCCACGCACTTATATACACCTGTGCTATTCCGTCCCTGTGTTTTGTCCGATCGTGTTGGTGTTTCCTGCTGTGTTAGTTCTCTGTTCCTCGTCCTTCGTATCAGGGGAGTTCGGTCAGGATTCACCCCCAGGATCGTATGTGTTCTTCCGGGATACCACGGGTGCCCAATTTGTGTCCCTGGCGCTACCAGAGTGACTATAATATCCGCACATGCCTTGTTTAAACTCTTTCCCTTTGTCTTGTTGGAACCTTTTCCTAATACCTGTTATATTTCACATTCGCATTGAATACTCCGTTTTTACCCGTCCAATTTTATGGTAAGAAAGCAGTTGAGATAAAACGGGCTGTTTAATTTGTGAACCCGTGGTCCTTTGGGGTTGGAACAATAGTTCTACCCGACGATACGCAGAGACATATAGTTTAATATCATTAATAGCCAGCATGCTGATACCAGGTAGTGGTCAGTACAATTGTTACTTTGCGGTACCATATTATATCATTAGATCAATTTCCATGTTCATACAATAAATCGAGTCTATTTTAAACGATGAGTTGGGTCTGTTATGTTTGCTTGACTCCAAAAAGAGTTCATTAGTCTGTAAACCTCAAGTCCCTAACACATAATGTATATTATCAACATGAACGTTAAAGTCTCCGACAATTAGTGCTTTACCAACATTAACCATGTTATGGTATCCTGTTTTCTGATTAACATTGAGAATATCAATATATATTGTTGCAACACCATCTGACGGGGCTCATGCTTATAACAGTAGCTTGGTGGCGTAGACTCATTTAGACCAATATAATAATTTGGTTTTAGCCAGGTTTCAGTCAAGCAGAGTACATCAAAACTATTATCTGTGATAATTTCATTTACAATAACTGCTTTGGGTGTGAGTGATATAATGTTTAGGAGCCCAAGCTTTAAAAATAGTTTTTGTTAATTTATTTAGCATTTTTCTGGTTTAATCACGATCAGGTTTTTTCTAGATCCTGCATTAAATTTATATTTTGACCTCACTATTCGGGGGAACAGCCATAGTCTTTATAGAATGGACAAAGCAAGTGCTTCTATCATTTAAGCGGGTAGAACAAAAGTCATCAGGGCAGTTATTTGAGATTTGACTTACCAGTCATATGGAGTGTAGCGTCCTGGAGATGTTGTCCGACAGGAGTTCCGCTCCGACTCTGACGCATGCGGGTGGCGGCCATAGCACGAAAAAGGCCTAGGAACTCCCAGAAAAAGATTCCAATTATTAACAAAGAGCAGTTTCTGTTCTTTACACCATGACAACAACCATTTGGTTAAAGCAAATAGTCTCCTGAATCTTTCATGTCCTTGTCGATACGTGGAAGTGGTCCTGACACAATGATCATTGTCGCGGGTGATGTGCTGCATACTGTCTCAATCAGGCTCCTGAAGTCCCTCTTCAGAGTCTCCATCTGCCGCAGCTTGGTGTCGTTAACCCCTGCGTGTAGCACGACCGCTCTGGGGCTCTCGCCGTCCTTCAGGATCGCTGGTATCTGTGCAGAAACATTGAGAACACGAGCGCCAGGGAAACAGTGAGTGTACACTTTACCTTTAGCAAGGGTAGCACGGACATGCTGGGTGATGGAGTCTCCGACGATCACAGCGTCGCATTCCGACTCGCGAAGGGGAGCGAAGCAGTTCCGGGTGGAGGGGGAGAGGTCCTCACCCGGGGCTTGGCTCGCGTCTTCCACTGCTGGTGCACCCAGGGTCCGTGGTGCCCCGGACTTGTGAGTGTCAGCCCCAGATGTCTCCAGCGTGGCTCTCTGCTCTCTCAGCAGGCCTGCCTCTGCTCAACAGGTCACGGATTGCTCTCCCCCGGCCCTCCCAGCTCGTCTTCATCATTTAGCTTTGAACGTGTCCTCACCTGCACTCAAAGGTAAACACAAATCCGCCATTTAAAGCAAGTTTCAGTGAGTAAAAGAATGGAGTTTAAGCAATGTAAGCTAACGGGCTATAAGCTAGTAGCGGACTTGGCAAATCAAAATAAAACTAGAGATAACAAGGTGCTTGATTGTTTTTGTTGTAGAATACAATTGGGGACATATTCACACGTTATAGAAACGAAAATGATGGTGTATGAAATTGATTTTAAGATTGAAAAATAGAGAATAAAGAATTAACTTGACAGAGCTTCAACTCAAACCACGCGGCAGCAACAAACAGGAAGTGACGCCTAGTATGGTCCATGAGAAAAATACCTAGAGTACCATGTCTGATCCAGGGTTGATTTAGGAGTATCCTAGCACAATGGGAAGTATTCCAGAGTGGGAAGTAGTTTGCCAAAGCTGAGGTAAAGAGGTCCACCTCTCATCTGTCAAACTATTGCCACAAGCATCTCTTTTTTTTTTTTTTTTTTTTTTTTTTTTTTTTTTTTTTTTTCCTTTTTATTTTTTCCATTCGCTTCCCTTTCAGATTGAGTCACCACTCCCCTGATGAAAGTCTGTGGCATGACAAGATATCTGCCACCACTTTGTAAAAGGCAATACTCTGGTGTTTTCAAACTGAGGGTAAGCCCAAGTCAGAAGTTCCTGTGATAGCTAAAGGGATTAGCTGGAGCTGGTGTAAAGTGTCTCAGAGCCAGCAGTACTGCTGGTAGCTCCAATGTAGTTACAGTATTATCTTCCAAATGTGAATTCTTAGTTGACAGACTGCCCCCCAGTAGGTCAGAAAAGCATCTGTCTGAACTGTCCTCTCTCAAGAAGGAATCACGGCCAGGCACTCAGCTCCTTGGTAAGTGAAATAATTGCTGCCCCTGTGCCCGAGGCACCTGGGCAGCACATTTTAAACACAGGGATCATTCACGAACACTGAAGCTGGCTCATGTGACCATTGTCTAGCATGTTAAAAACAGTGGGGCAATTAATGTGCCATAGAAAAATTGGGAATGAGAGGATGGCACTTTTCTCTGTTCAGCAAATTGCTGTTTGGTTTCCTAGCCACTGTGTTCCAATGTCTGTTGTGCTTCTGGACCAAAGAGCTGACTTAGAACCATCGGAAGGTCCTGTAGTGCTTTCCTACAAGCCTCAGACAGTTGCATTTGAGAAAGCTAGACTTGACACTTGTGTGTGTATTGACAAAAGTGTGGAGGAGAAAATTATATGGGTGTGTGATTCGCCAATGTGACCCATTTGTGCTGCTGTATTATAGGCCTGAAGAGGAGATCACCTCTAATTTGGCATTGAGGTCAGGGGCAACAAACATAAGGCCTCAAGACGTCCTCTTTTTTAGGTCTCTTCCAGAGTTTTGAATGACCATCCAAAGTTGGCATCAGTCTTCACAAATGTCGCTGTCATCTGCAAGTAAGGTTGGGTCCAAACCAATAGCTGGCACAGTTAAGAGATCAGAAGTTCTAGAAACTCATAATTCTTATACAGTTCTAAGATCTGAAGAGACTCATGTAAAATCATACAGGAGAAAAGCCAGTTAGTTGAGTTTGTGACAAAATTATTTGTCATTGATTCATCATTCATGATTAATTCATACTCAGAAAGTAGAACTGAAATGACATTCATTACAACATGATTAGTTAAAACATTTCAAAATGCACCTGGAGACAATTTTTCCAGTCATGTATTCCGTCATTGAAGATACTGTGTACAAATCTTGTCTTGTGTGTCTTGTCACACCCCTATAGCTGTTGTTCATAGCATTTCAACAAGAAAAGATCATTTATTACTATTTTATCAGATGTAACAATACAAGGTTATGAGATGCATTATGTTTTTAACTGTAGGTTCCAGAGTCTCACCTTGTTAACAAATTCAGATGTAAAGATTTAACCTGATCGTGCAAACACAGATTTCACTGCATCCAACTTTTTATGCTAAAGGGACCTCTTTATTGCCAGCTAATTTTAACCTTAAACAGGAAGGGCAGCAGTTATGCTCATCATGGCCATGCACAATGTGATGGCATGAGATCCTCGTTCCATCCTGCCACAGGCACCTACCTTTGTAGCTACCTTTGCCAAGACATACAGTGGGGCAAAATCTAGTATGGGGGGTCAGCACCAATTGGCAAGTTCCCCAATTTAAAAAGGATGAGAGAGGCATGTAAATTTATATATATATATATATATGAGAGACAAAATTAGGAAAAAAATCCAGAAAATACCATTGTAGGATTTTTAAAGAATTAATAGGTAAATTCCTCTGTAAAATAAGTATTTGGTCACCTACAAACAAGCAAGATTTCTGGCTCTCACAGGCCTGTAACTTCTTTAAGAGGCTCCTCTGTCCTCCACTGGTTACCTGTATTAATGGCATCTGTTTGAACTCGTTATCAGTATAAAAGACACCTGTCCACAACCTCAAACAGTCACACTCCAAACTCCACCATGGCCCAAGACCAAAGAGCTGTCAAAGGACACCAGAAACAAATTTGTAGACCTGCACCAGGATGGGAAGACTGAATCTGCAATAGGTAAGCAGCTTGGTGTGAAGAAATCAACTGTGGGAGCAATTATTAGAAAATGGAAGACATACACGACCACTGATAATCTACCTCGATCTGGGGCTCCACGCAAGATCTCACCCATGGGGTCAAAATGATCACAAGAAATGTGAGCAAAAATCCCAGAACCACACAGAGGGGACCTAGTGAATGACCTGCAGAGAGCTGGGACCAAAGTAACAAAGGCTACATCAGTAACACACTGCGCCGCCAGGAACTCAAATCCTGCAGTGCCAGACGTGTCCCCCTGCTTAAGCCAGTACATGTCCAGGCCCATCTGAAGTTTGCTAGAGAGCATTTGGATGATCCAGAAGAGGATTGGGAGAATGTCATATGTCAGATGAAACCAAAATAGAACTTTATGGTAAAAACTCAACTTATCGTGTTTGGAGGAGAAAGAATGCTGAGTTGCATCAAAGAACACCATACCTACTGTGAAACATGGGGTGGAAACATCATGCTTTGGGGCAAAGGGACCAGGACGACTGATCCGAGTAAACGAAAGAATGAATGGGGCCATGTATCGTGAGATTTTGAGTGAAAACCTCCTTCCATCAGCAAGGGCATTGAAGATGAAACGTGGCTGGGTCTTTCAGCATGACAATGATCCCAAACACACCGCCCGGGCAACGAAGGAGTGGCTTCGTAAGAAGCATTTCAAGGTCATGGAGTGGCCTAGCCAGTCACCAGATCTCAACCCCATAGAAAATCTTGGAGGGAGTTGAAAATCCGTGTTGCCCGCGACAGGCCACAAAACATTACTGCTATAGAGGAGATCTGCATGGAGGAATGGACCAAAATACCAGCAACAGTGTGTGAAAACCTTGTGAAGACTTACAGAAAACGTTTGACCTCTGTCATTGCCAACAAAGGGTATATAACAAAGTATTGAGATGAAATTTTGTTATTGACCAAATACTTATTTTCCACCATAATTTGCACATAAATTCTTTAAAAATCCTACAATGTGATTTTCTGGATTTTTTTTTCTCATTTTGTCTCTCATAGTTGAGGTATACCTATGATGAAAATTACAGGCCTCTCTCATCTTTTTAAGTGGGAGAACTTGCACAATTGGTGGCTGACTAAATACTTTTTCTCCCCACTGTAAGTACTGCTGCTGCTCTTTTTTAGTTTCTTTTATTTGAAGTTTGACAAGGCAGGGTATTGAAGCACAACACAAGAACGTTTACTTCTCTTTTTAGCAGCACAACCTGAAAAGTGTAAAACATAATACATAATTAGATATTATGTAGGTAATGCATAGGTAATGCAAATGGAATTTAAAAAGAATAGTTACATTTCCTATTAGCAGCACAACCTAAAATGTGTCAAATCCTCAGACATGTTCCCTGTGTCAGCAAAGTGAAAAGTAGATGTTGGGGGAAATTGTGCAGTGGTGATGAACTATCCTTGAGTATTTTAATGAGGGTACATATGGTGGCCTCATTTCGCCTCTCACTCAATGAAGGAAGGAAGGAAATGAAGGAAACAACATTTGACAGCATTGTTTTTGAACACACTTACCCCTTTCTGGGCTAGCATACTTAAGAATTAACACTATGAAAGATAAATATGACTAGAGGAAATAAAAAGCTAAAATAAGATCTATCTAACATCTTAAATATTTCTCCTAAACATGAATGAGGTCGAATGGAGACTTTTGCTCGAGTCTCCTGCTTCTCAAACTTGTCTCCTGAAAAATAACTCTCACAATGGCCTCATTTAAAATTTCACACATTGTGCTCAGATTTTTCTTTTTAGCTAGAAACTCTGATGGTCTAATAACTGTCTTTTTTAAAGCTCAACAACATCATACACTGTGCTCTGACTTTAGATAGAGACACTGGACACATCTCATTTGTCCCCTTTGAAGCTTTAGAAGAGATCTCAACAACACCATACACTCTGCTCAGATTTTTCTTCTGAACTAAAGACTCTTGGGTCTCATATTGTCTCATATAAAGCTTTAGAAGAGACCGCAACAACTTTACAAAGTGAGCACCAACTCAAGTGCTTAAAAAGCACTAAAGAAAGTAAAACTATACAAAACAAAACAAAACATAAATTCAGAGTTTTAGCCTATATTAAGATCAACAACCCGTGAATGGAGGACATCATGATTGGAGCTGTTTTTGTTGTGTGTTTCGTGATAATGGAGATGGAATGTAAACGCACAATTTATGTGATTGAAAGAGTATGAAAATCTGACTAAATCTGACTAGTGTTAAAATATCATCGAGGCTGAGAAAAGAACACAACACTGCAGACAACAAGTCAAGTCACTTTTATTTATAGCACTTTTACAATACAGATTGTGTCAAAGCAGCTTTACAGTATTTAACAGGAAATAATGTGTCAATAATGCAAGAAGACAATAGAAAACACTCAATTAACCCTCAGTTAAAGTCAGTTCATCATTGATTCAGTGATGTCATCATCCAGCTCAGATCAGTTCAAATAGTATCGTATTTGATAGTCAAGTTGAGCCATTATTTATATAGCGCTTTTTACAATGCAGATTGTGTCAAAGCAGCTTTACAGTATTAAACAGGGAAATAGTGTCAAAAGTGGCCAGTCATTGTGCAGGAAAAACCCAGCCAATTAAATTCTAGGCTGCAAAAAAGTCACATTGTGCAGAGGACTCATCTGGTTCCCATGGTCTTGTGCCGATGGTCATCTAGTTGATGCAGTCTTAGCTGGGGATCTGTCTCTGGGGCTCATCTAGTTGTCCTGGTCTCCACTGACATTCAGGGCTGTCGAGGTCGTCTCTAGGTGCTGATCCACCATCTGGACTGGCTACGGACTGGATCTGGTGGCTACGGTGTATCTATGAGGTTTTCCAGTCAGGATTTAAACCATATCATAGTACTGAGACTGCACTCATTAGAGTTACAAATGACCTGCTACAAATGATCATCTGATCGTGGTTGTATCTCTCAATTAGTGCTACTGGATCTTAGCACTGCATTCGACACTACTGACCACAACATTCTTTTGAATAGACTAGAAAATTATGTTGGCATTAGCGGAAGTGCATTGGCATGGTTCAAATCATACTTATCTGACCATGATCAGTTCGTAGCAGTGAATGAAGAGGTATCTTATTGATCACAAGTGCAGTATGGAGTACCTCAAGGCTCAGTACTAGGACCATTGCTTTTCACGCTTTACATGTTACACTTGGGAGATATCATCAAGAAACATGACGTTAGCTTTTACTGTTATGCTGATGATACTCAGCTCAATATTTCTTTGCGGCCCGGCGAAACATACCAATTTGAAAAACTAACGGAATGCATAGTTGATATAAAAAAAAAACTGGATGACTAGTAATTTCCTACTGCTAAATTCTGAAAAAACAGAGGTGTTACTAACCTAAAAACTCTGCACGTAATAACCTAGAACACTGTCTAACACTTAATGGCTGCTCTGTCAATTCATCAACAGTTAGGAACCTAGGTGAACCTATTTGATAGCAATCTTTCCTTCAAAGGCTCGAAAGTGGTAAGCCACTTTTTCCATCTCAAACAATATATATTAAATAACCTTTGCACCTCAATGGTCAAATGCAGAAACGTCTGGTTACTTGGTAAACCCTCGTTCCCTGAAGGATGGGAACGGAGACGTTTACGTCAGTGGACTGACGAATTGGGATTGCATTGCACGAGAAGCCCAATAACTTCGAGTGTTACTAAAACAAAGCCAATGACAGTTGGTGTGCGGTTTCGCCAAGGCACCGCCCCGCAGACGGTATAAAAGGATCAGTTTTTCGCTGAGGAGCCGAGAATACGTGCCCCGGACGTACACGGTGGTACAGAAAACTGTGGCGGGGGGGGGGGGGGGGGGGGGGGGGGGGGGTGGAACGTAAACGTCTCCGTTCCCTCCTTCAGGGACGAGGGTTACCATATGTAACCGAGAAGTTTCCCATTCAGTCAGTCCGTTTTCGCTAGTCAGTGACTGACGAATTGGGTCGTAGGAAACCGCCACTATTCTGACCCCTACAGTGCCATGCGGAAAGAGGGCAAGTCCCCCCACACCAGTGGGGCGGAAGATAGGACAGGCTAGGCAGAGTGTAGGCACTGCTGTTCCATACAGTGGTTACATGGATAACACTGGGAAAGCTTACCCAGTTGGGAACGCTACAGAAGCCACATCCTGCGCGTAGGAGGTATCATGTGGAATACACATTTGGACTGGCCCAGGGCAGTACTACATATGGAAGTCCCTGCGGTAGACTCAACCAGCCTGGGGTGAGATAACTACGCAGCAGAGATGGCAGTGAACGACTGCCAGGGAAAGACACGGGCTTACCGTGAGGGGAGCCGTACCGTGGAAGAATACACATGTGGGATCACCCGAAGGGGGAATCACTACACACGGGCACCTAGCCCAGCACAAGGGCTGACCTTGGGCATGCACACGAGTGCTGAGCCTGGCGTCTGGCGCTCCGCCACGCCTGACCGACGAGGGTGCGGGAGGAACTCCACCAGGGTTCGCATGGGGAACTGATTGAGGATTGGCAAAAAAGCGCACGCATCCAGTCTGAAGAGGGGAATGGCGCAGCAAGCGTGATGGACACTGAACAGGTCCGGTGTTACTGCCTACCTGAAGCGAGTACACGAGAGGACACAGGCTCCACACGGAGATTATAGAATCTCGCAAACATGTTAGGCGTCGCCCAGCCGGCAACTCTACAGATGTCTGCTATCGAGGCGCCCGCGCCAATGCCCAAGAAGATGCCACTCCTCTCGTAGAGTGAGCTCTCACTCCGAGGGGGCACGGTAAACGTTGGGCATGGTATGCCAAAACTATGGCCTCCACTAACCAGTGGGCAAGTCTATTTTTGGAGACAGCCTTTCCCTTCTGCTGACCTCCAAAGCAGACAAAGAGCTGGTCTGAGATCCTGAAGCTCCGCGTACGGTCCACGTAAATGCGCAGAGCGCAAACGGGACAGAGCAGAGCGATGGCTGGGTCTGCCTCCTCCCGGGGCAGCGCTTGCAAGTTCACCACCTGATCCCTAAAAGGCGTGGTGGGAACCTTGGGCACATTATCCGGGACGGGGTCTCAGGACAACGTGAGAGTTACCCGTTACGAATTCTAGGCACGAATCGTCGATCGAAAATGCCTGCAGGTCCCTACCCTCTTGACCGAGGCCAATGCGGGGAGGAGCGCTGTCTTTAATGACAGAATTTAAAGCTCTACTGACTGCAGAGGCTCGAAAGGCTCCTCCTTCAAGGCCGCCAGGACAGAGGGGAGATCCCAAGAGAGTAACAGGTGAGGGCACGGAGGATTTAACCACCTTGCCCCTCTGAGAAACCTGATGACCAAGTTGTGCTTCCTCAGAGACTTACCGTCTACTGCATCGTGATGTGCGGCAATGGCGGCAACATACATTTTGAGGGTGGAGGGAGACAGCCTTCGTTCCAACCCTTTGCTGCAAAGAGGACAGCAAAACTCCGATCGGGCATCTTCGGGGGGTCTTCTCGGCGAGAAGAACACAACTCAACTAACAGGTTCCACTTCAAAGCGTAGGCGTGTCTCGTTGTAGACGTGGGCTCTAGCTGAAGCGATGCTGTTTACTACCGCTGGAGGTAGCCCACCTAGAAACTCTGCGTCCTGTCCAGGGACCACAAGTGGTGATTCCACAAGTCTGGACGCGGGTGCAAGAGGGTGCCCCCTCTCTGAGAAAGGAGATCCCTCCTCAGAGGAATTCGCCAAGGAGGGGCTGTCGCGAGAAGCATTCAGTCTTTTGTTTTTTTTTTTTTTTTTTTGTTTTTTTTTTTGTTTTCTTTTTTTTTTTTTTTTTTTTTTTTTTTTTCTTTGGGAACCAAGTCCGACTGGGCCAATATGGCGCCACCAAGAGGACTTGCTCCTCGTCCTCCCTAACCTTGCACAGCAACTGTGCCAGAAGGCTCACTGAGGGAAACGCATATTTGCGTAGGCCCCGAGGCCAGCTGCACGCCAGTGCGTCCGTGCCGATGGGTCCCTCGGCCAGGGAGTAAAACAACTAACAATGGGACGTGTCCGGGGAGGCAAACAGTTCTACCTGAGCATCCCCAAAGCGTCTCCAAATCAACTGGACTGTCTCGGGGTGGAGTCGCCACTCTCCCGGAAGAGCGGGCTAACGTGAGAGCTCGTCGGCTGCACGATAGAGCCTGCCTTGGATGTGAATGGCCCAAAGCGACCCCAGATGCTTCTGACCCCACAAGAGGAGATGGCGAGCGAGTTGCAACATGCGACGGGAGCGCATACCACCTTGTCGGTTGATGTACGCAACGGTCGCAGTGTTGTCCGTACGGACCAGTACGTGCTTATCGTGTAGCAGCGATTTGAAGCGGCGAAGAGCCAGCCATACTGCTTGCAACTCAAGGCAATTGATATGCCACTGCAATCGGAGCCCCGACCAGAGCCCCGCAGCTGCAATCCCATTGCACATGGCACCCCAGCCCCTGCCAGAGGCATCTGTTGATACAACAACATGCCTAGATACTTGCCCAAGGGACACCCCTGTACGAAGAAAGGCAAGATCTGCCCACGGACTGAAGGTCCGACGGCAGCACGGGGTTACAGAAACCCGGTAAGTGCCGTGCCATGCCCATCCCGGGACCCGGTCGTGAAGCCAACGCTGAAGCGGTCTCATATAAAGCAACCCGAGCGGCGTGACAGCGGCGGCGGATGCCATATGCCCCAGGAGCCTATGAAACAATTTCAGTGGGACCGCCGGTCTTGCATGGAAAGGACCCCAGGCAGTCGCATCGACTGGCACGCTCACGAGGAGACGGGCTGAGAGGTGACCGAGTCCAACTCCATACAGAGAAAAGAGATCCTTTGCGTCGGGGAGAGTTTGCTCTTTTCGCAGTTGACCCAAAGCCCTAATCGGCTGAGGTGACTGAGCACCATATCCCTGTGTTCGCAAAACTGCGCTCGGGACTGGGCCAGTATGGGCCAGTCGTCGAGGTAGTTGAGAATGTTAATGCCTCTTTCCCTCAACGGGACGAGGGCTGCCTCCATGACTTTGGTGAAGACACGAGGCGACAGGGATGTCCCGAAGGGGAGGACCTTGTACTGATCTGCTCGCCCTTCGAACGCAAAGCGGAGAAACGGTCTGTGTCGAGGGAGAATAGAGACATGAAAGTACGCGTCCTTGAGGTCGACCGAACCAATCGAAAGGACGGACGCATTAAAAGATGCATTTCTGCGTCAACATCCTGAACGGGAGCTTGTGAAGGGCCCGGTTCAGAACGCGCAGGTCCAGGATTGGTCGTAACCCACCGCCTTTCTTGGGTACGATGAAGTATGGGCTGTAGAAACCTGACCTCATCTCGGCTGGAGGGAACGGTTGTATTGCGTCCTTCGCCAGTAGGACCGTGATCTCTGCACGCAAGACTGGAGCATCCCTGTCCAGCACAGAGGATAACCGAATGCCCCTGAACTTGGGAGGGCGCCGTGCGAATTGAATCGCGTAGCCGAGTCTGGTGGTTCTCATGAGCCAGCGAGACGGCCCGGGGAGCGCTAATCAGGCCCACAGTGACCGAACTAGCGGAACCAGGGAGACCACCGCCCTCTTGGGACCCGGAGGCAAAGGAAACTGCTCTTCTGTTGAGGTTTTGGGCACCACTGGCTGGGTAGCCAGCGGCGGAACAGAAAAAAACAGGAACAAAGGTTTCTCCACCCAACCCTCCTCCGGGGGAAGGAGTGGTGCAATCATCATCTCTTGAAGAGCAGGATCCAAGAGCTCCGGTTCGCCCGTCTCAGGGACGCCGCCTGCATTGGCGCTTCACGGGCTTGGCAGGGGAGGAGGCGGGCTGCGCCGGTTTCCTTTGGCCAGCTCCACGTTGCGGCCGTTGTGAAGGCTGCTGTTGCGGCCAAGCTGGAGCGGAGATAGAGGCCACAGGAGGGAGCTCTCGGTGACGAGCAGACAGAGGGGATGCAGCCGGCGGTGGGGTGGCTACAGCAGCCGACCGCCGGGGCAGGATTCGTCGAGACGCCTCCGTCTGCTTCCGTGTGGCGGAGAACTGTTGGGCAGAGCCCTCCACCGCTTCGCCGAATAGGGCGGCCTGGGAGATCGGGGAGTCCAGGAGGCGATGCTTGTCGGCCTCCCTCATATACGCCAAGGTCAGCCATAGGTGGCGCTACTGGACCACCAATGTGGACATCGTCTGACCCAGGGCCCGCGCTGTGACTTTCATCGCCCTAAGTGCGAGGTCCGTCGCCGTGCGCAGTTCCTGTAGCACACCTGGGTCAGCACCACCCTCTTGCAACTGCTTCAACGCCTTGGCCTGGGGGACTTGCAGGAGGGCCATGGTGTGCAGGGAGGAAGCGGCCTGTCCAGCGGCACTGTAAGCCCTAGCCGTCAGAGCGGACGAGAACTTACAGGGCCTGGACGGAAGGCGTGGACTACCCCCCCAGGCGGCGGCGCTTTGCGGGCAGAACTGCATAGCAATAGCGCGCTTGACTGGGGGGATGTCCACATACCCTTGGGCAGCCCCCCCGTCGAGGGTGGTGAGGACAGAGTAGGCACCAAGTCTGTTTCGGGCAGAAAAAAGGTGCCTTCCAAGAATTAGTAAACTCCAGCAACTTCCGGGAAGGAATGGAAACGGCTGCCGACGCCCCGTTTAATGAGGAGGTATCTAAACCGCAACGTCGCGATGGTCATGTTCCCACACTGAGAACACGACTCATCCATGAGCGCTGCCTCAGCGTGCTGTAAGCCCAGGCACGAGAGGCAGCGATCGTAACCATCAGATGGAGGCAGGAAAACGACCACACCAGAACCGACGAGAGGGAAGCCATCTTTAAAACGAGACCGTCCGGGGAGCTCTTTTAGACATTTGTCTTTTAGGAAAAAAAGGAAACTTTGTGAGAGAGCGCCGACGCCCAGGGAGGTTCACGGGAGGGAAGCAGAAGGCAAGACGCCGCACGCCCGAAGATGAGCAGACTGAATGCAAACCCCGCGGACGCACCGTTAACACCAACGCCAGCTGTTTCTTCCAAAACACTCGCGGAGATTCGTCCTGAGAAAGCTCAGCTCCGAAACGAAAAGCTGATGTGCGTTTGCACGCGCTCTCATTTTATACCCGCGCTGCGGGGCGGGGTGCGCATGGCGAAACACGCACGCCAACTGTCATGGGCTTGTTTAGTTAACACTCGAAGGTGATTGGGCTCTGGGGCGAGATCCCAATTCGTCAGTCACGACTGACGTAACGTAGAACGTGATTGACTGAATGGGAACGTTAATTCATGTGTTCATGACCTCAAGGTTAGATTATTGTAATGCTTTATTGGGTGGTTGTTCTGCACGCTTAATAAACAAACTCCAGCTGGTCCAAAATGCAGCAGCTAGAGTTCTTACTAGAACCAGGAAGTATGACCATATTAGCACGGTTCTGTCAACACTGCACTGGCACCCTATTAAACATCGTATAGATTTTAAAATCTTGCTAATTAATTATAAAGCTCTCCAATACTTGAGCGAGCTCTTATCGCATTATAGTCCTTCACGTCCACTGCAATCTCAAAATTCTGGCCATTTGATAATACCTAGAATATCAAAATCAACTGCGGGCGGCAGATCCTTTTCCTATTTAGCACCCAAACTCTGGAATAACCTACCTAACATTGTTCGGGAGGCAGACACACTCTTGCAGTTTAAATGTAGATTAAAGACCCATCTCTTTAACCTGGCTTACACATAACACACTAAAACATTATATTATTCAAATTCATTAAAGGATTGTTAAGCTGCATTAATTAGGTCAACCGGAACCAGGAACACTTCCCATGACACCCGATGTACTCATTACAGATAAGGAGAATGGCATCTATGCTAATATTAGTCTGTTTTATTCTTATTCTGATGTCACCGTAGCCACCCAGATCCAGTCTGTATCCAGATCAGATCAGACCAGATCAGGTGGATCAGCACCTAGAGAGGACCTCTACAGCCCTGAATGTCAGCGGAGATCAGGACAACTAGATGAGCCCCAGAGACAGATCCCCAGTGAAGACCTTGTCTCCTAGACAGCCACCGGAACACGACCATGGGAACCAGTTGAGTCCTCTGCACAATCTGACTTTGCTGCAGCCTTGAATTGAACTGCTGGTTTTGTCTGGCCCCCCGAGGAGAAATGGCGATCACGAATGAGTCTGGTTTCTCCCAAGGTTTTTTTTCTCCAGTTCCGTCACCGATGGAGTTTCTACTGTTGCCTCTGACTTGCTTAGTTGGGGACACTTAATGTCCAATTGACAGATGGTAATTATATGGTATAATTACCATCTGTATGACCGGCCATCAGCATGTGATTACTGACTGCATGAGCAGCTATCAGTGTGAATGCTGTATGTCTAGCAATCAGAGGATGTACTTGGCATACATAGTTAAATCTTTTTTTCTTATTTCTTTTAATACTCAAACATTAATCTTATTGTATTTTTCTAGTATTTTTCTAGTGCTCAAATAAATCACTTATACGATGTCTAAGATGCTGTGTATTGTTTTATAACTGAAAAACTATGCAGTGGTATGTTTAATGACTAAAATATTTTGTAGAACCCTTCAATACATTTGGTAAATATTTTTCCTCAACCGGGGGATTTGAAATAGAAACTCATGAGACATGTGACTTTCAACCCATTACTTTTCTGGATTGCTCCAGGACTGATTTCATGTATTTTTATATGAAATCCTAACCCTTACTTTCTAAATTAGTCATGCTGTTGTTTTAGTTGGATGTTAAACCTATCTATGTCAAAAGTATCTTAAGATACCAATGTGTGTAATCATGAAAACTCTTTAAAGTCTGATTTTAATCGCAGGAGCTTGCAGCACTGATCACCTTTTTTTTTTCTTTTTTTGTGTGACCAGATATTCTGTTACAATTATGCAAATGTAAGATCAAAATAACACATTTAACTGATCTGGATATAAATGCATTTAATTAATTGTTGTTTATTTAATTATTACTTTGTATATTGTATTAATTTTATATTAGTTTGTAGCCTATGTAGTATAATTTAAAAGCTACTGTGTGTGTTTTGTTGCCATTTGCCTAATTTTAACAATATCTAGTCACAAATTCTAGTTGAGGAAAACAAATTTTGAATAGTGCTACAAGATCATTTTCAAGTTCCATTGACATCTATGGGGCCCTATTAGGATTATTTATTCATTCATTTAGTTTTATTAACTTAACTGTTTTGCAAATTTGCCAGTTGGTGGCGATTATGTATACATTTTGTATACGATTGGTGTAAAAATGCAGATTTGTAAAAAAGGCATGAGGCTCCACTCCTAACATAACCCTCGGTGCATCGAGGGAAAAGGTATGAATGAGATTTTACAAATTCATTTAAATACGCCACTAATTGCCGTGAGACCGCTTTGTTTCTCCTCATCCTTTCATCACTCGACACATTCGATTTCTTGCCTCTTTTCATTCTTCCATATAGGACCTAAACATTCCTAAACGCACACATAACGTTATTTTAGACGTAAAGTGAGTTAACTGTGGTACATGTCAATTATAAAACAACAGGCGAACGTCAGTTTATTTGATGAATGCGTGTAGAATTAGTCCAAGGTAGCCCACTCTAGAGTGTGGAGGAGATAGGAGGAATGGTTGATGTGAGGCGGGGCAGGAGGAGTGTAAACATCGCCTGTGTTCTCACTGAGGTAGTCTTCTCTCAGTGTGACTGTAGATGTGCTCGGAGCACCGGATTATCCAAACAGAACGCTGCACGCGCGCGCTACCAACGCGTCACATCTCACCAAAGTGCATGACAGAACCAGAGCAGAGCGAGAAGACAGCACCAACAGTTACCCGTTCCTGAGTCCTCCAGGCGAACAGGTGAGATCTGTGTATCTGTGTGTCATATGCCATAGTTTCATACTTGCATTAAAGCTTTCCTAATATGTTCAATGTAATGTGTTTGAAATTGCTCCTGGCATCTTTCTTTCTTTTTTCTTTCTTTTTTTTTCTTCTTTCTGCATGACTGTATGAGTATGAAGCACACAATGATAAAACATTTTAAATCGGCAAGTTATTTCTTTTTTTATTGAGCTGTAAGTGCGTTAAGCTCAGGTACACTCACCTGTTATCAAACGCACAGTTTACTCAGAAGATGTCTGTCTTTCAACTCTTTTCCTGTAATACTAAAATGTAATAGTAATAATCAAAATGAAAAAAAAATAATAATAATAGAAATTTCATTTAATTTTCAGTGGAATCTGGGGTCAGGTGTGAGTGGGTATTTATTTATTTATTTATAGGACTAGGACTGCTTGACTAATGTGTGATTTTAAGAGATGTGTGAGAGAGATAATCCATTATGTTCATTGTGTTGGACTTCAAAAGGCTCCTGAGTGCCAAAAGTACAAGTCCCCCATTCATTGTGTTAAGGGACCTGTGTGTGTGTGTGTGCGTGCATAGATGCATAATGTGTGCACAAATGTGTTTATGCAGTAATAGTGTCACAGATTAATCTATTTTTATTCAAACCTTTAAACTACACAAACAGGTTAAAACAATTGGGAATTGACCTTTATTGAATCTTAAAAAAGGGGAGCTTATTTTTGCAGGTTGTTTCATACTTTGATTTGGAAATACAGTTGTGGATTATGAAGTATTCTGTGTCAAATGGAGACCCTTCTGTGATATCCTCCCCCACTCGAGTCATATAAGAACCTTGAGTCAAAGGCTAGCCGTGAAGGCAGGTGTGATGGGGCTGAAATTAAGGCCGGGGGTTGGTGAGCTCAGTCAAAATCAATATAAAGTACATCCCCAGGGAAGTAGAGCATAGCTGTAAATTCCTCAGCTATAAATAATGAAAAAAATAATAATGCAGGTATCTCTGTTTTGAATGGGGGAGTTATAGTCAGTTTTATTGTATAGAGTATATATACACTGTTAGGTAAAGACTGAGTAATTGGGGTAGGCTTGTGTTTTTGGATACTGTAAGCATCGTAACCCGCTCGCATGCATTCTGAACACATTTCCATTACTGAAGATTTGTTGGCTCACAGAAGACTACCGAGGAGGAAGAAATGAGACCAATTCAAGTGAAAAGCAGGATGCTGAAAAATAGTGGATAGATGGTGTGAGAGAGAAATTTAAAACAGCTTAAGGGGTGTTAGAAGTGAAAAGATGAAGGAAAGAAAGGCCGAGAGACAGACAAATGTGTGTGTTTTTAGGCTTGAGTAATCCTCCTGGGAACACGGCTGTGCTGCCAAAGTGCCATCCAACTCCTTTCTCTCTGGGCTCTTCATCACTCCATTCTTCCTCCTCCATCTCTGTCTCTCTCCATATCCTAGGTAGGCTTCAAATAAATTTGGTCATGATAATGGGTAAAGATGGCGTCTTGCTCTTTTAGCTGTCAGATCTCTTGTCTTCTGAAGTGCTAAAATCATTCCCGTGTGGCACACTGACACAGGATTTCCCATCGCAAGACAAGCGCCTCAGAGCTGGACTCCTAGACACTAGATATCCGTCTGTGTGGCGTTCCACAGTGTTTAACTGAATCACTGCGCGCTTTTATCAGCAATCAAAAGATTCATTCATATGCAGTCTTGTTTTTATTGTAAAAACATGTACAATTCCGAATTGAATGCTACCCTAATTCAGGTCTTTGATATTCAGTGTTACAGTATTTCCTTTAGCGATTCAGTGATAATGTGACAAGTAATAAATATACAAACTCACGCATCAAATATCCACACATTCTGCAAACATATGTATGGTTGCAGGATGATCAAATAGTGACTAGGAAGATCAGACATGTTCCATCCAGGCCATTACTGTGTCATAAACTCTATTTCAAAGTGGGATACATGCAGCGTTTTTGTGAAAATAACAAACTGCCCTCTTCTTCTCTCCCCGGCTGCATCATTTGTGCGTCGCATCGTTTGATAATTGTGATTGTTGTGAGTGAAATCCAGGTCTGCGTGAGGACTGTTGACTTGTCTGGCTTAGCTGTGAATTCTCTGAATGAATGCAGAGGGGCCCAGTGTTGTGTTCTGTAAAGTTGGTTCTCCAACACACACACTCCCAGAATCGAACGATGTCAATCAGTGTGTCCACACTACGGTTTGTGCATTGTGCAGCCGTTAGCGGGAAGATTAACATTCGGATCCATAAATCACACACTGGAAGAAAGGTCTGATTTTTTCCCTCTCTCCTCATCACTTGTTGGCAGTCCTATCCAGTCCCATCCCAACCTCTCCTCACCTCAAAGCCACCATTTCCACTCCAGACTCTAATAGGCCTTTAAGGTAGCTTTGTGAGCATCTTTGTGTGCACTGTCGGAGATCGCGGGGCATTAATTTCACTCTTGAGCATGTAAATAAGCGAGTGTGTGGGAGCGCAGAGCTGTTACTCACTTCATCCGAGAGAGCTTTATCTCCCTGGCCGTCTCTTCACGGACACGCATGAGAATCTCAGCAGCACACACAATGCCAGCTCTCATAATGGCACCCTATGCCCATCTCCGTCGGCTTCCGGAGGGCCTCCATCTCTGTCTTCTCTCCCCCTTCCCATGGCCACTGGGGGAACACAGGGGCGCGTTGTGTTTACCTCCGGCTGTGGCCAACGGAACACAAAACAATCCCGTTCATTGCCTGTTTGTCAGCCCCGAGGCTTTTGAAAGCCAACGAAAAAGAGAGATGAGAAAACAATTAAAAGCCCCTCCTGAACGCTGCACTAACATTTTCCCAGCTCAGGGAGCCTGTGAACAGGGACGGAGCCTCTAAACTGCTCCATTATTTCACAGTACTTGGCATGATGCTAGAGCTGCTTGTGTTTGAATGGACGACTCCACACAGAGGCCCTTTGTGGGGAAACTTGGCTCAGCACACATGCACTGCTTAATTAAGATTTCTCTATCTATCTATCTATCTATCTATCTATCTATCTATCTATCTATCTATCTATCTATCTATCTATCTATCTATCTATTCATCTATCGATCTATTCATCTATCTATCCATCCATCCATCCGTCCGATCAGGTCAACTGATGGCCACATTCCATTATTATAAAAGTAATGGTGTAATGGCAAAATAGTGTTAAATATACCACACAAGGCTGGTTTAACTAAAGTTTACATGCTCACAAAATATTAAGTCTGTTTTTTATGACTTACACATTACATATATATAGTTAATTGAATTGATCAATCCCTAAATTTATGAAAGTGAAATTATCATGCAGTCAGGACAAAAAAAAAACAGAGTTTAAAATCGTTTGGTACATACCTTTTCATTTGCAACATTAGGGTTAGGGCCCAGGTGTAATTGTGCCACAAATAAATGTACTGTATACATATAAACGTGCATATTCTTTTTACCTACTGTTGAAATCTGTATTTTAAAAGCTCAGTATGATATACAATTTAGCTAGGAAGGAAGTTCAAATGGCACTGTTGCATCAACAAATGCATTTTTATATAAGCTTTGCATTTGTTAACACTATCGGGTAGATTTAGGGTTGGGTTTGGTGTAGGGCATGTTTCCAACACGACAGAGCATTAACTTTTAGCTACAGTCCCCGGATATTTGAATTCTGAACCGCCGCAATACGTACCTGAAGCAACATAATAAAAATACAGCAATACGTGCCTATGTCAGCGTAATAAAAACGTGCCAGGGTTCACATATTGAACCCGTGTTTTAGCGCCACTCAGTGGACATTTCTCTTTGAAACTGCGGCGAAACGTGCAGTAAGGTACATAAAAACGGTGCTGCAGAAAGTATTTTTATGAGACCAGGTTGATTTTAGGCCTTATGGTTGATGTAGTCCTTATGAAACACCACCTTATAGACTACAGCAACCTGCACTTCAAGAGAGTGCCGCAAAATGTCAAAATTAGATTATAAATCAACAATGTTTATCACGTCTCCTGCGCATCCTGCCTTATTAAACGCAGAAAGTCGGTCCTGGAGAGTTTTGCTTCAACCCTAATCAAACACACCTGAAACAGCTAATAAAGGTCTTTAGGATTACTAGAAATGTACAGGCAGGTGAGTTTGATTAGGGTGTGCGCGGACCCCCCCCAACCCCTGAAGGGACAGCGGCTCTCCAGGACAGACGTTCGCCACCCCTGATTTATGTGGTGAAATGCTATGTAATAATAAGTGATAAAACTGTACATTAAGCCTTAAATGTTGGTCTTGTCTGAACTTGTTCATTCCTCTAGACTCAAAGCCGCTTGGTTAGGAACAGTTAGGCACAGTTTTTATTTGCAGACAATTTTCTTTTAAAGAGGTAATAAAATATTTCAACTCAAATCAATATTTAATGGTTATTTACTCAGTAATAAGTAAATACTGTGAGTAAGTATAATGTAAAAAGCCAGTTGAGATAACCGCAAGATAAACCACTTACAGATCCTAATCACCCTGTTGGGGTTTATTCTGTGATAACAACCGACTGGATGTACATTATCCCTTACTTACTTAAAAAAAAATAACTAAGAAATTAGTTGTTTCTGTAAAGTTTGTAAAGTGTCAAAAAAAAAAAGTCAAGCATAAATGTGTGTTCTCAGAACTGTAATCCATCTAAAATTCATAAGCACTGGTTATTATATGTGTTTGGAGCTAGACTATTCAATATCCACACGCAACTCTCCAAATACAACACTATTGCTTATATTGACCAGCAGAATCTTCCCTTTTCAGTGAGAAACTTTATATACAGACCATTATGGATATGAAAGGAGATACCGCCTTATAAAATGCAATGCATCAGGATTCCTTTCGTGTGTTAGCAAAGGGTCAGTCAAACGTTCCCATAGCTAAACATGGCAAAACATATCTTGTACATTCAACTAGGCCTCCAACAAACCGTGCTAACTCTTGTAATCCATTTCACATTCAACTAAATGCTGGATTTGGAAAAGCTGTGGAAATGCAGTTATACAAACTTTTGAAATCCAGCATTTAGTTGTTCATGTGAAGCGTTCATTGTCACAGCCTTTATGAACGCAGCTTTGTTTCCTGGCAGACAATAAGAGTGGCTCCCAGAAATAGTGTAGAAGTGAGCCAATCAATAAACGTGTTTCCAGTTTAGCATGCCGTGTGCGTCAGACATAGCACATGTAACGTGGGCGGTCCGTGATGTCTTGATTTGAAACACTACCACTATTATTGTTAATACAAATGATAGATAATGATATCTATTCTCTATTCTATACACACTGACAACACAATAATTAGTGGACAGTATAAAATACTGTCCTCTCACAAGCCATTGGGAATGAGAGAGGAAATTATTTCATTGTGCAAGCTCAGTACTGAAATGATTACCCTAAATGTTTAATAGCAAAATGTCATACGAGTAAAAGTGACTCAAAAAATCTTTAATTTCATATAATATTTAAGAATAAATATAATATAACATAATATAAAAAAATATAATTTGTTACAGTATTACATTTACTGAGGTTGCCGTTTTTACATGGTGGGCTTACTCCACCCCAAAATAAAAATTTTGTTATTAATCACTTACCCCCATGTCGTTCCAAACCCGTAAAAGATTTGTTTTTCTTCTGAACACAATTTAAGATATTTGGGATGAAAACCAGGAGGCTTGTGGACTGTCCAATAGACTGCCAAGTAACTTACACTGTCAAGATCCAGAAAAGTATGAAAGACATCGTCAGAATAGTCCATCTGCTATCAGTGGTTCAATCTGAATTTTATGAAGAGACGAGAATAGTTTTATACGCAAAAAAAAAAAACTTAAGACTTTATTCAACAATTCGTCTCCTCCTCGTCACCATAGCGCCATTTTGGAGAGTATCCACTGAACGTAAACTGTTACCATGTTTTTATTGTGTTTTATTGTTAGTTAGCTGTATTTTTTTAAAGTTATTTTTACTTAATCAAAATAACCAAAATGCAGTTTGATTGAGAATAATTGGAATGAACAATGAAAGTATCTGTTTGCAAATTAATCTCAAATGTGGTCTGGGAAAAAAAGTATACTGCTTCGAAACAGGCATAAATGTTGCATCTTTTGCAGTCATGCAGTATACTGAAGGCTGAGAAAGGAGTCCAAAGATCAAATAGTTTACACGTAATTAATTCTAAATGTGAAATGAGTTTGCTCATTGAAGATGGATGGATTCACTCACTCACACAAACACACACCAACACACACACACACACAAGTTTGTTTTGTTGAAAAGGGGGGACATAGGCCATAATGGTTTTTATACTGCACAAACTGTATTTTCTATTGCCCTACACCAACTCTACCCCTAAACCTACCCCTCACCGGAGACTTTGTGCTATTTCAGATTTTCAATACACGCCATTCTGTGTGATTTATAAGCGTTTGAAAAGTGGGGACATGGGGTAATGTCCGGAAAAGTCACCTTCTCCTTGTAATACCTGTCATACCTTAGTCATTATACACATTTATGTCCTCATAAACCATATATACCAGTACACACACACAAACACACAAACACACACACTCACACACGCACACACACACACCCACACACACACAACACACACACACCCACACACACACAAAAAACCAACACACACACAACACACACACACACACCCACACACACACACACACAAACACCAATTATGCATTGAATCGTCTTGCTGTATATTTGTTTTTTAATTTTTTTTAATTGAGACACAATCATGAATTGAATAATGAATTTAATGAACATGCAATTTTTGGTTGTTTTAGTGCTTTTTAATAAAGAGATTTACTGGTATTCTGAGAAATGCATGTAAGCAACCACAACATTCAATCAGAATCTCAGAACAAATCATTTGAGTTTTAGGTTTGTTTGATAATAGGGCCAAATGGGTACAGGTTATCAACTAAAGGTTACGTTTGTGCCTCTAGCCCCAAGAAAATGGGACAGGTTCCAGCAGCTCTGGTTTGGAAAATGGATGGATTTTACAGTATGTTTATGGTACTATTCATATAGAATTACCTGCTGTTGAAATATGCTATTGAAATGCAAGCTTGGCAAGTAGTTTTTGGGATTTCAGTGTTTCCCCATTCGGTTTACAGGAAGTGTACTTGCATGACTGGAAATGACTGCCAAGCGAGCTGACTCTGCTTGAAAGGAAAGTGTTTTTAATTAGGCTGTGGAGGGCAAAGGCTGTGAGAAATTAGCTAAAGTTTGGTGAAGGACCATCTATCTTCTGTCCTATTATTTCTTTCACAATCTCTTTGCTGAATGCTGGTGGTTGTGATGCTGTGTTACGTGTGAGGGCAAGTGTGTGTTACGAGCAGAAGTGAAGGTTTGTCAATATTCACTGTTTCTGCCATCTGTGCGCTTTGTCTTCTCTGGTTCTCCGTGTGGAAGTGTGGGGGATGGTGCATGGTTTAATGAGCTCCTCTGAGGTTCAGGCTGAGATGATCAAATGCTGCTCTTCACTACAGTCAGATAACAGATGCACAGCGCTTCATGCTAGCTGAGCTCAGTGCTAGCTCACTGGCTACCTTTACATGCACACCCATAATGACAGTATTGCTAAGAATCATGGACTGCATCTAGTTATGATGTTTATTGTTTATGTGGCATGCAGTTGTTTACATGCAGTTCTCATTTAATACTATGATTGATTAAGTGATAAAACCGTAATGGGGAAGAAGCAGGCCAGCTTGACCCAGTTATCCCATAGGCAGGTGTTGGGAAAGGCTCTGTATGGTGTGGGAAGATATTCTGCAGTGTGATACAACAATGATACATATCCTACAGTAATTCAGTCTACAAAGTCGCTATGCACCATGACTTTCATCCCCTAACCCTAGCATTCCTTTTAGAAGCATGTTTGTCTTAGTGGAAGCTTTGATATATAGCTGATTTTGAAAATGTATTTCATGTTCATGTATTTATTTATTTGGTGAGTACAGGCATGTAATGCATAATGTGCAGTCAATTGGATATGATCTCAAAATAAACTAATTCAAGTTGATGCAAGACCTTATGACCCTGTATTTTATGATAATGATTGACTGATTGTACATGATCTTTACTCATGTGTATGTGATGCAAAGATCCTGTCATCTTCTAGACCCACACTTTAGCCAGAATAGAAGAAATGTGATTCAATTGTAACTGTACCAGAATTAAAATCGCAGTATTCCATATATCATATCCTGATTATGGTGGCTCTGATTATGAATGTAATTAAACACACATGAGCTACAGTACTGCCTCAATCACATTATGAGGGGACATGTCAGTGTGGCCATTGATTAAGGCCGTTTTTTGTTAGCTGAGAGTATAACGTCACAGAATGATTACAGATTTCAGGAAACATCTTTACAGTGAATGCTCTTACAAATTGAGTCTAAGCAAGAAATACAGAGGTTTGAACCTTCAGGAGTCTGAGGCATTTCTGGGTCCTGAAGATGTTTTTACAGGCTTGTGCTATTTCAGTTAGCCTAATTTACTAATTTAAGTATTTGAATCTCGTATTCATATTAAAACACTGCATGCATCTGGTGATGAATGCATCTTGTCTAGTTATGCAATACTGGTGTAATAAGATTGGACAAAATTACCCAGACAGGGTTGGTAATTGATACTATCAAAGCATTTGCATGCTAACCTGTGTGTTACTGTCATACTGTAGTTGCATATTTGACAGTTATTCATTGTGTGCGCTAGACCTCCCTTAAAATAATATTTACTGTACAGATGTTTCTAAATTCACACAAATGAGGGAATTGTCTTTGCTAGCACTCCTGAGTATAGCACAAGTCACCTCATAAACATTATATTGAACATATCCTGGAATATTCCTGTAGAAAAGCTTTGTGGAATCTGACAAAACACACAAACAAGTGTACAAGAGTTACAAGAGAAGAAAATGAAGACATAAATAAAGCATAGAGTCAAAGAAAATAAGTGAGAAAGAGAAAGACAAAGCATGTGAATAAGAGAAAGAGAGGGAGGACTGGAATGGCCCTTGGCCCCTGCAGTGCCTCTCTGGGAGCTCACTATAGATGAATGGGAGCCTGGTGACCCTTCAACCAGAATGATCTGTGAACACATCATTACAGCTCACATCGGAAACCTGTGCACAACCCAGAATTCCCTAATCACTGGCTCATTACAGCCAGAATGAGCTTCCCTGCACAATGAGAGTGCGCCCATGCACACTGATCGAGCGCACATATGGGTCGCTCATGTGTTTATATTTTACCTCACAGCTCCCACAAAACCTGCAATATGATGCAGATGGCTGCTTCTGAATAGCAGTACAGAAATGACAATAAATCGTTTATTTATTTATTGTATGTGGAGAACAGTATACATTGGTAGTTGACTTGGAGCATTTCTCAGAAGTTAAGGAACGGTGAGGCTATACATGCTGTTCCAGCGGTTCTCGGCTCTGCTCTGCACATTCTGTGTGTCGTCCTTATTTAACGCTCCTGATTCAGATCATCAGCTCATTAGGAATTGGAAGGAACTGGATGGATGTTCTGAGTGATGTTCCACAGTCTGACCTGTGTTGCAGTCTGGAATTAAACTGCTGGTTTCTTCTGGCCAGAGGATAACTGTCCCCCGACCAAGGTTTTTTTCTCCATTCTGTCACCGTTGGAGTTTTGGCTCCTCTGGCTTGCTTAGTTGGGGACCCTTCATTTCTGGCAGTATTGTCGGCTTGATTGCACAGATGGTATTTGAAGAGAACTGAACTGAGCTGGATGATGACATCACTGGATCAATGATGAACTAAACCATATGAGCCGAAAAGAGTGCATGTCACACCTCTGATCATCAATCTGCACTGGCTACCAATAGCTGCATAAAATTCAGTGCATTGATAACCACTACTGACTCTGCATCTCTTTACTTAAATTCACTACTTCAGACTAATGTGCCTCTAGAATCTTGCGTTCTGCAAGTGAATGGCGCATTATAGTTACAGTAATATTTAAAAAAAAACATGACCCTCTAACTAGCTCTATCTATTCTGTTTCTTCTCTATTATAGAGATATACTGTATATTGTTACATATTACATATTGTTGCTCTTTTGTTGGTTATGATTGCTTCTGTTGTCCTTATTTTTAAATCGCTTTGGACAAAAGCGTCTGCTAAATGATTAAATGTAAGTATCAATGTAAATGAACTGACTTTAACTGAAATATTGACTGTTTACTATTGTCTTCATTTATAAGCTGCCGTACAGCAGAATTGAATTTTGTTTGCATTTTTGACACACTATTTTTGGGTTTAATACTGTAAAGCTGCTTTGACACAATCTGCATTGTATAAAGTGCTAAATAAAGAAAGGTGACTTGACTTGAGACAGATTCATGAACTGAACTGAGTGTGTCAGATAAGAAAGTCAAGAGAAAATGTGCAGAGCAGTACTATTTTTCTTATTTTATTTATTTATTTTTTACAATTTAATTTGTATGCAGTAGTAATTCAAATTGAAATACTTAAAACTACTTATGTATTCTGAAGTGTTATCAGTTCTGCTGTATTAGAATATGTATTAGTATATGCAACCTTACCAATGACGAGTAAGGCAAAAAGTAAGGGATAATGTGAAGGGACTGCAATGATTTATTCTGCAATAACAACATATTGTTATTGCATTATCCTATTTATTACATGGCTGTTTGCTACATAAGTAAACTAAGTTGAAATATAAACACAGACCAATCAGAATCGAGAGAGAGCCGTGTTATAGTCAGGAATATTCATGTGATTGATACTTGCTCAGTCATGCTTACTTTCCCCCTGTTTCCTACTTTATTAGTCAATATGCTTTGAATTTGTATGTTTTAAGACAGAATTGGTATTGAATTGCATTGTTAGTGTGATTCAGTCCTTAAAATGTAAATGCTTTTTTTAAATGCTTGTCCTTGCTATTAGTTTTGACCTGATGGGAATGTACGTGTATGTCCTTGTGTGTGTCCTCCAGCAAGGATTTGACCTCTGTCTAGACATTCACTGTTGCGCACGCTATGAGCTTATGTCACCACAGGACACTATGATAATTATGTTTGTGCTATTTTCTGCTAATTTAACCACAGTGTATTATGAAAAGAAAATCCGGATTGTGGTTAATTTTGCATGATCAATTCAGCTACAATATTTATGATATTTCAGATTTATATTATAGTTTTCCAGAAGAGAAGGTAATATTCTGTGGATAATTTTTACAATAATGACCTAATAAAAAAAATCATTAGCTAAATGGTTAGCTATGGTCAATGATTTGAGCTTTAAGCTCTCAGCCTTCTCAGACATCTTGATAATTGCACGTAAGTAATTACTTGTTAAAATATCTTAAATGTGCCAGTACCTTTCTTCATGAAATAGCATGTGAAAGAGAGATTCACAGTAAGATTACACTTTTTTCAAGCAGATTCTGGAACAGAACCTACAATAATAACATCATGTGAAGTTTCCTGTAAATGTAGCAATCTGAGCATGATATTCTACACTCTTAAAAATAAAGGTGCTTCAAAAGGTTCTTCAAGCGATGCCATAGAAGAACCATTCAGTCTTCTTTCGCCACAAAGAACCTTTTGTGAAACAGAAAGGTTCTTCAGATGTTAAAGGTTCTTTATGGAACCATTTAGACAAAAAGGTTCTTCTATGGCATCGTGAAGCACCTTTATTTTTAAGAGTGTAGATCAGCTTACTGCATAGACATCTTCATAAGAGATTGTTTAATACACTCATGTATATTGTACAAATCATTAGATTGCTGATGTAAACATGTTTTGCGGTGATGGATGTTTGTATTTTTCTTTAATATGTGAATTTCATCTATATTTAAATCCAGTTTAATCCATTTATTATGTTATAAGCTGTTGAGGAGAGCTCTGTGTGTGTGTGTGTGTGTGTGTTTGGTTCAAGAAGGGCCAAAAGGTTGTAATAGCTGTCAGAGAGAGACACAGGAAGAAAGAGAGTCAGAGAGAGAATCTTCTCACTATGGAAGGTAGCATAAAATTGGGATAATCGCCATCAATTGTGCCTCACAGTGGGCTGCCATTCCTGAAAGAGTGATTCATCCCAACAGAGAGCGGATTGAGTGAGAGGAGAATGGCGCTTTGCCCCCTGCGGGTCCATCCGCTGCTCTCCCACGGTGGGCATATGCATGACATCAGCGGGCTGAATGGGGCTGGCATCCTCTCCATGCCAGATTAAAGCCAAGTCTTTGCCCGGGGGGAGTGAGAGGGGGCACTGCCACTTTTCTGGGGTAGGACAAAAGCCCTCAGATGGGTAGCCGGGAAACTTCACATGGTTCTGGCCAAGTAAGAGAGAGAGAGAGAGAGATATAATTCCCCTCAACTGGCCTCCTTGGCATGGCATTGAGTACATCAATACACAAAAACGAACTCACAACAGCACACACACACACACATACACACACACACCACACACACACACACACACTCTACATTCCACCTGTGTCAGCTTCCAAACGATGCCTGGTGAGGAATTTAAACTCCATGGAGTCTGTCATCTTTCCATAATAAGTGAAATCCTAACAGTGGAAGAAGTGATATTGTTAATGTAACCCCTCTCTCCCGGGTCCTCACCGCCACACCTCGTTCTCGCTCCGAGTGGGTCTCGGGCATGGGAGGCGGACGCACTAACAAGGAGGCTACAGACTGCAGCCACTAGCGCATCTCTTGAGATCAGGGGAGTGAGGTTTGCCTGCACAGCACCTACTAGCTGGCCTCCGTTACAGTCACCCCCCTAATCTTCACTCCCATCTGGGTCACGGCACCAATGTAACCCCTCTCTCCCGGGTCCTCACCGCCACACCTCATTCTTGTGGGTCTTTCTTCTTCATCTTCATGATGCAAGCTACACTCTTAAAAATAAAGGTGCTTCAAAAGGTTCTTCAAGCGATGCCATTGAAGAACCATTTTTAGTTCCACAAATAACCATTCAGTCATAGGTCCTTTAAAGAACCGTCTCTTTAATACCTTTTTATATTCTCAAGAACCTTTTTTCGCCACTAAGAACCTTTTGTGAAACAGAAAGGTCTTTCAGATGTTAAAGGTTCTTTATGGAACCATTTAGACAAAAAGGTTCTTCTATGGCATCGTGAAGCACCTTTATTTTTAAGAGTGTAGAACCGCTCATCTGTCAGACAGGGTCAGTATCCTGTGTCAGAATAATCTCACTCTTCAGAGGCTGGGATAGAATATGACAGTCAGGCAGTTTGATGGCACATTTATGGTATAGATCAGGGTTCCTCAAGTCTTACCCTGGAGGTCCAATGCGCTGCAGAGTTTAGCTCCAACCCTGATCAAACTCAGCTACCTGTGATTTTCTAATGATCCTGAAGACATTGATTAGTATGCTCAGGTGTGTTTGATGAGGGTTAGAGCTAAACTCTGCAGGAAAGTGGATCTCGTGGGCCAGATTTGAGGATCCCTGGTATAGATGATCAACCAGTTGAATATATTACCTTTAAGTAAAATGATGCAGCTATATTTGTGCTAACTTTCAGTGAGCAAGACGATGTGAAGGTGTTCACTTCTGACAGTCTCTACTTTTGTTAATGAATGTTATTTTCATGTGTAGTTTTGGTGACTTCTGTGACGCTGTTTGTTTGTAGTTTTATGCATGTGAGGGCGGCCCTAAAGGTGCATTCGCTAGAGTTTAGCTCACGTTCACAGTGACTAGACATGGCAGATCTGAGCCTGCTGCTGTTTTTACCTTTTGTCCAGCGGGTGGATGGGATGTTCACCACTGCACATTGTTAAAATGATATGGAGATTTGCCTGTTGTCTCACACTCTGTAAGTTTGGAGTATTTCTTATTTTGTACCACATAGTTACATGAAAGCATGCACACTGTGCATGCGGCAGTAATTACTGTCAGTGAAATGTCTGTTTCTGAAAGCTTGGGCTGAAGAACCAGGAAACAAAAGTTCCATAATTCCAGTGGCCAATTAAAACTTTAAAAGTCTTTTCACAGTGGTGAACTTTTGTCGAGTATTCGTGTAATAATGTATTTGACTGTAGTCTTGTATGTCTGAGCACCAGACTCTCACAAACACACACACACACACCATGCGTAACAAATGACCTGAACGATGCCTTCAGAGTAAACTTTGGCAGTTTTATATCATTATTGCCATGCTCTAAAATAATTCTAAGAATAATTTCAAATGAAAATAAATGGCTCTACACTTTTCAACAGCCCAAAAGTTTCACAGTGGATGATAAAGACTATCTCTCTTTATTATTGTTGAGTTGTTTTATGTCAGTCCCTCACACTCACACACACAGTACTCATCCTGAAACTCTGCCAGCTCGCCTTCTGTTCTCGTCCGTTTACAGAACACACCGTCCTCCTGGCCATTTTCGAAGACAGCAAAACTGGCGAAAAAACACATAACCTCAAGTGCAATACATTAGCATATTCAGATCTGATTATTCATAGATGGTAGATTATTATACATAGAGATTTTTAATATTTCTTTTGCATGATGAGTTTTACATACGCAAATCACTATTTATACATGGTAACAGATACACATAATTCCGCTGTTATTCCATGGATTGATTTTACTATGTAAATTCATTGACAGAACACAATTTTAATATTGACATCTTTATTGCACCTGCATTTCTTAGCAGCATGCTTTAAAATAGTGTGCTTGCAATGACAGTGTTAACTAGATTTCTGATTCTAAATATATCTAAGTAAATGTACATTGGCCATATTATATCTTCTGCGAATTATAATGAGCAGCCATGTTTCTTTACGTTGCAGCACAGTCAGGGAGTGAGACTTCTCTCATTCACAATGCATAAATTCTTCCACTTCTCTCAAAAGACATGAAAGTAAGTGGCCGATAAAACTGGGAGAAGAATTAAAGTGAAACACATTGTCAAAGAGAAAGTAAAACACGTCAAATTATGTTAAAAGTCTATTCTCTCAATGGTTACAACTGTGTATTTTGACAAACTATAATTGTAATTTGCTACTATGTCTGAAACATAAACATTATGTAGTTATGTGAGAGTGACATTCTTGGAATTTGTACATTTAACATTCTGTAGTTATGTAAATGAGGCTTAAGAGTGACATTCAGTTTGGAATTGAAGTGCCCTGCATTTTCCCATAAACAACACAGGAGGCAATGTCCAATTCTGTGGTGGCTGAGACCACGTGATAGCGTGAAGCTTGGCTTGTTATAGCGACAGTCTGAGCGAAAATGTAGATCGTTATTTAGCGGGAACCGGGTCAGAGGGCAGGTAGATTGATTCAGACTATGGTCTGTATCGCGGGTCTCGTACTTGATACAAAGTCACGAGACAAATCCTTCACAATGGACACTCGTTTCTTAAAATTCTTTTAAAAAATCATGTTTTGTGGCTCACCTTGGGCTGACTGCATCACCTCCTGCAATGCTTTGCCATGCATGAAGCAGCTCACATTCCTGGCACGATGCACTCGTCATAGCAGGATAATGATTCGTAGTATATAGTGCGCTTGGTAGAAAGCTGACTAGGTTGCAATGTAGTGATGTAGGCATCGCCATCACCCTCTCTGATACCAGTTGCTAACATGAATCAGTTGTAGTCGAAATTCTCATTAATAAGGACCATGCTTGAATGTTTGTGTGCATGCAATTAGCTAACATCATTTAGTATGATTTCTGAGACGTTCGCAACTCTGAACTTAGTCGCCCACTCAAGGCTCTGGAGTCGTCATCCACACTAATGGGTATCCCTAGCGTGAATCAAATGGATCGTACTATGAGCATCTGGGCCCTTTGTGTAGGTGCCGACGGATGGAGGAACTGGACCGTGGAAGAAGTGGGAAGACCTGGGTAGCGGTCTGTGGAGTCTCCGGTAGTTTTTCTCTTAAATGGTCTTTGGATGCTTGAGTTTGTTGTCACTGTTAACTTGGGCATGTGATAGGCCACCAGGATACACTGCTGGGAAACATAACAAGCTGGTCGAGGGAAGGGGAGGTTCTGGTGAATTGATTTGAGTTCCGTGGACCTCAGTGTTAGAGCATGCGTTAGCAGTGCAAAAAGTGTGGGTTTCGAATTCCCAGGAACACACGTACTGATAAAAAAATGGATAGCCTGAATGCACTGTAAGCGCTTGGAATAAAAGTGTGTGTCTGCTAAATGCCAATGAATTATTGTTAAATTATATTCTCTGACTGTTTGTTTTGTACTTGTGAAAAGTGGTTGAGGTTTATCCTCAGTGCAGTAGCAGAGAACGAGAACCTGCACGCGCGAGATAAATAGAAGGAGATTGTGTATGTGTGTAAAGGCTATTGGCTTTGAAAGTTGGTTGAGTTGTTAAAGGGATGTTCACCAAAAAAGGATCGGACTGTATGCGTCTGACAAAGAAACAAAGGCAACACAGCTAGGATGCTTTCATTTTTGGATGTGAACTCCCTTAAGTCAGGGGTGCCCAAACTCGGTCCTTGAGGGCCGGTGTCCTGCAGAGTTTAGCTCCAACTTTGCCTCAACACACCTGCCTGCAAGTTTCAAGAATACCTAGTAAGACCTTGATTATCTGGTTCAGGTGTGTTTAATTGGGGTGTTCTGAGACTAAACACTCAGTCAGGGACGGCCCCCCAGATGTGGGACCGAGTTTGGGCACCCCTGCTTTAAGTGTTGTCAGCAGGGACACCTGCTTCTAGATGATCTCAGACGTTTGGGTGGAGGTTGGAAGCTCATTCCTCCAGAGAGGAACAGACAGAGGGTTTTGACTGGGAGCCAGTGGAGTGAGATCAGGAGGCCTGTGACGTGGATCTGACTTTGCTTGTCTTCACAAGCTTGAGCAGGCAGAGACACAAGCTGAGATGGTGGGATCACCAAGTTGAAACGACACATGTGTAAGCTGTGTATCATGTGCATAGCAGCGGCAGGAGAAGCCTTGTTTCATTATTATTGTGCTCAAATAAAGAAAAAAAATGCAGTGATTTCGACTCACCTGGGCTACTATGCATGAAAGAAAATGTAAGATAAAGCTGGGAAGAATAACATGTAAAAAAATTCTTGTACTGTCTAACACATGAACGTCGCTAGTGTTATATGCTCAAGCAATTTGTGAGCTCTTTCTCCTCAGCTTCACAAAGCAAAAGAGTGTATCAGAGTGAGGATGGTCCTCGTGTGCCTAATGGACAGCCGTCCTGCTGCTCCTCGGAGGACTGGCGTGTAGAATTAGTCTTGAAGAATAAAGCCACACAGGTCTAATGGAAGTATCATTACTTGCCATGCTTATATGTGTAATAAATGTAAGACATTCTTTACATTCTGTTAAATAAGCATTTCAGTTTTGATGTTTTATTATGTATATATTGACCCTGTAATAAAAAAGGGCCTTGAACACTAAACTTGGTAAAAGTGGTGTTGATGTGATATTTGGATGACAAATTTTCACTTAGACATCAAAAATAACAAAACTTTGTGATCTCCATCTGTGTTCCTTGACGCTGATGAGGAGATCTTCCCATAGGGAGACCAGGATTGTCTCATTAAGATGAGCACATGTGCCCATGCTGCCAACTCCTTTAAATACACATCCAATTAAAAATGTGTGATTACATAAGATCGCACATGATCAGCCAACATGAACACCAGAGTGTCGTGTCTGTAAGAAGAAGCCGTGCTAATGCATTTGCAAGGTCTACATGTTCATTTGTCATGTCTGTATCATTTTTGGTACCTGTGCAATTATGAGTTTGTTTGTTTATTTATTTCAAGATGTATTTGCTTAGATGTCAATATGTGGATTAAAGAGGTTTTTATGAGATATGTAGAGCTCGTTGGAAACTTGCTGATGTCTGACAAAATCTCTGCATGATCATGGACAAAACTCGCTTGATTTTTGATTTGAGGACCTTTTGAGCCCTAATTTTACTGCTAACAAAGTAAAAAAAAAGCCCTACAATTTGAAATGACAAAGTGGAGCTGCCATATTTAGGGCTGGTTGTTGATTATCTTTTGACGTTGTCTTATTACCTGTATCTTGTTACTAAAAAGTATCCTTTGATGTTGTACATTGCTTGACTTGCTTTTTCTGATAACACTAAATCAACACTCATAAGAAGCTTTGTCGTATTCTCCTTATGAGCGAACACACGGTGCCATTGTTTGAGTTTTTTTATGTCTTCAGTGCACAGTTTTTCTCAGTCTGTTGTTCTATGACACAACGTGTTTTTTGTGTGCCATCTATGGCTTTTAGAAAGTCTCTTTGTATGCGATTTATCATCTGTGATGATTTGTGAGGATTGAAGCCCCAGTTCGCTCCTTCATCAGTGTGGATGTCCTCGCAGGCATTGATTCCCCTGTCTGTCCGCTTGGCAGTCGTCAGAGAATGTGTCAGACCGGGTGATTTAAACCATGTAAATCATGGTTACATCATTCCGTTCAAGTGAACCCTGGTGATATTCAAAGGGGTAACTCATACAACGATATCTGTTCAGGAAACCCATTTTCCAGGATGGGAAATCCATTCTCTTCTGGAAAGGACACCAGAGGAGGTTCCCCTCATCAGAAAGAGTGCAGTTTTTATATGTTATTGTGCCCAAAAACGATGACAGTATGCGTCCTATTGTGGATCTAAGAAATGCATGGAACCTGCGGATGCCTGGAACGATTGGCTGCTGTTAGCACATGCTGAGAGCTACACAACATTGAAACACTGTCACACTGATCACATGTTCGTGCCATGAAACGACTGACTTATTTATTCTTCTGGCTGTTTCTCTCTGCAGTTCTGGAATCATGCCGAAGCACGTGGAGGTTAGGGTGCACGAAAGCCACCTGGAGCCCATCGAGGCGAGGCCAAGCTCCAAATTGGGAACAATATGTCAGAAGATGTGCAAGAACCTGCTGCTCACGCTGACTGTGATGGGTGAGTGCTCTTCAACAATCCACAGTGAGGAAAGGGAACAGCAGACAGAGAAAAGAAGACAGCACACATAGCATGTTCTGATTGTATCTGGACAGTAAAGGCTCAGAAGAGAGCAGGTGACAGTACATTTTAGTATAGTTCTGAAGCACTGCTGGATACAGAGCGAAAACAGAGGAAGTTACTTTTATATTGCATTGTTGAAGTAATTGAATAGGTGAATATATTCCTCTAGAGTCTTTGGAAGGTGTGGATGGCAGATAGTATTTCCGTGAAGAGATCCTGAGTGGGCGAGTGTGAGGCATTTGTGTGATTATGTGTGTTTCAGGATATTAAAAAAACAAGCTTCTTTTTAGGATTATCAAGGCAGAAAGTGCAGTGCCTCAGCAGGGGTGCGTTAGTTCTGTAGAGACTGTTAGGTACAGTAAGAGGTGGCAGAAGAGTGACTTCACTCGACACAATATCTGAAAACGTCCCGTATGACCGTCTGGACCTGCATTCCCAGACTCTTAACTGGGTGGTATGATTTATTTGTTTGGAATCGCATATGGCCACATATTTATCTATACCTTTAAAGTATGCTCAGGAATATTTTCCAACAGAAGGAACACTCTTTTCCCCATCATAGGTGTGATTTTGGGAGCTGTTTCTGGGATGCTGCTGCGTGTGGCTTCTCCGATCGATGACAACATTGTCATGGTAATTGCCTTCCCTGGAGATATTCTAATGAGGATGCTAAAAATGCTCATCCTTCCCTTAATCATCTCCAGCTTAATCACAGGTAACACAAACTTCATCTTTTAATAAGCTGTCAACAATAAGACTGAAAATGTTAAATACATTGGTGAAACCACAAACAACTAATTCTGCTGATAATTCCTGTCTGGGTGTGTTATATTATACTAACAAACAGAGGGTGAACAGTGAGAGAGAAAGAGAGGTCATCCTTAAACCTTAGGCCTTTTCAAAACATGCTCATCTCTTTCATTTAATTAAGCCAAGATCTACTGATGTAGAATGACGTGAGAAGAACTGTGCTCCATCTTTTTAAGATTATCTTCTCACAGATTCTGTTTGCTGTTGCTTCTGCTTTATAGTTCTTTACTGTATTTAAGGTTTTCTTGATTGTGGTTATCAAAAACTGTTCTTTAGTTTCTGTGCATTCAGTTTAATACTTAGAGAAGTAATTAGTGATTAGATTTTGTGTCAAGAAAGGCCATTGCTTGTGCCCTATATTGGACTTGTGTTCGTTTGATCATGTCATCAAGAAGCGTTGTTTCTAAATGAAAACACAGAATTAAGCAGCCGAAGTCTGCAGAAATAAATAGAGGTAGAGATAGAGATAGAGGGGAAGTTAAAAGTCTAAAGTAGGATGCTATTAAAAGTTTGGGGGGGGGGTCTGCATTGTTAGTGCAGTTATTATCGAACAATTTAAAAAAGTATCTGCTTATAAACGGAAGGACACACTTTATTTAAGTTACCAATTCTCGCTATTATTAACTAACTATGAACTACGACTTCTTCATCACCAACCTCCAAATTTGCTGACTATTAGGCCTAATAGTTAGTAATGTTGTTAAGTTTAGGTATCAGGTCGGATTAAGGGATCTAAAATATGAACATGCAGAATAAGACATTCATATGTGCTTTATAAGTACTAATAAACATCCGATATGCTAGTAATATGCATGCTAATAAGTTTAAACTAGTTAATAGTGAGAATTGGTCCCTATAGTGTACACGTATTTCAATGATTACATGTATTGTGGACATATTCAGGATATAGTTGACATCTGTATAATAAATGAAGTAAAGTGAAGTGTGGCCAAGTATGGTGACCCATACACGGAATTTATACTCCACATTTAACCCATCCAAGTGCACACACACAGTCGTGAACACACACACACACACACACACGGATCAATGGGCAGCCAATGCTGCGGCGTCCAGGGAGCAGTTGGGGGTTCAGTGACTTCCTCAAAGCTCTCACCTCAGTCGTGAGTTATTGAGGGTGGAAAGAGCGCTTGTTATTCACTCCCCCCACCAACAATTCCAGCTGGAGTGGAGACTCAAACTTGCAACCTTCAGGTTACAAGTCTAGCTCTAAATGTTTTACTAAGCCCGATAGCCATTTAGGAAATTAAAATTGGGAGAACAAATGAATACAATTAAAAGGTGGGAATTGAATAGATATCCAGCAGACAATACACATATCTCTGTGATGCTGACTGTGATTTAAAACAATACTATTTGATGTTCACACAAAAGACATATAGAATAACTTTTTTTTTTTTCTTGTGTGTCATATATTTATATACAGCCCATATATATTTTGACATACAATTTTTATGCACAATTTGTATTATTTTAGTTGCTGACCAAAACATATTCAAGTTACAGTCATATAATGAATATGGTCTTAAATTGTACACTCTGAGCTTTAATTTGAGGGTTTCTATCCAAATATAGGAAAGTGAGTGAATTTAAAAACAAAGCTCTTTCTATGTACCTCCCCCTTTTTCAAGGGGACATAAAGTAATTGGACAGTTGACTCAAAAGTCATTTCATGGACAGATGTGGGCTATTCTCGTTATTTCAATTAAACAGGTAAAAGGTCTGGAGCTGATTCTAAGGGTTTCATCTGCATTTGGAAGCTGTTGCTGTGAACCACATCATGCGGTCAAAGATTTCTCCATACAAGTGAAACAGACGATTTTAATCCATCAGAGAGATAGCAGGAACATTAGGAGCGGCCAGATCAACAGTTTGGTACATTCTCAGAAAAAAAGAACACACTGGTGAGCTCAGCAACATAAAAAGGCCTGGACGTCCACAGAGGACAACAGCGCTGGATGATCAGATAATCCTCTCCATGGTAAAGAAAAACCCTTTCACAACATCCAGCCAAGAGAAGAACACTGTCCAGGAGGCAGACGTGTCTACAATCAAGAGAAGACTTCACTAGAGCAAACACAGAGGCTTCACCACAAGCTGCAAACAAGGCCAGATTAGATTTTGCCAAAAACATCTAAAAAAGCCAGAGCACTCCTGGAAAAGCATTCTTTGGACGGCTGAAATTAAGATCAAGCTGTACCAGAACGACAGGAAGAAAAGAGTCTGGAGAAGGCTTGGAACAGCTCATGATCCAAAGCACACAGCATCATCTGTGAAGCGTGGAGCAGTGTGATGCATGAGCGTGCATGGCTTCAGTGGCTCTGGGTTACTGGTGTTTAGTGATGATGAGACAGAAGCAGACGGATGAACTCTGAAGTGTGTAGAGATACACTCTCTGCCCAGATTCAGTCAAACGCAGCAAAGCTGATTGGGAGGCGCTTTATAGAACAAATGGACAATGACCTAAAACATACAGCAAAAGCAACCCAGGAGTTTTTGAAGGTAAAAAAGTGGAATATTCTGCAATGGCCGAGTCAATCTCCTGATCTCAACCCGATTGAGCTGCATTTCACTCGCTGAAGACAAAACTAAAGCAGAAAGACCCACAAACACACAACATCTGAAGTTAGCTGCAGTAAAGGCCTTGCAAAGCATCACAAAGAAGAAACCCAGTCTCTGCTGATGTCCATGAGTTACAGACTTAAGACAGTCATTGCCTGCAAAGGATTCCCAACACAATATTAAAAATGAAGATTTTATTTCTGATTATATTTATTTGTCCCTGAAAATGCAGTTGTAATGGTTGTAATTCCTAAGCATTTTATGTTATATTTTTGTTCAACCCCTTGAATTAAAGCTTAAAGTCTGCACTTAAATTTCATCTTGATTGTTTCATTTTAATTATATTCTGGTGGCATACAGAGCCAAAATAATGAAATTGTGTCAGTGTCCAAATATATATGTATATGGACCTAACTGTATATCTATCTATCTGACTGAGCTAGAGTGGAAAGAAAACTGTATATTAAAATGCATAAAGGCACTGGAAAAAAAATGTTTGAGTTGTGAATATGACAGAATGATTGTGTAAAATAATATGCCACGTCTCCCTAACTAAGGTCTCGCTGGTCTGGATGCAAAGTCAAGTGGTCGTCTGGGTACCAGAGCCATGATTTATTACATGACCACTACTATCATTGCTGCTGTGCTGGGGGTCATCCTGGTGCTCCTCATCCACCCCGGAAACCCAAAACTCAAGGAGAATCTAGGAGAAGGAGCCGTGAATGATGAGGTTTCCAGTCTTGATGCCTTTTTTGACCTTATCAGAAACCTCTTCCCTGAGAACTTGGTTCAGGCTTGCTTCCAGCAGGTAAGAGTTCCACAGGGAACGTTCAGACTCGCTTTATATCAGGAGATTTGAACTACAAATTTGATACAGTATGCATATTGTGTAATACATACTAATTTCTGTTGTTCTTAATATGAACACATTTTTGCTGTTACATGATAGCTGTGCTTTTGGTTCGCATGATAGTGTATGGTCATTAAAGGAATAGTTCACCCAAAATGTGGATTTGCTAAAAATGTGCTCACCTTCGGGCCCTTAAAGATGTAGATGAGTTTGTTTCTTCATCAGAACAGATTTGGAGAAATGTAGTATTACTGAATCAGGAGCAGAAACATCACCAAACACACTATACCAAAAAAGAAAAACACCTCTAAATGTGACATTATAATGGGTTTATGTGGATATATATGTTTTAAATCACTCACATTAAAAGTTGTGGTAATATTTTTAATGTAAAATCAATCAATCAATCAATTTAGGCCTAGCTTACAATTATACTGTTATGTTGAATGGCTATAGTATGTAATTGCTCATTTTATCCCATATGAAATATTCAAAATATTATCTTCATGTTGTTTCCACATTCCTTGGTGATTCAGTGTGCAATTGTATGTATGATACAATTTAGGTTAGGGTGTCATTAATAGCAGAAATAATTACATAATTCTGTGCAATCAACAATCCCAGTACTTTAGTTGTATTTACATTTGAAGTACCTGCATGTAATTATAGATGTATTAAATGTTTAATTTAATAACGTGCATTGCAGCTAAAGACATCTGATATAAAGTGGGAGTGGAAGAATAAATTGGTGTAATTGATTGAGGTGATGTTGAAATGCACAGATCCAGACCGTCGTGAAGAAGGTAGAAGTTCAGCCTGATTTCGATGACACCAACAGCACTGACTATCTGTCCAATGCCACCAAACCACCCCCTATTTTCATAGACAAGAAATCTCTCCAGTTCAAGAGCGGCATGAACGTGCTGGGTAGGGCGACCATACTCACAGATATCTATAGATAATTCCTTCACTTTTCGTTGAAATATTGACTGATATCTGTCTTTCGTTACGTTCCAGGTATAATTGGATTCTTCATTGCCTTTGGTATTTGCATGGGCAAGATGGGAGAGAAAGCTAGGCTCATGATTGACTTCTTTAACATACTCAATGAGATTGTGATGAAGCTGGTTATCATGATCATGTGGTCAGTTGTGCTTTTTATGTCCTCTAGCTGATTACGAAGTCCAGTAATGATACGTTTTATACCGATGGACTCACATTATGGACTGACTCTGTAGGTACTCTCCCTTTGGCATCGCCTGCTTGATCTGTGGAAAGATCATCTCTATCAAAGATCTGGAGGTGGTAGGCAGGCAGCTGGGGATGTACATGGTGACGGTTATTATTGGTCTGATCATCCATGGTGCCATATTCCTGCCATGCATCTACTTTGCAATTGTTCGGAAAAACCCCTTCTCGTTCTTCATGGGCATCTTCCAGGCCTGGATCACGGCTCTGGGCACAGCCTCTAGGTATGAAATTACACTACATGTTCTTTGCATGAATGATATATTCATTCTATGTAGCCATACATTTGAAAATGTTATTAAAATGTAATATTACATGGTCTGAAGGATTTTTTTTATTTGTCTAACGCATCACACAATACACATTCAAAGCAACTTTACAGAAATTGTTGATGTTAATGTTTGGAATACTAACTGTCTACATTTAGCAGTTTAGTGCTTGGCAATAGGATAGTTTACATATGTGTCAATATAAGCAATGAAGTAAGTGCTATATAGTTTATATTTAGGTATCTTAAGGTAGCATAAAACTAATTCGCACAACTCCAGCCCAAATCAAATATAGCGATACATCGGTAACATCACATCTCATTGGTTCTTGTGTCATGACATCATGACCTATAAGAAACAGTCTGGTTTGGTGTTACTGACCTGTCACCATATTTGATTTATACTGAATAAGGAGTGTTCATCACATGAAGAGGTTGCTTCAGAAGATTTGGATTTATTTTATGTCACTTTCATTTCCTTTATGGAACCTAAAACTTTTAAATCCAGAGTGTGTATGAGGTTCTATTGTGTTATGGCCAGTGTAGCCGTATTGCTTTTTGAGTGTGAATTATCTTTTGTTTCTTCAGAAAAACAGTTATACTGGTAATTGTATTGGCAAATATCATCTAGCACTATTTATCATTGCGTGTGTGTGTGTGCTTGAACACATGGTTAATGAGCACACAAATGCTAAAGGGGTCATGAACTGCTTTTGTTTTTTTATTTAGTACTGTACTCTGAGGTCCACTTATAATGTTACCAAGATTTTTACATCGGACACATCATCATTTAGAAGTAATAAGCTATTTATGTGAGTGTTTGGACCCCCTTAATACAGAACGCTGTTGATAGATAACCGGGAGGGTTGTACCTCGAAAGCTAAATGCCACTGCTGTGATTGGCTAACAGTTGTGCGCAAATATGTGGGCGGGGCTTGACAGGCAGTGATGTAGAAGCAGGCGTTCATCTTCTTCTTCAGTTTTACATCATAGAGTTGAAGATTCCACAAACTGTCGTTTAGGCAGACTGCATTCAATATAAGCTGTTTTTAAATTAACAAGAACGTTTTGAGTTCTGAAATTTACAGGATGTTTTTATATTACAATGACCTCTTATATGTCAAAAGATCAAGGGAATTTTGGTTTCTCAGTTCATGACCCCTTTAAAGTTTATAAATTACTATTATGAATAAGTATATTTACAAAAAACTATTGGCTCTCAGGTTAGCTCCAAAAATTCACAAATTGCTAATTATTGCAACATAACCGCAAGCATAATTTATTATCCGAGTAAGAATTGTTTTCCTCTTCTTCTTCTTCTAGCGCTGGCACTCTGCCCGTAACGTTCCGGTGTCTTGAGGAAAACCTTGGTATTGACAAGAGAGTTACACGTTTTGTGCTTCCTGTTGGAGCAACAATTAACATGGATGGAACGGCCCTCTATGAGGCTGTGGCTGCCATTTTTATTGCCCAGATGAACGGAATTTATTTAGATCCAGGTCAAATCATCACTGTCAGGTAAGACAGAAGGGGCTACTTTTCAAAAATATATAATATGAACTAACATCCACCTAATTAATTAATGTCCTGTGCACCAACTAAATATTACAGATAGGTGGAGCTGAGCATAAATCATATATTAAGCATATTTTCCTGTTTTGTTGTAGGTAATTATAATCAACTATATTAGTTCCCATCCGCAGCAGTGGCATAGCACCAATTATTGCTTCTTCTTTTTTAATAAAGCAATAAATAAGTTAATAAAATCTAGCCCACTATCAAAACAATACACATTTTGACTGCTGACACATGGAGGCCATTTGCATTAAATTGAGGAAAATGAATGATTACCTGGCAAAGCGGTAATCTGGGAGCAGGACATAAGGCACAGGATAGCATCAAATTCATTAATGGAGAATGGAGTTTGCACCCTCAGACTGTGAATCTGATTTGGTCAAATGTTTGACAGGGCAGAGGTGGATGTGTTTGCTTCCTGTTGCCCCCTTTGGTTTGTCTCCATAATCACCTTTGTGGATAGATGCTCTTGCACAACAGTCTGTATGTTTTCCTGCTGATACGCATGCTTCCGACAGTGATGATTGGAGTGTGCAGTGCATCTTCTGTTGCTGGTTCCATTTTTGGCTGATCCATATATTTTTCTTGGGTCTTATGTCGCTCCGGGAGGAGCCTCTTTGGGAGATTCGGATCAGAGCAGATCAACTTTCTCGTGTTTTGGGCAGCATGTGGCACTCCTGTCTGGAGATGTGGAAACTCTGGGTTGGGCCTCTAAACTAAGTGCTTTGATTAAATGTGGTATTTCGTCTGAGATTTTGGAGAACATTTTAAATGCAAGAGCCTTCTCTTCTAGACGGTTGTATGTGTTTAAGTGGAGACTACTTTCTTTTTGGTTGCAAACAGCACAACATGGATTCTGTGGGAAATCCCACTTCTCTTGACGAAAGTGGAGGTTGGACTTGTGGCCCCTCAATGGGCCGTGTCAATGGTCTGACTATCTCTAAGTTAAGAATGTCTCTTGGGCTAGTTTCAGTGATCCAGTGTCTTATAAGTTACAAGAGTTGCCCTGTCTTGTGATTACCCAGGCTTATTCTAATTAAAACGGCTCTGGGCTCTGGAGAGGAGCTTAAAGCAGCATCTGTCAATTAAACGACTACAGACGTAGTCACTCCTGGGTGGAGTTCTTTAAATGTGAGTTACTACCACAGCATCTCGTCCCCTAATTTAGGTAACCATGGTTATATTCGTGTCCGAAACATTTTACTTAGATACTAGATATGGTGCTGACAGTGCCATAATGATTTGTGCTTTTTGCTGTTTGCTTATATTTAACAAAAAATCAAATCAAATAAAACACATGTAAATAATCATAATCAAGTACCGTATTGGCCCGAATATAAGACGACCCCCCCCTTTTTCCAGATGTACCTTTTGGAAAAAGGCTTTTTAAAAAACAAATCTTGTTTTTTCTCAGTAAAACACATTTTGTCTTCAGTTATTTTCATATTGCATATATTTTTCCTATTTTAATTTTTGTTTTGAAAGTATGGTAAAAACTGGTCAAATGTACAACAATCATATTTAAAAAATATACACTTTTTGATATACCATTAAAAAAAAAAAAACAATTCAGCCCATCTGAATTAGGACATTTAGGCTATCCATCTAATAGTAGCCCACCAAAATATTATTAACAGTAGAAGTAGAGTTGGTCCCATCAGGCTAACGTGACAATCACGACTCATGAAGCTGTAAGGTTTTCTTTCTTTTATTTTTACTCGCGATCTTTACAACACGCATTACATTACGTATTTCATGGCACTCTCGTTTAATGCGTATTTGGCGCCACCTATTGTTGTGGGTGTATTATTGACATGTCAAAGTCTAGACCCTGAATATAAGACGACCGCGTTTTTTCAGATGTATTTCCAAGAAAAAAAAAAACATCATCTTATATTCGGGACAATACGGTAATCATTTCTATAATGTATATTTTGAATGCAACAATGCAAAATACAGTTCGATGGTCTGTTTCAGTTTCGGTTTCATTTTACTACTGTTCTTTCAAAATGGATGTTTCAAATATCTTGTATTTCAAAAAGGCAAGACTCTTATACTACATTTTAAGGTGTACTGGAGAAATGAGGCCTAGGTGTTCAGTAACTTTTTTAGGCAAAATTCAGAACATCTTTGTCCTTTTTAAGCAGTAGGCTGTTCTTTTCACTTTAAGTTGTTCTGGACTAGGGATGTAACGATTACCGGTTTGATGATAAATCATGATAAAATTCCCCACGGTTAGTATTACCGTTTCATATTTTAATTATCATTAAAACCGTATTAGATTACCGCGATTTGAACAACTTGCAATAAATAAATACTGTCCAGCATAAAACACATTTTTCAGTAACAGTCTCACGTGCGCACAGCATGCAGAGGAGTTTCGTTTTGAGTGAAAACAGGGCGGAAAAGCTGGGAGGTTTTAAAGAGTGCAAAGGGAATTATAGAAATGAATATATGAATTAATTAATTATATGAATGTACCTCTGAAGGTTCTGACTGTCTTCAGAAATGATTCAATGGCATTTTGTTTTCATCTACGCTCCATTGTATAACCTAAAGAAAGTGTTCTTAATTGCAATACTGCTTTGTTCACGGAGTTTACGGGAAACAGCTCTAATTCAGCTTTTCCATGTGCCACCTGCTGTCAGCGAGTGGATTTTCAGAGACTTATATTTACAATCAGCCTGTGTGCAGTTTCTGTCTGGTCAAAAATGGACCGAATTTCCATGCCCTGCTGTAAATTTTGAACGGTTGATGAAAAACAAACTTATGTGGATTCTACACATTTAAACAATTCAGATAAGCTATCTAGAATTATTTATGGAGCAAATAAAATACATATAATCATGTATTAATCAATTATCATTTTGACATATCTTTTCTTTATTTAAAGGCTGAAATATGAGGTTTACCTTTTTATTAAACTTTTTCAAAGCTTTATTTGAACATTTACATTAGATATTTCAACACGCTATTAAACTGTTGTCAGTCAAGTTGTCATTTAAAATCCGAACATCATTGGTAATGTTATTGTTTTAGTGATTATGCAAACAAAAAAGTCATTTTATTTGTTGTTTGTTGATTTTTAAATATACAGTAAAACTTGGTGAAGTGATTTATGTGTTGATACTTTTTGTACATCTCCAGCACATTTTAACAATACCGTGATAATACTGATAACTGTGATAATTTTGGTCACTATAATCGTCATAAGAAATGTTCATACCTTTACATCCCTATATTCTGGACACGATTTTCTAGTAAATGCTTTATGTGTAAAGATGAATGAAACTAAAGTGCTTACATTCCCATCATTTAGTCTTACAGCAACACTTGCCAGTGTTGGGGCAGCGAGTATTCCCAGTGCTGGACTGGTCACCATGTTACTCATTCTGACAGCCGTTGGACTTCCTACTCAAGATATCAGTCTGCTGGTGGCTGTTGACTGGCTTCTGTGAGTATTCTGATTCTACACCTATTTGATCCAGATTGGGACTTTTAAATGTTAAATGAAAGCATTCCCTGAATACTGTCATATTTTAGATGATCCTACTATGAGGATGATCCTAAGATGAAGAAATGTATGTGATTGCTGAACAGAGCCTTTCATCTGTTTTTCTCCTCAGGGATCGTTTCCGTACCTCAGTTAATGTGGTTGGAGACTCATATGGGGCTGGCATCGTCTACCATCTGTCCAAGGCAGAGCTGGATGCTCTGGATGCCCAACATGGGAAGTCTGATGATATAGAGATGATGACCAAGACCCAGTCCTACTATGATGACCTCAAAAACCATCATGAAAACAACTCCAACCAGTGCGTCTATGCTGCTCAAAATTCAGTCTTATTAGATGATTGCAAGGTACAAGTCACGCTTATGGACGTAGCGACATCTACATAACACATCCCCGCATGCTCTACATGTCTCGTTTCTGATATCTTTTGCATGTTTGCATATATGTATATGCACAAACATGTATGTGTGTATGTACATACATGGTAGCTACAGTATATATATATAGGGGGGCTATCTGAATGTGAAAGTACGCATCCTTCAGGTCCAGAGAAAAGAACCAGTCCCCTGAGCGAATTTGCACAAGGATCTGTTCCGGCGTAGTCATCCTGAACGACCTTTTCATGAGGGCGTGACTTTTTGGGGATGAGGAAGTAACGGCTGTAGAAGCCCGACTCGCTCTGAGCTGGAGGAACCGTTTCTACAGCTATTTTTCCCAGCAGATCCATGAACTCAGAGCGCAGGACGTGAACTTCCTTGCTTTACACTAAGGTGGGGACCACGCCGCTGAAGCGCATGAGTCTTCGAGTGAATTGGAGTGAATATCCTCGTTTTATTATCCCCATGACCCATCTCAACACTCCGGGGATGGCCTGCAAGGCCTCGGCCCGCGTGGCGAGGGGTTGGATTAACTCGAATGACTGGCCGCATGGGGGCAGAATACTCATGAGAAATGGAAGAGGAAATTTGCTCTCTTTTTGAAAATGTTTGTGTTTTTTCCCCCCCATAACAGTGGCTGATTGCTTGGGCGCTTGAACGGGCCCATTGTTTGCAACAAACACATTTCCCTCTGTACCCAGAGCTGAACGAGGTGTCAAGAGGTGTAAGAGAAGCTGCTTGAGGGGTCGAAGCAAGACTTGGCCCCATCCTCTTCCTGTTCCGTAGATCAGGAAGACGCCTGAGACGCCAGGTCCAACGGTATCTTGGGGCGGGGTCTCTGGCGCTTTTAGGAAGGGGGGTAGCGTCGGGTCCGAGCGGTGATTGAGGTGACGCGCCCTCGCGTCTGATGAGCCGGAGCAGGGGAACGGTGGGGGTGGCAGGTGCTGGCTTTGCAGGCTGCTGAGACGGCGTAGAATTTTTGTAGGGCCTCCGGGACTAGGATGTAACAAGCGAAGCAGGTGCACTTTGGCAGGAAATGTCACATGCTTGGGACGACATTCTCGTGCCTATGTGAAGCGCTCGCGAATCCTTCGGACCGCCGGTCTGAAGGAACCTTGGGGGAGACTGGAGGGTCAATGAAGGGGGACCTTATCCCATACCTGATCTCCCTTTTAGCATCAGCCATAATGGCGCTCGAGCACCACAAGGCTGGCCATCAACCTCCCGTTCGCTTGAGCGGTGGTCTTGGTGGTGCGCAGAGACAGGTCGGTTGTGCTCCTCGGCTCCCTGAGGGTCGCGGGGTCCAGGCCAGACTCATCAGGACTGAAAGACCTGAAGATGCCATTGAAATGACGTGACGAAGCCGCCTGTTCCAGTGAAGGTGTAGGGCGCATCCAGCGAGAGCTGAAGTGCCGTCCTAAAAGCTGGACGGCATGATGGGCCTTTGCTTCTACAGCCGATAAGCCGTGGGCCGGGCAGCGGGCATGGCGCACGGATAATCCAGGCCGGAGGCAGCTTGTCGATACCATTATATAGCACCAATCGATGGAAGTGAGGGCAGATGAAGAAGCAGTATGGAGGTGGGCGGAGTAGGGAGCGCGCCATGATCTGGTGAGCTCGTCATGGACCTCAGGGAAAAACGGAGAGGCTCGCTGACGAGGGGGATGACCCCCGGTGCCGGCAGGAACCATTCAACAGCGTAGCCCTAACCACTAACTGAGAGGGTTCGATTGGTGGAGACCCATTCTAAACCCAGATATTCGACCGCGCTTTCGAAAGGGAATACGGGACACGCTCGACATCATCCGTCTTTGCGCGGCTGGCCCATGGCCGATGGCCCAGGGGGGGTAGAGGTCGGTCACCGAAGAACAACAGGATCCGCTCGCGTCTGAGGCTGTCAATGACATGCGGTTCATCAGCTCAGCTCGTCTCACTTCACCAAATGAGACCAGATTGCTCGCAAAGGCAGAGGGACGCTGGGAAGGATGGGAGAAGAGGACGGCGCGAGAACTTCTCTCTATGGGGCGAGGGGCGAGGCACGCAGGATATGGGCGTCGTGAGCTTGATTGCAGCGGATGATCAAGTCCTCTGCCCCGTGTTTTTTCCTCACAGATCCCTGGGAGGAAGAAACGGATTGTGAGGGCGCGAGGCGCTAAAGTCACTCTATGAAAAGAAAGCAATCGCCGGAGCGAAGGCGAGGAGAGACTGGCGTTCTGCCAGTGACGAACAATCATTTCCCGTCCTGAGCGAAAGCGGTCCGAGTGGGATTTCCCCAAGCGATAGGAAAAGCACTCCGTGTGGCAGTCATCGGCATGGCAGGGGAGAACTCACACGAACCGCAGTAACGGTTTGCGGGCATTTGCAACCATGCCAAGTTCTTTTAGTAGCTGATCCTTCAGCTAGCAGCATCCCAAAAACTCTTTTAGAATGTGCCCAGACATATGATGTACTCATGGCTCTTCTGCATCGTGAAAAGTTTCATCCCGGAAACACTCGCAGCGCAACATTTGCAACAATGTTGCAAATGCTACCAATTTGGAGGGCTTGTACTACATAGGCTCGGCAGCTACGTGGTTGTTTTTTCTACACTGCACGCACAACCAATGGGCTGTGCGTTCATCCGGCATGATTTGAAAAAAAGGTTTCAGTTAGGAGGAAAAAAGGTCTTTTTCTCCATAGCGTTTTAGCAGACGCAGTACAAGTGTAGTATCGACAGGGAACAGGCTTTATTCAGCTCTGATGTATTTATGATACAGAGGCGTTATTGAGTGACTGAGTTTAAGTGATTATTAAGTTAAGCTTAAAGTTCACATAAATTTGCTGATAATCAGTTTTAAGAACATCAGCAATTAAGCCTTGCCTGAGACTAAACAAACTTTTAGGGGAATTAAGAATGAAAGAGTAGACCAGACCTCTTGAGTAGACACATCTTTATCTTCATGTGTTGTTGTTTGTTTGTTGTTTGGTGTAATAATAGCAGGAAGCCTGCCCTATTTTGTGCTGTCTGTTTGTGCTGCATTGCTTTGGAAGCAAACAATAACTTAACAAAAAACTAACCCAGTTTATCAAAAATGCAATCCATTGTAGAAGCCTTGCAAAGTAACCACTCATAAATGCTTGTACTATTGTTGTACCTTGTTATTTATATTTATTTTTTATGGGAAAAGACTATGGTTTGTTGATGTCATAGAGCAGTTTGTGTATTTGTCACGGAATACTCTACATATATATACAGGTGAATGGACAAATGGCTGTAGTGTCAAGGTATACAATATGTATCTTGGAGCACAGAATTCTAAATGACAGAAACAAAAGTATTCATCACTATGCAATGTTGTATAGTAAAAATTAATCAACTGCACATTGAATATACGATATATATATATAAGATCTATATATAAGATTATATATGCTAAATGAAAATAGAGTTGATTTTATCTAAAAAAGAGTCCAAAAGCAGAAGTGTCAGAGGAGTGGGGCACAGAGAGGAGACCCGGCTGGCATCTTTAGCTGAAGTAGACACTGATCACAAGCATTCATTATGACATCAGCACTGGCAGTTAGATTGTGAATATAATTAGTGTAAATTTTAAACAACAACATTAAGAATGATACTTGTAATGATACCTATAACCATAACAACTCTGATAATCTGGCTGTTAAGCCTGAAGTCATATGTCTTTTCCAGGTCCAAAACGCTCCTTCAGATCCAAAAGCAAACACAAACAGTGTTTAAAGGGGTCGTATGATGTGATTTCAATTTTTCCTTTTTCTTTTGGAGTGTTACAAGCTCTTGGTGCATAAAGAAGATCTGTAAAGTTGCAAAGACTAAAGTCACAAATCCAAAGAGATATTCTTTATAAAAGAGTCAGCCACGTCTACCTAAAACGGTTCATTCTAACACGCCCCCACATGTCTACGTCATGATGTGGGAAGATTTGCATAACGCCGCCCAAATGGTCACGCAAAGAATGAAGGCGTAACTTTTATTCTCACTGTAGTATTGTTGGTGCTGCCTCCATGTCGTGAAGGCGCTGTGTTTTTTTTCGTTGTGAAAGCAAAACTACTTTGTTGGCCTTCCAAAACGAGGAAGATATGGCTTTGTCATGCTGGAGCTGATCTGTGCGGCGCGGAGACAAATAAATGTGGCTCCACCGGATCGGCTTCACCGTGGACGAAGCGGAGTCCAGCCCAGAGTCACATGTGGTTGCCGCAAGCCCTCCAGACACTCCTTCGTCGAATCTGCCAGCCGCGCCGTTCTCAAGCCCGCCACCTCAGCTCACTCTAGCCCAGCCTCAGCTCACTCTAGCCCGGCCTCAGCTCACTCAGTTTCCAGTAGCTGGACTTTTGGCTTGCGCACTCTAGTCCCCAGCCTCTGCTCACTCTAGGCCGCCGCCGCCACTCACTCTAGCCCGCCGTGTGTGACGCTGTGTTCGTTGTGAAAGCGAAACTACTTTAATTGTTTGGTCTTCCAAAAGAGGACAAAACTAGAAAAGAGTGGTTAAGTTGTATTTACAACACGTTCCCGCACCACTTCAAACCAATATTCAGATGCATTGCAGGCACATTTGTATGGAGGAACCGTTTCTGAGCCTGGTAGAGTAAAACTACAATGCAGCTGTTCTGACTCAACTCGGTAAAGGATGTTTTTAATATTTTATAACAGTTGTGATATTTTTATTGTAATGTTAAAACGCGAGTTTTGAGCAGTGTAGTTTGTTGGTTGTTGTTTGTCATTTCTCTGATCACAATGCAGACATGGTTTTATGTTACGCGGCGCGATGCAATGCAATGGTTTTAAAAGACAGTATAAGTCATTATAATACATAATTATGTCCCCACTGGATGCAAAGAATGCCTCGTTAATAATGGTTTTCATGTTTTTGAATCATCGCTCCGGACAGACACGGCATCATCACAGTATGGTAAGGGGCGTAACATTCTGTCACACTGCTTGAGGTATTCGGCCAATCATAAAGCACTGGATAGCTGGCCAATAACAGCACACCTCACTTTTCAGACCGACGAGCTTTGTAAAAATAGACGCGTTTCAGAAAGGTGGTGTGTTTTTTTTTTTACCTTAAATCGCATAAACACATTGCATTACACCAAGAACACAAAATAATGTTATTTTTAGCAACACCATATGACCCCTTTAAATGTGAGAGTTTACCCAAAAACGAAGGGGTTGCCCACGAATCAAGGCAAGAAATGTAGTAACGGGCATCATTAAAATGGTCCATCAGTGGTTCAATCCGTAATTTATCAAGCTACGAGAACACGTTGTATGCAAAGAAAACTAAAATAATGATTTTATTAACAATGCTCTCTCTGCACCGTCGCACCATTTTGGAGAGTTCCCGACGCCGCGAGTTGTGTGTTTGCTCTGAACGTAACCCACACATACAGGCATGTTAACATCAGCAGCAACATGAACAGCATTGTTAAGTGCGCGGAAAACCCACAAGTGCATTGAATCAGGATACTCTCCAAAATGGTGCTACGGTGACACGGAGGAGAAGAATTGTTGAAAAAAGTCATTATTTTTTTTTGGTTTTTTTTGCGCACAAAAAGTATTCTCATAGCTTCGTAAAATTACAATTGAACCACTGATGGACCATTTTAACAATGCCCTTACTACATTTCTGTGCCTTGATCGTGGTAGGACCCTTGCTGTCTATGGAGGGTTAGAAAGCTCTCGGTTTCATCAAAAATATCTTAATTTGTGTTCCGAAGATGAATGGAGGATCTACGGGTTTGAAACGATATGAGGGTGAGTAATTAATGACAATTTTTGGGTGAACTAACCCTTTAATATACAAAACACATGGTGTGCTGTACAGCACTACCGAAAAATCATGATCTTGACCATTATCTTCAGAGCGAAATCTCACTTTGTGTGACAGTGATTGATATTTTCTGAATTGTTAAAATATTGATGTCTTTGGCACTGTAACCAGAGCCTGTTAAGGTTAAGGTGTGCGGTCAATGAATTGTGCTCATAAACGGCTTTTGAGATGGTATTCTCACTTGAAACCGAGTCAAAGCTTTGACCCAGAAACATTACTATCGGTCAATACATCACGACAACGATGGTAACAACACAAAGGAGCAATACAGTATTGTTCTGCTATCAGGATCACTTTCAGAACTGAAAGGTAATAACAGCCATCTGTCTGATTTTTACATTTTACATTCAAAATATCTTTTTGGTTGCATTTGTTTGCTGAAAGGAGCGTACATTTGCTAAAAGTCTCAGAATTCTTTGCTCCAAAGCTCCGGAGAGATCTTACATTTTCTGTTGAACATTCACATGGATATGCACTCAAATCTGTCAATAACTCTTTCAGGTAACCTTGGCAGCCACAAACGGCTCAACCGCAGAGTACACACTCGTTGAGGAAGAACCTTGGAAAAACGATTAATGCAAGCACACAGACCCCAGCACCCCAAAAGAGAGAGAAAAACAACCTGTATTCATGCACATAGAACAAATGGGTTTTGTAGTTTGTTTGTATGGTTTCTATTCTTTTCTAACATGTTTAACAATATTATATTGTCTCATGTAACACAAGAATGTGAGGCCAAAAGCTCACACATGCAGCTGACATAATGTTATTGAGGCAGTTACATAAATTATTTGCGATGCTAATAAACATATACATCAATTTCCAAACGTACATATTTTGAAAAAGGGTGAAAAAGGTGAATTGTTCAGAGGGAGAACAGACAGATAGCAAAGCTTCTTGCAAAGCCATTGCCCACTGCTCTTTATATGATGGAAACCTGCTCGTCTGCCTCTAGTTCCTTTGGCTTCACAGAGGGGGGGGGGGGGGGGGGGGGGGGGGGGGCACCGTAGCACCTCTCGGTCCGAACAAATCTTACAGCCGCTTCTCAAAAGGCTAATATGGTGTTGCTAGGATACAAAAGTAGGGCCGGAGGCGACCGCACACAGATGGAAGGAAAAGCACAAGTCGCGTTTATTTGGAGAGCCTCCTCCCCTGGAGCTGCTTTTATCACATCGCTCACAGGAGTGGGGGGTTTTCTGTCAAGGAAACGGATAGTAGGATGTTTCTCGTATGTATGTTGGTGAATCAGTGGCACAATAGCACAAAAACCATTCAGGCCATTATATTTACCATTTCATGTCTTACAAGAGCCCTTTGCGTCATCCAGATGTACTGAAATATGCAATGCATGCCTTACGTTTAGTTCACGATAAAGCACAAATTGTCAATTTTTGTTGTACAACCAAAACATACAGTGAACATACAGCTGATGGCTTCAGTGTTAAAAATCATCAACCTTTGAGATAACAGAAGCATCTTTTCAAATAGCATGCCTATTTTTATGATTTGGTGTGGTGTGTGCTAAACCTGGACTGGCATTATTAACGACTCCATTCTGATTATTCATATGTCCAGTATGCTGAGAGCACACAACCCGTCTAAAGTACATCACTGCCTTTGTCCACAAACAATATATATTCAATTTGTATTCTACAGTTCGTCTAAAGTTTTTTTCCTTCCACTGGTGAGATATAGAGATATACTCAGGCATATAAAATATATTCTCATTTTTTTTCCAGGAAAAATTTTGTTAGGGAAAGCAAAAACATTGCTAATGCTAAGGCCCAGTTAGCCTGCTGGACTGGTTACTGTTTACCTGTTTTTATAATCCAAGTAGATTTAAAATACCTAATGGCTCCATTTCTTTCACTGCAGACATCTTTTTTTCTTTTTTCAACATCTATTTTAAATTAGCTGAAGTTCTTACCTCAGAGAGATATCGTCAAGGCTATTGTAACTATTTTTAATCAGTTTTTGAGCTTTGGAAAATCTCATCTAAATTAACTACGAAGCCAAGTAGTATTACAATGGATGAGTTAAATTGTCATAAAGAGGATGATTTTGTAACTGAGCTGAGCCAAAACGCTACCTCTGGATGTATTATCCTCGTATTCATCTCTGACAGCATCTATCCCTCATATTGCAAACGACTGTTTCTTAGCCCCGTCATGCTGCAAAACACACATAGGCCCAACTTTCCATCACTTCCTGTCAGCCTGATCAATCAACATGCACATTCCACATACCTCACTATGCCAATCAGAGATTCAGAAATCCAGACGAACACACTTCTTCCCTGTGTGTGATCTTTGATCACAATATTCTAAAAATATAGTTTTTTTTTAATTGTGTATTTGGATTATTTTAAACACTACCCTGACAAAGCTAAACAAAGATACCAATAGGACTCTACCCCTAGTATGTCTAATTAATTTAAGACATCTTGCTATGATGCTTTGCGTACTAAACAGCTCTTTGATGTTCCAGTGTTCTAACCCTTGCCAAGAGAATAAATGCCATATGAGCACAAGTTCATGTTGCCACATTGTATAGTGTGTGGAATCATAATGTGAATTTTAGATGTTGTGAGTGTTGCCCATCAAAAGGCAGACGTTTGAGACTTCTGAGATTGTTTGGTCATTGAGCGTTGAGCCACTCTTGCGTTTTATCTATCTGTTAGATCTGTTAGATGCATGGACATTTAGTGTTTTTGCACCAGTTTCTTAAAAAGCATGAATTTTAAAGTGCCTCCTTGCACTTTGTGTATATATTGAAGGCAGGGGTGTCGCTAGTGGAGGAAGAGCGGGCCTGAGCACAGAGCCCTGAGCTATTTGTGTGGCCCCTCAGGGTCCTCTCCCCCCAATCCACCCTCCACTGAGGGGACCACAGTCCACGAGTCCTGGCAAGGGATATTGACCCAATGAAATGTGCTGTACAGCAGGCCCAGAAAACCTAGCGAAGCCACTGATTGTAGCTTAGTTGAGATAGTGTTTAATTGATGTCACAGTTTTAATGAAGTGTTTTTGTAATCCTATAGAAACTATACCCACTCTGAGCTGCATAAGGTGCAATTCTATAGTGAAATAGAAAGGTAGTACTTTGCTTCAGTTTAATTCAGACTAGCTCTCTCAGCAATTTCATATCAATTATTCTATATGATCTATGTTTGGAATGTTTTTCCCTACATACATTTATGTGTCCCTAAATTTCTATGTAATCTAACATCAGACTCAAAAAAGAAGATATTTGTATATTATATATAGCATCTCCAAATATTGAAGCTATATTTTTGAAGATGTTATACAATAAACATGTCTTAATTTGATGATGAGAACATGTAAGAACGTGTTGTCTTATATATGCTTTTGTGTTATATTTACATCAAAAATATGTAACATCCTAAAGTTATGATAAGACATGCTGAATTTGAATATACTTGATGATATAACCACACTGTATTAAGTCTGTGTTGAGCCACATCCACAGTATCTGTAAAACATTTCTCAGTTTCTTGCTGTCCGTCTTGCACTTGACTTCCCAATGTTTCTTTTCAGTGTTTCTGATGTATTTTATACATGCACACAGACACACACACACAAACATTTACAGGCAATTGTGATTATTTTTCTAGAATAACCCAGGTTTATTATTCTGACTTAATTGTGTACATCTGGAACCATCATTAGTAGATGGTTTGCATTTCTTACATTGGTCTTATACGTAAACCCATATGTTATTTTCTCTCACCCTTTTTGTGATGTGATTATTTTATGTAAAGGGAGAAGAAACTATAGTCAAAAGGAAAGTGGTAAAATAAATGATTTCCTGTTTCTTAGCTGTGAAATAAAAGTGAATTCATGCATATCCATATGTGTTGTACCATTGGTGTACATACAGTTATTATAACTAATAAATGTTGATTCATAACTAATTAAAGTCTTTTTTATTGACGTGATAGAGTGTTTAATACAGGCAAATGAGGATCTAGTGGGGACGGGGGTTTGGAACTACAATAGTAGAGTGTGAAAGTACTTAAAGTGAGTCTATGCCAGTGAATAATATGAATAAGCACGTGTTCGCACCATAGGAAATAAAGAGCAGTGGACCGAGAACAGAACTCTGAGGGACACATCGAGAAACCAAAGCTATAGGGAGAGAGTTTTCAGGCCGTTCCTGAAGCTGTGGGAGTGTTAAGTTCAATTTCAAGTTCGGTTTATTTCTAAATCACATTTAATCACAGCCATAGGCCAACCAAAGTGCTGTATAATTACAAAACACAGATTACAAGATTACAATAATTACAAGTACACAGAAATAAAGAAAAAATCAACAACCAATTAGAGACAATAAAAATGGGATAAAAATTACATGTTAAAAGCCGAGACAAACAAATGAGTTTTGAGACTGGATTAAAACTCAGACAAGTGGAAGCCATTTTAATTTGAGTTGGGAGATTATTCCACAATGTGGGGCCAGCCACTTCAAAGGCTCTATTACCCCTTGTCTTGAAATTCACCTTAACAGTACAGAACAATCAAGCAGTTTTAGGACCTGCTGTATCAAACGTGACAGCACTCTAAAACAAATCTGTAAAACTAGGGTACAATATACTGTATTGAAATAAATATACTGTATTATAATATAATATACTGTATTTATTTTTTACAGGTGTTTTACCAGTATTTTGAATTGTACACGTCATTGCATTGTGTTTTAGAGTTAACAGAAATGTCCACGAAATTAATAGATAATGTCATGTGTAATGAGCTTCCAGTACTTTTTCTGTTATTTTTTTACGGATTTATTGTTTACAGTGAGGAGCCAGTCAGTGCATGTCGCTAACAAGTCTGCATGTTCTGCGTGTCTCTGTGTGAATCAATGGCGTGGTTTCGTCTGCTACACAATCTCAAAGGCACGTTAACGCTCGCCATCCCGATGTACAGTATATGGATAGTTCACATGAACTTCATCTCCAGAGCTGCTCTGAGAGTCACTTCAGCAGCTTTACACCTTTTCATTTGAGAAAAACTACCGTCAAATAAACACTGCAACACAAAGATCTTCACTACAAACCACCAGAATAAAATATTGGTAAAAAAAAAATGCATGGATAAAATAGATTTCATGGGACCCTAAATTAAAAGGTAGGTTACTCTGTAAAGTTTCATTGTGAACAGACAATCTTACATTCATTCTTGAGGCCTAACAAACATGTGGAAAGCATTTCCTTCCTCATTAATGGTAAACTAATACTGTGAAAAATGTTGACATTTTATGATATGACTGAATATCTATAATGCTATTATGATATAATGATATTTTTGGTAATGATTTGGGCCAAGTTGCCCAGCCCTGTTTAGAACATAGTGTGTCTGTTAATGTCTCCTTTCACAGAGGCTGGAAACTCAGAACAGGGAAGCTGTTAAATGTCCCAGCTATGCTTACAGGATGGAGACTCATAACAGGTTTGTATCTGTTGCTGCTTCATACTTCTAAATGTTATGTCCTCCACTGCAAGGAGACTTTTTGATAGTTTGTTTTTCAATTTGAAATGAAATAAGCAGAAATGAGAAAACGGCGCCTTTATTAGATTTTTTTTTCTTTTTGTTCAAAAGTAGAAACCGGAAAAACAACTTAAAAATAAATGTTCCACATGTGGGCGGTCATGAGACAGCACTTTGCAGATTGGTCAACCAAAAATTCTATTAAAAAATGAAAAAATGAAATCTCACTTTTGTCTTTGTTGTTGTTTTAATGGGGTTTTTTTTTCAGCGAATAAAGGAATTGTTTTCTTGTTTACACTTATTTCATTTCAAAACGAAACGAGACTAGCCGCCGAGGTCAGGCGCTGCAGTTGCTCAAAATCGGCTGCGAAAGCCTTAATGTCGACACACTTTATCATTGGTTAGATTCTGTGATGACAAGCACAACGTGTGTTGCGAGTTTATTCTAACAATTCAATTCCAATAATACTCACAAATCTGTGTTTTTATAACAATAAAAGCTTTTTTAGTGTAGTCGCACTGTCATCTTGAGTAATTTTTATCAAAAACACTGGTTAAAGCATATATACCCACACTTTTTTGGTATTTAAATAGCATATGCTAATGTTGAATTTATTCTTGAACAGATGACGCTGTTATAAGCAGTATATAAAAAGTGTTTCTGTTGTTCATAAAAACGTTTCTGTGTATTTGACAAATATTGCATTTAATCCACTTCATCTATGATAGAGTATGCAAACACCACGAGAGCGTCACTAACGGGAGCAGAAAGTGTCTGACTTGACGTCTCTTCTTTTAATTCCGCCCCGACTGCAAGCGGTTACTCTCACCAGCCGGTGGCAGGCTAGTGTAGTTCATCTCGAACAAGCCTATTCTCTGCCAATAGCAGGATCACATGAGGGCAAGGGAACCGCATGACTAGACAGGAACTATGACTATGACAAAATAAGAGACATGAAAACAATGAGCATGAAACAAAACACAAAAATGGACATACAAAAAAACTCCATGGAAAATCCTTAAATGAATGCTATTCAGAAAAAAAATATATACTAGCCTATATAAAAATAGTGCCATTCATTACAAACAACATTTATGTTAAATGCCGAGCCTAAACGATTTTATTTTAATCGAAACTGAAACTGCACCATGTTGGGCTCGTGCATCTCTCATTCAGTCCAAAGTTTCCATATTTGCAATGTAACATTTGGATGCTAAACTATTTATGTAGAGAAGGCTTTGTACTTCAGTCAGGAAGAACTGATGATGGCACAGTTTCATTTTCAGCTGGCCAGTCAGCAGAAAGGGGGGGTTAATTCTCGTCCAAATGTACAATTTAAGTAGGAATCAACCGATATGTGTTTTTCAGGGCCGATGCGATACCAATTATTACAGATCAAGTAGACCGATAACCAATATATACCAATATATATGTTTGGTGTAAAAATGAAATGAATGTCAAAATTAAGAATAACAAGGCCTCTGACAAAAAAACTTTCTTTAAATGCTTTTAAACATATCTTTAATTCTGAGAACTGTTAATAATAACATTAAATAAACATTAATAATAATAATAATAATAACATAAAAAGTGCAGGGAGCACCCAGCAGCATTCTGTAAACTTTTTGAAAAACTTAAAGAAGTAAACAATAACAAGCAACAAATAAACAAATAATAGAAAATAAATGTAATATGTAGCTCCCTTAAGTTTAATAAGCTAATAAAATGGGTAACAATTAGTGGTCCCAATCCAGCAGCACCAGTTTGGGGCAGGAAGCAGGAGCTGCTGGCATGCTCTCAGTGAGCATTGCTTCATACTTCATAAAATAGCAACAATTCACTGAAGACACATTCATAGGGAATGATGCGTAGGGTTGGGTCCGTTTGAATTTATTGGTTATGATTCAACTATATGATTCTTATTGTTCTAGTTTGATAAAAAAAATAAAAAAAATTCAATTAAAAAACAACAAAAAAAAAAACACATATAGATGTCAAACATTTATTCTGTGTTTTCTTATAAAGCATTCTGTTGCAGCTATTAATTAAAATAATTAATTAAAGTTATTAACGATATTCAGTCAAGATCAGTGAATGATTTTCTTTAGTTCTTTGATAACATTAATGACAGGCAGCGTGTTTATTCTCTTTAACACCGAACGCACGCAGATCTAAAAACTGTATATGTGTGTTTTCTTTCTCATCTGTTTACGTTCAATTAAGACAAAAATGGCTCTTTATGATGATATACTGACGTAGTTTTCTGCATACTGGTTGATAAAGGTGAAAGAGAAGTCAGTTCCAGCCTGGAACAATCTTTTATGCAGTGGAAATGCATGGAATGGTTCAAGAACGGACACAAACCGGGAATCTGCACCGAGACCGCTGGTCTCTGTTCTCTGTGCTCACACTGCGCTTCAGACATCTGCGCTGCACACAAACAGGGTGAAAGTTCTTTCCGTTCCTGCACTTAAATAATTTTAAATCGCATTCAAATGCGAACGCAGGAATTGTTAAGCAGAATCGAAATGTACACATCTTATAGAATACCCAGTTATTGGAAATTTGGAACCAGTTCAAAAATGGAACCGGTTTTCGATACCCAAGCCTACTGATGAGTGGTCAGCAAAGACATTTTCTTGCTTCTTTGGAAAGTAGCTTGAAGCGCCCTTCATTCTGTCTCCAACACTGAAGTGGATCAGCATATCAGTCACTGGCTCCTGGAGGTACTGATGTAACTCATCCTCAATGCTGTTCTTGGCCAACAGATCACCAGTGTGGGGGTCAAGAAGAGAACTGAAGATCTTGTCTATTTGGCTATGGCAGGGTGTCTTTTATCTCCTTTCACTTTTAGGGGCCTGGTCTTGTGCAGAGGGCTCCTCTCCATCAGCCTGCTGCTCTTGATTGGCTCTCTCTGTTTCAGACTGCTCTTGTAGAGCACCTTCTACCTCTTCTTTAAGGCATCCTTTGGCCTTGTTTAGTGTAAAGGCATAGGAGAATCCAAGACTCTTATAATGTGGATCCAAAAGACATGCCAGAAACAGTTTTTGAGGCTTCAAGTTTGAAGAATCGTTTGATTAGGGTCTCCCCATTACCTCCCTGAGCGATCTGATGCTCTGTGTTGATGGCCCTTCATCTTCAAGTAGCATCTTGAGCACTGTCACACTGGGAGTGATGCTGGACACAGATGAATTACTGTAGCTCACCTCTAGTGTCACTTCCTTAATGGAGATGAGGGTTTCAACCAAATTGGACACTGTCTCGCTGGTGAGAAGCTGCACATGTAAAACTGCCATGTTTCCCAGAGTAGATGTTAAGAGCACGCTTTTGTTCCAATGCCCTTTGCAGCATGTGAAGTGTTGAGTTCCACCTTGTTGGGACTGCCTGGATTAAGTTGTGCTCTGGTAGGCCAAGGTCCCTCTGGAAGTTTCTCAGACACTGATTGGCCAAGATGGAATGTTGCAAGTGAGTGACACAGTTCTTTAGCTTGGCAATCACATCTATAACAGCTCTTTGGCTGTCCAAACCATCATTCACCACCAGCTGCAACGAATGTGCTGTGCAGCTGAGGTCTGGAATATCGGCGAGCCTCAAGCCCTTTGTTGTATCTTTTGTTCAACTCGCTGTTAACAATAACACGTGCACAACAGAGTTTGCTCATGGACTTCTTTTTTACTTGTCGTATGAACTCAACTCACCCAGGTACAGAGGACACATGCGCAGTACATTTGCGGGCGTATCCACTACACAAACTGTGTGGGGGTGTCCTGGGCTAAACCATTCACTCTTCTTAAACTTTGAACAATACATTACTCAAATCTGAAACAAAGGCAGTATGCTATAAACACTTAATACTTTTTAAAAAACATTTCTTAATACTTAAGAAAGATCATAATCTTTGAAACGTGCAGGTTGTCTGATGGTATGTCCAGCTCTTGTGTGTTGAGAACCTGGGGTAGTATTTCCTTCCACATGTTGGGGAAACTCCGTTTGAACAGGCTCAGGAGCTGCATTGTCACACAGGTCATCATCACTGTACATGGGGCAACTGGGTTGTGTATCATGTATAACTGACCTGTCAGGTCTGAGGTGGCGCCTGTTTCTGCGGTAGATTATGCCCGATGATGTGACTACATCGTATGAGTGGGGCTCATCTCTGATACTGACAACCACAGCTGGTTTCCATGTATTTTTGATTCTCAAATATACTCTCTGTCCCCTCCTGAGGGCTGGAAGGGGAGCTGCTTTTCTATCTTAATGATTTAACATTTTTAAATAGTTTGCCTGTCCTAGTACTACTACAGGATTTCACCATGTGGTTGCTCAAGCTGCTGCTGTGGATCGTTCTTTCTTCCGCTGTGATCAGCACAGCTCCTCGATTGATGTAGTACGGCAGACTTGTACAAACTTAGATTCGTAACTAAACCTCCGCTGTTTTTGCTCAAACACCCGGATCTCATACGCCGGCTGAAATACATTCATCATGGGTCTCGTTGGAATATCCGAATCACTTCTATTAATCCTGATTGCAGTGGACAAATTCGGTCCTTTTGGTCTACTAACCCAAGACTGCCTAAAAACGCTGGGAGGTCTGTTGATCATGATGCTTACTCCGTTGCCCAGGTCAAATTACATGCCTCCTGCACTTCGTTTTGCATGTGACTATTGACTATTTTCATTTAAATCAAACAGTACCATCAGGATATGAATACGTATGTAAACCTCGTTGTTCTGGTAAGGGAGGTGGTCTTGCACTTATTTATCGTGACAGATATAAAGTCTGTCCGATTTCGATATCAGAGCCATCAACTTTTGAAATTCTGGCTGTACAACTTAAAGGTCCGATTCCCACTATTCTTGTAGTGATTTATAGACTACCAAAGGCATCTGCAATGAATACTTTTTTAAATGAAATTTCTACTATTTTAACACATCTGTGTACCCTGTCTCCGAATATCATGTTGATGGGAGATTTTAATATTCATTTCGATAATACTGCTAGCACTCAATATAATTATTTTAAATTGGTTCTGGACAGTACCGACCTTTTTCAGTATGTTAACTTTCCAACACATAATAAGGGACATATTTTAGATCTTGTATGCTGTTCTGGTGTTATACCTCATAACCTTACTTCAACTGAATTTCCTATTTCGGATCACAAGCCTATATTCTTTAATATTTCCCTTTCTTTGGCAAGAGTTAAACCTCAACGCTCTGTTTCATTTCGTAATATCAAAAATATTGACCTTAATGTTTTGGATGGTATGATTGATTACTCTGTAAACCAGCGCTGTTTTTCTACTTCTACATCTGATTTGGTACTCTCTTATAACAACAGTCTGCCTCAAATTCTTGACACTGTGGCTCCTCTGAGAACCCGCAATGTATCATGTTAACCCTTCTCCTTGGTATACTTCCGAACTCCGCCATCAGAAGGCTTTAGGTCGTCGATTGGAGAGACTATGCAAAATAACTGGCCTTGGAGTACATAAACAAATGTATTCTGAACATCTGGTTTCCTACAAGGATACATTGGAAAGAGCAAAATCATCGTTTTATGCAAATATTATTGCTAATGGACAGTCTAATACAAGGACTTTGTTCAGTACTGTTAACAAACTGTTAACACTGTTTCACTTTCTCCCACTCAATATGTGTCTTATTCTATTTTTCTAAACTCTAAGATTGACAGTATACATTATGAATTACTTAATTCTTTTTTTAGTCTTAGTTTTAATGTCTAGTGATTATCAAAATGGACATAACCATATTTGTTGGTCTGCAAGTACTTTCTCTAATTTTGAGCTGCCCTCAGTTGATTATATTACTAAGCAGATCATGAAGTCTAAGACTTCCACCTGTTCACTTGATCCCTTACTTACTGGTTTAGTTAAGTCCTGTATCCATTCAGTCTCTTCTATTATTACCTGCTAGCTAGGGTCGCTGCCAGAATTTCTCGGATGGACACCAACTACAGGCGATCCGTCTCAGGTGAGGGGCAGTTTTACAGCGGTTATTTTGCACTTCATTTCAATATTTAATTTTGTTTATTAAACGCAAAAGTTTTGCCTTAAAAGCATTTCTAAATTCAGGTCATATTTACAACAAATGAAAAATCAAGCCAAAATAACGAAGTGGCCAAAAAACTGTGAGCTATGGAGTTTGGATCTATCAGCACTGTAGCTGATCAATATAATGCCAATTAAAATGGAAATAAATACTATATTCAAAACCCTGCTGAGTAAAGTAGACAATATGTGTAATGTCAGCAATATTTACTTAAAGGAACAAAGTATACATTCTTCTAAATTATCAGTGTCTTATATGTTTTAGGTTGAGTATTAATCCTGCATTAATGTGCATTACATTTTACTACTGGATATACACTGACGTTATTTGGCAGAATTTTTTTTGTAGCCTTGTAGCCATGTTAATAAAATACAAATAGCCTACCATACTATAGCTGATTTTACTTGTTTTCTATGCTCCAGATACCTTGCCACAGGTGACTCCTTCAGGTCAATCGCCAACAGCTTCCGTGTTGGGGTCTCCACAGTCACCAAGATTATCCCTGATGTTGCCAATGGCAATTTGGGACTGCCTCGTGGAAGAGTTCATGCCTGTGCCCACCACAGAGGAGTGGAGGTCAATTGCAGTGAAGTTTGAGGAGAGGTTGTAGTTTCTTCTTTGCTGTGGAACTCTTGATAGGAAACATGTTGTCCTGAAAGTGCCTCCTAACTCAGGATCCCAGTTTTACAACTACAAGCCAACTTTCTCCTTGGTTCTCTTGACAGTTGTGGATGCCCAGTATTGTTTCAGGGTAATTTATGTCGGGGGCTATGGGAGGACCATAGCCATATTTGGTGGGATTCTTGCTAACTCAGCTTTTGGTCAAGCAATTTGATCAGGCACCCTCCAACTCCCAGCTCACCTGCCACTACCTGGAACTGACCACCTCATGAGAGCATTCCCTGGGCGCATCGCATCTTTAACTACGGTCTGTCCCGGGCTCGGGTGGTTGTTGAAAATGCCTTTGGGATCCTTTCATCCCAGTGGAGGATGTACATGCATGCCACTGAGGTTCATCCTGATATTGCAGAGATATGTGTTAAAACCACTTGTGCTCTCCATAACTTCCTGCGGAGGACAACCCAGACACCTGCAGTGAGGATGAACATCCCAGCTGGTGAGGTGGAGCCACTGCCAGGTCTGGGAAGACTTGCTGCTAACAACTCAGCTAGAGAGGCCATCAGGGTCAGGGAGGCCTTCACATCCTACTTCTCTGCTGAGGGAACAGTCTCATGGCAAGATGCTGTCTAGTGCAAAAGCATACCCTAAACTGTTCATGAGCCACATTCCTGACTATCTGTTTTGAGTCATGACATGTATAAGGCACGTTTTGTTTCCTTTATACTTTAGTAAAAAAGTTACAAAAAACCCACTTCATCCTTAATGAACCAAAGTACTGAAAACGGATTTGTGAACATATTTGTAAATTGTAACAACAATAAATACACATATACAATCCATTAAAGTGTATTAACTGTATTCAACTACGAATAAAAAAGTAAATAAATAAAAACAAAGCCTGCTTCCTTCCTTGCAATGATTACCACCACCCTTCTGCTGGCTCCAAATTCAGTGTCACAGTGCATGATTCATATATCAGTTTATGTATTTGAAATTTTACAAATTATTTTTGTTGGGGTGGCAATCGCTGTAAGGAAGGAAGCAGGCGTTGGAAGAAAAGCTCATCCTTTGTGGATGACGGTGGGGGAGGTGGAGATGCCCTCTGCAGACATTCAAGCAGCAGCCTTTCGATCTCAGCCTCGCTCTCGCTGCCCCTGGCCCTCTTCTGAGTCCTTCTGTCTGTATGAAATAGAAACACACATTCTGTGAATATACTGAATTGATTCCATCCATGGAATAGTTTAGATTTTTTTCTAAAGTTTGATATCAATAAATAGAAAAAAATACATTACAACTTTGGTCATTTACATACTTCTAGGTGGCTTTGGGAAAGCAGCAGCTGCATCATCAGTCTCAGCAGAGTCAGCAGCAGCACTCGGAGGCTCTGCCTCACTGCCATCTGCTGATGGATCATTCATGTCTGTAACGTGACAATATAACAGAGGTGTCTTGGTTTTGTCTGACAGATACTTGAATGATGGTTATTCAAGCTTTTAGTGTAAATTACTACGCAAATAATTTTAATATGTAATACATTTCCAACCATGATAACATATTATTTGAAATATCATTACTGATCTAAAAATACAGCTAGTTATTCTTACATAAAATATTTTCTGTGTATTTTCTGAGTTTCCTGTGTTTGTTTATTCCCTTGTCAACCAACCTCCCATCTCACTGTCTGACGGCCCTGCTGCTGTGTCTTCACTTCTTCCTGGCAACGTTACTTCTGTAGTATACTCTACAGTCCCGTTTTCCTCGACCACCCACCCCATGTTACTACTTGTCTCTCTCGTGGGTAACGAAGGGGTCAAGGAAAGACAAGACCGCAAAGTACTTCCGCTTCTTTCCCTGGTTTGCTCCTGACCCACTCTTTTTTTCTGTCTCCTTCTTTTTCTCCCTGACATATGTGTCCCTGAGGCCCTTCCACTTTCTACGTATTGTCTCGTCTGACAAGAAACACACGTAAACACAAATCGCTACTAGTAAACCAGACACATATCCCTGTTAATGCCAGGTTGTGCTAACTTTGGCTAATGCCAGGGCTAACCAGTTCATAGTAATGTAAACCTCACAACTAGAATAAAGTTACAAAGGCATATATTTTCATTACTTACCAGGTAGTCCGACTTCCTCGCTCATTTGTTTCCAAGCGATCTCCTTATTTGTCCGATATGAACTTGTATCATTTATTTCGGGGTGCCCGCAAACAGATACAATAATGCACTCCTCCATTTTCTGATTCAACCAGACATGCCAATAAGCTCTTCACTGATTGGCTTGCGCGAGTTGAACGCGTCAGGCGATTTTTCCGCGCGAGTTGAAATTTTTGAACTTGCGCGGGAGACGCAATTGAGGCGAAAATCTTGCCTTTGCGGCAAACGCATCGCGCATTTCGCATCATTCCCGTCATTCGCGTCACCTTGCGGAAAATTCGCCTCTATTCGCGTCTTTGCATTGACTATGTATGTAATCTACTCGCGCAAATAATTAAATTCGCATTTGGTATGAACACACAATAAGATCATTCTTGATCTCTGGATCACCATCATGCATGTTCACATTTTCCTCCTTTGGGGCTGACTGATAATCTTCTGCTCTCCAAAGAAAGCTGGGACCTGCAATCCATCTTTTACTGTGCATAAAGGCCTTGACATGCATTCCATGTGAAGCATCATCTGCAGGATTTTCCTTGGAGGCAACATATCTCCACTGTTGAAGCAGTGTCCTATCTCTTATGTAAGAGACCCTATTTGCAACAAAGGTTTGAAAGCTTTTGTTTTCATTCTTGATGTACTTGAGCACAGTTTGACTGTCAGCCCAAAAAACTGAATTCTCCAATTGAAATCTTAATTCCCTTCTCAACATCTGATCCACTTTAACAGAGAGAACAGCTGCTGTTAACTCCAAACGAGGAATGGTTAGAGGTTTAAGGGGAGCCACTCTGACTTTACCAAGCAGAAATGTTACATGCACTTTTTCATCATTGTTTCTCATCCTAAGATAAGTAGCCATCCCATATCCTCTTTCAGAAGCATCTGAAAAATGATGTAAACAGGCATGCATGATTTGGCCGAAATCTGTGGGTTTTAAGCATCGGCCTACTTGAAACTCTGCCCAAATCAGAAATCCAACGAGTCCACTGTCTTTGAAGTGTTGGAGATATATCTTCATCCCAACTAAGATTCTGTCTACACATCTCCTGTAGTAGAAACTTAGCTGGCAGCATAAGAGGAGCAATAAATCCCATAGGGTCATAAACTGAACTAACTGTAGACAAAATCCTCCTCCTTGTACACTGATGGGGTTTCAACTGCAGTTTAAATTGAAATGTATAAGCTTCTGCACACCACTGAAGCCCCAAAGTTCTTTCTACGGGCAACTTGTCTCGGTCTAAATCCAAATACTGGATGTCTTTACTTCTGTACTCTTCTGGAACTGATTGCAGTACTTTGCGACTATTACTAATCCATTTGGTAAAACAAAATCCACCCTTTTAACAAAGAGCAATAAGATCCTGCACCATGGCAGTAGCAGCCTCATCCGAGAAGATGCTCTTCAAGCAGTCATCTACATAGAAACAATCAAAAACAGTTTTGATCACTTCTGATGGAAAAAGGGATTGATTGTCCTCTGCCGTTTGTCTTAACACATAACATGCACAACCTGGAGAAGGCACTACTCCAAACAGATTAACTATCATCCTGTATGTAGTGACTTCCTGCTTCAAGTTTCCATCAGCCCACCATAGAAACCAAAGACAGTCCACATCTTCTTCTGCTACCTTGACCTGATGAAACAGCTTGAATGTCGGCCATCAAAGCTATGGTTTCCTGTCTGAATCGTAACAATACTCCCAAAAGTGAGTTCGTAAGATTGGGACCTTGCAACAAGTGCTTGTTGAGTGATGTATCTCTAAATGTTGCCCCACAATCAAACACAACCCTCATTGTTCCTTTCTTTGGATGTAATACTCCATGATGAGGAATGTACCAAACTTTTCCATCATCATGATCCAATTGATATTCTGGCACTTTTTCAGCATATCCTTTCTCAAGAACATCAGAAAGGAAATCAGTATATTCCTCATGCAACCGTTCATTCCTTTCAAGCCCTTTTCTCAGACCATTGCATCTCTGTTTGGCAACACATAAGTTGTTCGGCAGTACAACTTCATTATTCCAAAATGGTAGCCTCAAGCTATAATGACCATCCTGTAGTTTGACCGAGTTTGTAATTATTTCCATAAACTGCAGATCCTCCCTTGACATCTCTTCTTTCTCGACAATGTTTTCACTGAAGTCGTGATTATACTGACTTTGGAGCAATTCTTCAAGCCTCCTAATAGAAATCCTGTTGACGGTAGCAAAGGGTGTACCAATTTCATCCCTGCAGTTACTGCTAGTTTCTGAAAGTCCATTAACAACCCACCCCAGTAGGGTTCTAATGGCATATGGTACATTACCATAGAATCAGAATCTGAATGAATCAGAATCAGAATGAGCTTTATTGCCAGGTATGTTTACACATACGAGGAATTTGTTTTCGTGACAGAAGCTTCCACAGTGTAACAGAATGACAGTGACAGAACAAAAAAACACAGATAATAAAAAATAGAACAAGTAAATAAGGAATAAAATTATATAAATTGACAGTTGTATGTGCAGGTATATTACAATAGACAGTTTTTGTATGTACAGGTACTGAATATTATGTGCAAATTTGAGGTGTAGACTGAGTATGTGTGTTAGATAAATAAGTGTATGAATGATTAAATAGTGTGTGTTCCACAGTTATTGTTAAGTGTTCATGAGATGGATGGCCTGAGGGAAGAATCTGTTCCTGTGTCTGGTCGTTCTGGTGCTCAGTGCTCTGTAGCGTCTACCAGATGGCAACAGATCAAAGAGGGAGTGTGCTGGATGTGAGGGTCCAGAGTGATTCTGCCAGCCCTATTGCTCACTCTGGACGAGTACAGTTCATGGAGAGAAGGGAGGGTTGTACCAATGATTCGCTCAGCAGTCCGGACTACCTTCTGTAGTCTTCTGAGGTCAGATTTGGTAGCTGAGCTGAAACAGACAGTTATTGAAGTGCAGAGGACAAATTCAATAATGGCAGAGTAGAACTGTCTCAGCAGCTCCTGTGGCAGGTTGAACATCCTCAGCTGGGAGGGAGGAAATACAACCTCTGCTGGGCCCGTTTCACAATGGAGGCAATGGAGGTCCCATTCCGGTCTGAGAGATTGTAGTGCCAGGACTGAATGACTCAACTTTAATCACGTGCTGTCACATGGATGGTGAGTGGGGGGGGTGCAGGGGTTCTCCTGAAAGTCATGATCATTCCACAACTTTTGAGGTGTGAGTCCAAGTTGTGAGACTGCACCAGCACAGCCAACCCCCTGCTCGACCTCCTGTCTGGTAACGCAGACTCGTCACCGTCATGCAGAGGCCGTGGTCGTGGGTCCGTACTAGCAAAATTCAGGAGCTGACAGACCCGCGCTCGGGTCTCTAGAGTGCAGACGTGTGTAGAGAGAGAAGAGCATTGGGGAGAGAACACAACCCTGAGGAGATCCAGTGCTGATCGTACGGGTGCTGGAAGTGTATTTTCCCAGCCTCACTAGCTGATGCCTGTCTGTCAGGAAGCTGATGATCCACAGACGGAGGTGGGCATGGAGAGCTGAATTAGTTTGGGCAGGAGGAGGTTTGGGAAGATAGTGTTAAAGGCCGAGCTGAAGTCCACAACAGGATCCTCACATAAGTCCCTGGTCTGTCTAGATGATGCAGAACATAATGCAGTCCCATGTTAAATGCATCGTCCACAGACCTGTTTGCTCATGTAGGCAAACTGAAGAGGATCCAGCAAGGGTCCAGTGATGTCCTTCAGGTGGGACAGCACCACTTTTTCAAAAGACTTCATGACCACAGACTTAGAGCCACAGGTCTGTAGTCAGTAAGTCCTGTAATTTTGGGTTTCTTTGGGACGGGGATTGTGGTGGAGTGTTTGAAGCATGAAGGGACTCCGCACAGCTCCAGTGATCCGTTGAAGATCTGTGTGAAGATGGGGGTTCCAGGCACAGGATTCTGTGCCTTTTCCTTTTCGCTCGGAAGACGGGCGCACTCGGTGCATTAGCACTGATCTGAATGCAGGTGTGGGGAGAGGGGTTGCTGGACGTGTGAATGGGTGTGTGGAGAGGTGATTCAGGGCGGGTGTGGGGTGGTTTTTTCATCCTGCAGGAGAACTCGGTCAGATGTCTGCAGTGTGATTATTCACAGTGCAGGGGATGGTGTCTTGTAAATTGGTGATTTCTTTTAGACTGTTCCACACTGATGCCGAGTCACTGGAAAATAATTTAATCCTTATTTTTTCAGAATAATCCCTCTTTGCCACTCTGATCTCCTTTTACAGTGTGTATTTAGCCTGTTTATACAAGACATTATTCCCATTCCTGTGAGGCATCTTCTTTGCTGACGGAGCGGTCTGAGTTGGCAGTGAACCAGGTTATCATTGTTGTAAAGTTAAATGAGTCTGGTCGACTGCACCAGTCACTTCTACGCATTGACCATGAGACTTCGATATAAGATGTTACAGTCTTTGTGAGCTCGTCCAGATCGGTGGCAGCGGTTTCAAAGACACTCCAATCAGTGAGGTCAAAACCAGCTTGTAAATCCTGCTCTGCTTCATTTAGATCAATCTTTTTACTCTAATACAGTTTAGCTGATTTCAGGTTTGCCTGTAGGTCGGATAGTGGACAAGAAAAGTCACCGAATCGATCCCAACATAGTGATCGAGAGTCCCAAAGCTGCGCGTGGAACAGTAGTGCTGCCATTCTTTATTGTGAGTAAACAGTGATCCATTATTACGGTTTCTGGGGGACATGTGAGTGCTGTCTGTATTTTGGAGTTCACGGGACGAGAGTTGCTTATTAAGTCCCGGGCAGGTCCACCCCCGATTGATTAGAAAAGAGCATCGGCTCGATCGTTCAGGGTGTGGCTGTTTCTGGGTCTGGATCCAGATCAGTGAGTGTGCTAAAGCCGCGCTCACATGCGCTTGCGAGGAAATCGTACAACTAAGAGAGATTCTATGACCACGGAGCAAAATTGCCCCGGCGATACTAGGAACGGATTGCAAGTTAATGAAGGCCACTTCTAGATTGGAACAGCATATCTTCTTTAACGCTGTAACATCTTTACACCACCTTTCTTTGATGTAAAAACATGTCCCGCCGCCGTGCGCTTTCCCCGTTGAATCTGCGTCGCGATCTGCTCTAAACAGCTGAAAGCCGGGCAGATGTAGTGCGCTGTCCGGAATGGCTTCATTCAGTCAGGTTTCAGTGAAACACAGAGCAGCATTACTTTTCCGGGAGAGCAGAAGAAGTTTGTCTTTTTTGTTGGGTAGAGAGCGGAGATTCGCTATATGGATGCTTGGCAACGGCGTTCTGAGTCCGCGCTGTCTGAGCTTCACGAGCGGGCCGGCTCACTTCCCCCGTCTGCGTGTCATGAAGTTCTTGATCAGCGCAGCTGCTCCCCCGACTATAATGTCCAGCAAAACATCAGAATAATAAAAAACCAGTGAAATATCGGGTGGTGAGTACTTCTGGATGTCCAGCAGTTCGTCTCTGGTGAAACTGATTGCAGGTATATAACTAAAGACAGGACAAACTAACAAAAACATAAAAACAACTGCGGAGCACGCCACGGAGGCAGCCATCAGCGTCGGCGCCATCTTACGTACTAGCTGTTTATTATTTCCCAAGGTTCCATTACTTGAGATGCGTTAGCTCCAATCAGTGGATCTACTGTATATTGGCTTCAATGTGTGGAATTTGTACTCTGTCCAAATATAGCCATTTGGAAATTTACTCCTGTGTTACTATATTGTCTGAATTGACAGGCATTTTCTTCTGTGTATACACTTCAGGAAGGAAGAAGAATTTATTATTGTTGATACCGCTTACCAGTAATGACAAGACACAGGCTGTTCTTGCCCCATAGTACGTAGAAAAATGTTAATCCTTTTTCCTCTAACGTTGAGCTCATTCATCAGCTGCTCTGAACAAAATGAGGGTGAACTCCCAGGTTCCAAAAAGGTGTAAGTCTGAATCACTTTCTGACTTCTGACTGATTTTACTTGTACTGAGACGATTGAAAGCAAGCACTTTTCATTCCCAGCCCCTGTATGTCCACATTTGGGTAGAAACTATGCTGCTCCTCTTTTCAGTATCCATTACCTGTGGATTTACAACTGGCAACTTGCGATATATGAGCAAAACTGTAGGATGCATTTGCTTGCAGACTTCACAGACAAGGCGATTATCACATTCTTTGCTTACATGTCCTAACTTCAAACAACTGAAAAAAATTCCTTTTCCTTTCAAAAAGTCAATCCCTTCTCGCTGTGACTTCTTCTTTAAAGCATAACACCTTTCTAAAACATGATACTTAAATACAGTGGGCCCCCCAAAAAAGTATTTAGTCAGCCACCAATTGTGCAAGTTCTCCCACTTAAAAAGAAGAGAGAGGCCTGTAATTTTCATCATAGGTATACTCAACTATGAGAGACAAAACGAGAAAAAAAAAATCAGAAAATCACATTGTATGATTTTTAAAGAATTAATTGGTAAATTCCAAGGTAAAATAAGTATTTGGTCACCTACAAACAAGCAAGATTCTGGCTCTCAAGGACCCGGAACTTCTTCTTTAAGAGGCTTCTCTGTCCTCCACTCGTTACCTGTATAAATGGCATCTGTTTGAAAAAGTATATCAGTATAAAAGACACCTGTCCACAAACAGTCACACTCCAAACTCCACCATGGCCAAGACCAAAGAGCTGTCAAAGGCACCAGAAACAAAATTGTAGACCTGCAACAGGCTGGGAAGACTGAATCTGCAATAGGTAAGCAGATTGGTGTGAAGAAATCAACTGTGGGAGCAATTATTAGAAAATGGAAGACATACAAGACCACTGATAATCTCCCTCGTTCTGGGGCTCCATGCAAGATCTCACCCGTGGGGTCAAAATGATCACAAGAACTGTGAGCAAAAATACCACACGGGGGGACCTAGTGAATGACCTGCAGAGAGCTGGGACCCAAGTAACAAAGGTACCATCAGTAACACACTGCGCCGCAAGGGACTCAAATCCTGCAGTGCCAGAAGTCTCCCCCTGCTTAAGCTAGTACATGTCCAGGCCCGTCTGAAGTTTGCTAGCGAGCATTTGGATGATCCAGAAGAGGATTGGGAGAATGTCTTATGGTCAGATGAAACCAAAATATAATTTTTGGTAAAAACTCAACTTGTCGCTTTTGGAGGAGAAAGAATGCTGAGTTGAATCCAAACAACACCATACCTACTGTGAAGCATGGAGGTGGAAACATCATGCTTTGGGGCTGATTTCTGCAAAGGGACCAGGACGACTGATCCGAGTAAACGAAAGAATGAATGGGGCCATGATCGTGAGATTTTGAGTGAAAACCTCCTTCCTTCAGCAAGGGCATTGAAGATGAAACGTTGGCTGGGTCTTTCAGCATGACAATGATCCCAAAACACACCGCCCGGGCAACGAAGGAATCGCTTCGTAAGAAGCATTTCAAGGTCCAGGAGTGGCCTAGCCAGTCTCCAGACCATAATCCCATAGAAAATCTGTGGAGGGAGTTGAAAATCCATGTTGCACAGCGACAGCCCCAAAACATTACTGCTCTAGAGGAGATCTGCATGGAGGAATGGGCCAAAATACCAGCAACAGTGTGTGAAAACCTTGTGAAGACTTAGAGAAAACGTTTGACCTCTGTTATTGCCAACAAAGTGTATATAACAAATTATTGAGATGAAATTTTGTTATTGACTAAATATTTATTTTCCACCATAATTTGCAAATAATTCTTTAAAAATCCTACAATGTTTTTTTTTTGGATTTTTTTTTCTCATTTTTTCTCTTATAGTTGAGGTATACCTATGATGCAAATTACAGGCCTCTCTCATCTTTTTAAGTGGGAGAACTTGCACAATTGGTGGCTGACTAAATACTTTTTTTCCCCACTGTAACAAGCAAGTCTTGTTTTAATTGGTTCTTGCTCGCTGAACAAGTTCTTTGTTGCAAGTTTTTAACTGGAACTGAGGCGACAACATTTGTAGCAAAACTGTTTCCCTTGAATATCTTACCAGGTTTGCTTGCACTTTGTTGTTTGTCTTGAATGCATCCAAACACAGGATCAGATACCATCTTTGCATGTCGTTCAACGAAATCCACAAGATGTGAGAAATTAGCTCTTCCTTGGATCAAATCCATTATCTCACAGGCTCTTTCTATTCAACGTTCCCTCAACTTGAAAGGAAACTTCATTAAAACAGTTCTCATATTACTTGGCATATTGAGCTCTTGCATATAAGAGATATCATCAGTAAGATTACAACATGAGCACAGAAACAAGGAATATGCGTATAACCCTTGTGTGTCCTCAGTCTTTATCGAGGGCCAGCCTAAAGCTTTATACATATACGCAGCAGCGACTTTAAATTCATTACCAAATTGTTCCTTCAGAAGATTTTTAGCTAATGATTAACCTGTTTCAGGATCAAGATGTTAGCAACTCCGAACCAATTTTTTAGGTTGTCCTGTGGTACATTGAGTCCTTTCCTCAACACCATGCTCAAACGCACGAATAAAGGGTACATAATGGAGTGGATTACCATCAAAGACTGGAATCTCTCTATTTGGATGTGTGTAAGATTGAGCTTGATGTACCAGATATGCAGTGAGCTCCTCCTGCCTTTTCAAAATTTCAAAAAGAGGTTCATCTTGAGATTGAAAAGGGTTTGTAGCTTGTGTTGACATATTGCCTGCTGTTGGTGAGTACTGCTGTCATGAGTGTTCAATCCTACTTTGTGCTGCATTTTTGTTGATTGTGATGGAATATTAGAGGTAGCACCAACTGGTTGTGATGGAACGTTAGAGGTAACAACAACTGGTTGTGATGGACTGCTGTAAATTACTCCAGCTGTACCCACTGATATTTGACTCATTGGCACATATGCAGTAGCTTGTGGATTTAACATATTTGGTCTTGTTGAATCAAAAAAATAAATTTCCTGTCACATCCCTTGATGTTTGACCCTTTGTTACTTCTTTTCCTTTAGAATGAGAACTACCAGTATGTGAACATTTGCTATGGCTGTCAAAAGTACTCAAAACAGCAATTTTTGCAGTAGATGCTGCAATTTCAGGATCTAAATCTAGTTGATCATTTTGTTTCCATAATTCCTCCTGCTGTGTTTCAATTGCATGTTTAGTTTTCAATGCAGCGGCATGCGCCTCAAGTGCAGCTCTTTTTGCCTCGGCCTGTACATGAGCTGATACAGTGGAAGAACCGCTGCTATTGGAACCGTACTTACTATAGGCAGTGGTACCCTTTGAAACATTTGAAACACTGTCCTCTGGGACAACCTCATCATTAACATTTACATCAGTAACCCCCTCAGAAGTTTCCTGACATGTTACAGGTGTGGACAACCATATATTTAGATGTTAAATAAACAAATTTTTTGGAATAATTTTTGCCTTGAACTTTTTTCTATCATGTTTCTCAGTTTCATTATCAGGCAACAAAGTCAACAAGGATTCATGTGCTTCCTGAGTCTCTAAACATAACTCATTGAAATGTTCAAATACAATTTGTACCTCAGACTCATATTCTTTGTTATCTTGCATCAACCTTTTAATAGTTTCTATCATATTATTTGCTTTGTTCAGTTCTGCCTTTCTTAGTGCTTTCAATGAATCAAGCTTTTCCACCAAGGCCTTTGCTGTAAGTTCAACTGGCCTTTTTTGCCTTTGAGATTCATTATCATTACAAAGCTGTTGTTTTTTTCACAGCGGATTCCTCCGCATTCACAGACTGTTCATCCATATTACTACAATATCACAACAACCATACAGTTCAAAGAAATATTCAACCTTTGGCAACCAATGCATTGGATTTATGCTAGTTTTGTGTGCACACATAGTAAATGGCCATTACATTCTGATATTGTTGCAACAATGTACCTTTTAATCCAATACCGAATCACAATCCAACGCAAATCCAACAGCCATGACGTCACTACCGGCGCGACTATAGTATAAATAGGCGCCGGGAGAACACATCATCCTCTTCTTCATCGTCATTGACTGTTTTGTTTGAAGCATGCATTTCTGTGGTAAGAGCGATCTCTTTTCATATCATTATGGCGCGCACTAGCAAAGCGTTTAAGAGGATGTGTGCATCCGTGTTGTCATTGTTTAACATCCGATGTCACACACGATCTATGCGCTGTTTGTTCGGGTGAAGATCACGCACGCACGCGATGTCTCAGAGGGGGCAATTTCATTTTCCAATGAAAAAGCTCTGCTCTCGTTTGTCTCTCTTTTCGAGGAAAGACGGGCAGCCATCTGCTTCCCGCGATTCAGGACCCGCTTCTGCTGAGGCACGGAGGAGAATGAGCTCGTTGGGATCGCAGGTGGATTTGGCAGATGAGTTTGAAGAGGGGTTTTCCCTCTCACGATCGTCGGCTCTGGACGAGAGTGAGCCGCTGGAGGATGATGTTATTTCATTAACATTGTCTGATCCAGGGGCCAGTGCTCTGCTGGGTTCGGCCCAGAAAAAGTAGGAAATATCTGAGGAGGGCAAAGAAGCTGAGGGTGAGCCTTCCCAATCCTCCTGCCCTGTGAATGATGAGCTTTTGAAAGTTATGGATCGTGCCACGGCAAGGCTTTACTTGCCATGAAGTGGGTGAAGAAAGTGACGTCGCAAGGTCATCTTGATGAACGTTATTTTTTCTGACCATAACCTTCCAGCTCAGGTGAGCCTTCCTTTCTTACTGGTTTCCATACAGACATTGAGAAGGAATGGAAGAGGCAGTTTTTTCCTCACGCATCCATCGATTCTAGCATACGAATTATGCCAACATCGAGGCGATGCACGAAAGTGGTTATGTGACAGCAGCAGCAGGTCGAGCTGTCACTTCATTGCACACGATGGTGATGTTCCAAGCATATCAGGCTGACCTGCTGAAAGACCTGGATATAAGAGGTCCAGGTCTGAGCCCGAACAAGCCAGAGGTCCTGGCCCATCTCGGTTTGAGGATCAGAGACAGGCACAGAAGGCTAGTGTTGCGGCTTGCGCTCCTCCCCCGCCCGTGGGTAGGGGTAGGAAGAATCGCGGGTCAAAGGAAGGTAGGTAAGAGACCTAAGGGATGTGATCCAGACAGGGTGTCAGCGCTTATGTCTGGATCAGAGTGATACCTCAGTATCCACTCATTTCCTTCGGGGGTCTTACATCGGCCCTTATCTTCCCCTTCCTAATTCCCCTGTAACCACCATCTCCACCTGACCGAGGTTAGGTGGGAATTTCCTGCATTACAGTCTCCTATACTGTTTTTGTTTTGGGGGATGTTTTACGATCCATTTCTAAATATATTTATATATAATATATATATATGTCTATGATATGTGTGTGTATTTAATGCGCTGGGGGTTGTGTGTATAATCCATCTGCTAGCTTTCTTTGCAGTGTTTCCCGGGACCAGTGTGTTCTGTCCCTTTTCTAGGATAAGTCTTGGTGAGTCTTGCAGTGTTTATCTCACTCGTCGATATATGTCCATATGGTACGATAAGCCGGGTTTTGGCTTCATACTTCCTGGATCATACGGCCAAAACACAGGCTTCTGCGGGAGCATTATGGTCATTAGGCTGCAAAAAATTCCTGGATGTCCCGGGCTGGGCTTATGCATTCAGGCTGCCTTCGTCTACCGTATCTAGGGCGCGCCTGAGGAACCTCCCAATCACAGGATATCCCCTACTTGCTGATTTGGGCATAGAGGGGAAGTTAAGGTCACTTTCTAAAATCTACATAGCGGTACAGTGTTTGTACGTTATGCTTGCACTTTTCTAAAATCCACATATGTGGTAAGTGTGCACGTTATGCTTTGACCACTTTTTTGAAATCCTGTATGGTAAGGGTTACAGGTTATTAGCCTCTTTCCCTTTCTCTGAGTTGGTTTAGACCCGGTACCTTGGGCTCCACTCAACCGGTGTGTCTCTAATTTGACACACTTGGAATTATCGCTCCCCTCAACATTGAGGGTTATCGTGAGCATGGTGCTTTCTTTCGAGCATTTAATTCTCTCTGAGGAGTTGGATTCCTAGCTCCATGGGCTGTTCTCATGGTAGTGTTAGCAGTGCTCCCCTTTACCAAAGGGTTACCTGGAATGAGCAACGACATTCCTCTGAATTCGGAGTTCTCCTCTCACGAGAGTTGAGTCTCTGTTTTTCCAGAGCACCTGGAACCAGCAGCATCAGGCGAACTAGGCTCTTCTTCTGCCTCTCTGATGCGCTGAGTGTTTTGCTAGCTTGCAGTACGCTTACCCTTCCGATTTCTAAAGATCGTGCTGTAGGTTGAGCCCCCTCTCGTTGAGAACTGGGTGTTGTGCTCCCTCAGCTAAGTAACTTATTGCTAGCTGTTCCACCTTTGGACCATGCTGTAGGTTGAGCTCCCTCTCGATTGAGAGCTGCTCCCTCAGATACAGATTTACTGCTAGCCACTCCAGCATTATAAGCCTTAAGATGGAGTTGATGACTTCTCAAACATAGCGTTTTGGGATGCACCATTTCCATCTATGCGGCTGCTTTTCAGAGTGCCACGAGAAACCCCTTAGAACGGTATTGTTTAAATCCAGTTATGGAAGTGTGCACGTTGAAGTCTTTGTACACTTTTAAAATACCACTGTGGTAAGTTCGCCACGCTAGTACTCTGCATTCTTGTTCGAGGAATTCTGTATGGTAAGAGCTACGTGGCAGCAGCTGCGTTGCTCTTTCTGAGTGGTTTTTAAAAACCCCTGTTCCGCCTTGTGGCACCACTCCCCCATGTATCTTGGGATACCTACTTTAACAGGGTGGGGCTACTAGGGGTCTGTTGAGAAAGTGCATTCAGCTATAAGAGAATGTGTGGTAGCCCCTGTGTGACAGCCAAGACTTAGTATGATTCTAGGCTCCTGGTCGTATTCCCTTAAAGGAATCTACTCCTGATTCCAAGCATTGAGCTCTACCCCGGGCCCAAGAGTCTGGCCCTAACAGGTAAGTATTCTGGGGTATGTAGCATATTTTTTGTGTGCTTTGGCTAGGGAAATAATGTCACTGACAGCCATATAAACGTCCCCAGGGGCAACTCGGACCATGCGCACCCCCTCCTATGGTAGATTTGGTACTTAGTGCTCGTCATGGTTTCTGGCATGCACTCCCCTCAGCATGGCGGCATGGGTATACTGTTCCCCATAGCAACCCCTAGAGGACGCAGGTCGAAGTTCCCATGAAAGGGAACGTCGCAGGTTACTTATGTAACCACGGTTCCCTGAGTAGGGAACAAGACACAGCATCCTCTAGGCTTCCTGCCATGCTTCAAACGCAAGCTTCAGACGAAGAAGTAAATGATGTGTTCTCCCGGCGCCTATTTATACTATAGTCGCACTGGTAGTGACGTCACGGCTGTCGCCGGCCAATGTGTTGTTGGTGTTTTTTCAGTGTATGCTTCAGACATGGGTCACGACGAGGCGTTCCCCATAGCGACCCCTAGAGGACGCAGAGTCTCGTTCCCTACTCAGGGAACCATGGTTACATAAGTAACCTGAGACGTTTTTGACAATGTTACGGCTTTTGTAACATTAACAAATGAGCGTTGTCGCTGATAACAGGAGTGAGCACGTATTTAACGCATGCAAAAACAGAGTCCAGGCATACTGACGTACGTCCAAGCAGAATGTCTTTATTTTGTGCAAGTGAATAATCAAAGCCTCAATCTTTGTCTCTCCTTCCTTCGTGGTCATAAACATGTACACATAAAGTGCATATCTTAATATCAAAATGTCTGAGGACGGGTGCCATTGTTATGGCTGTTTTCAGCCGTTCTAGAGCTGCCTGCTGTTCTGGATGCCATTGCCAGTCTATATCTTTCCTTAGCAACAGCCTGAGTGGTGCAGTGAGGGTAGCTTCGTTATGTATGTATTGTGACAGCTAGCGTGTCATACCAAGCAGATGCTAAAGTGCTTTTCTGTCCATGGGAGGGGGGAGCTGTGATATTGTTGATGCCTTTGATTCATCAGGTTTCACTCCATCCGTTGTAATGACGTGGCCTAGGTAAGTCACCTCGTTGACCATACATTGCAGCTTGTCTTTGTTGAATTTGACATTGAGACTTTCTGCTCTTTTCATCACCTTTTCTAGGATGGCATCATGCTCTGCTTTGGTGGCTGCCGCTATGATCATGTCATCGGCCACCATGAAAACACCTTCAATGTTCCCAAAACTCTTGGAGTTCAAGCACCGAAAGACTTCACTCGCTGACTTGATGCCAAAAGGCATACGATGAAAGCGATACCTGCCCCATGGCCTGTTGAAAGTGCACAAGTCTGCTGACCCCTCATCCAGTTTAATCTGCCAATAGCCGTCCTTCTCATCCAGGATGGTAAACTAAATTTTTGCCAGCTAACTTGCACCGTATGTCCTCCAGGGTGGGTATGTTGTAGTGCTGACGGAGTATGGCCCTTTTTAAGTCTCTAGGGTCCAAGCAGACTCTGAGCGTTCCGTTTTTCTTTTCTATGATGCACAGACTGCTCACCCATTGAGTAGGCTAAGAAACTTTGCTTATCACACCCCTGTTCTCAAGTTCTTCCAGTGTCTCACAGAGTTGGTCATGGACTGCATATGGGATCTTCCTGCAGCCATGTATGACAAGAGGTACATTAGGGTCATTGTGGATATGATACAATCCTGGAAATTAGCCTAATCTTTGAAACACTGATGCATAGCGACTGAGGAGCTCAGTTTTTGTGGTGGGCGGTGAAGGTATGAGTGTCTCCACTTTTCTAATGAGGTCCAACTGCACGCATGCCTGTCTCCCCAGCAGGGCTGTATCCGATGCTGTGGTCACAAAGAACACCATGTCAGTTGTTTTGTTTCTAGCATGCACATGTAGTTTAACAACACCTTCTGGTTTGATGCGGGTGCCTCCATACGATACAAGCATCGTGTTTGTCTTCTGGATGTTTACAGGAATCTGAAAGCGATCAATGATTTTCTTTGGAATGACATTCACTTCAGCACCCATGTCAAGCTTGAATGTATCAATCGTGCCTGCCATAAGCAGATTTGTATGTCAGCACAGTTTGACTGACTCACTGTACTGATAAACAGTGTGTCTACTTCTGACAGTTCAGTGTCTATATCAAGCATGTTCATTTGAGCTTTTGATTTGCATGCAATGGCAAAATGGTTCATTTGTTTACTGGTCCTCCTTTTGACTTTGGAGTTTATTTATTTGCTTGATCTGCATGCAGGCTGTGACCCCTTTTTTGTAATGACGTGCACAAATTGTGGTTCTGATGATGCTGCTATTGCTGTGACTTGTGCTTTTGTGACTTGTTTAGCTCTGCATATATCAACAGCTTTTGAAAGTGTCAAATCGGGTATGGACAGCAGTCGTTCACGAAGCCCAGAGTCAGTTGTGCTGAATACTATCTTGTCTCGTATCATGAGATCTTCATTTTCCCTGAATTCACATGTGCGTGCTTTGTTTCTTAACTCTGTGACAAATGTATCTGTGCCTGCTTGCTCAGAAAATGTATGTGCCCAAAATTGATGCCGTTTAAAGACAGTATTCTTTCATGGGGCACAGTATTTCCGAAAAGCTGTGAGGACCTCTTACAATTTTTTTACATTATGGATCCTCATATTCAATCACGAGCGAGTTATAAATGTCGAGCACCTCTTCTCCTATGCAATGCAGCAGAACAGCGATCTGTCTCGACTCAGATTTTTCCACTAGCGCTGAGGCAGTAAGGTGCAAATTAAATCTTTATTCCCACTTACGCCAATTTTCAGGCCACGTTCCCCGTCAGAGATAATGGCGTAGGTGGACTAAGCGTTTCCATTTTGTCTGTCGCGTTTAACGTGCTGGGCTCATTCTGATAATCTGGCGGAGAGGCTTTTTCACCGTTCACTCGCACAGCGGTGATCTTCAGTATTAATAAATGGGTACCTCCATTTCTGAAACCATGTTGTATCTTTTGTTCAACTCGCTGTTAACAATAATACAGGCATAACAGTTTGCACATGGCTTTTTTTACTTGTCATATGAATTCAACTCACCCAGGTACAGAGGACACATGGGCAGTACATTTGCGGGCGTAACCACTACACAAACTGTGTGGGGGTGTCCTGGGCTAAACCATTCACTCACATACTACACCCTTCACCATGTTTGCGCCATTGTCTTGCAGAACAAGAGCTCCAGGGTCTTTGGTAATTTCCCATTCCTCCAGCAGGTTCAGGAATGTGTCTTTGATGTATTCCCTAACTGTACATTAATCTTGTATTTAAAACAAGCTGCCTTCTGTTCCATTCATTGTCAATAAAATGGCATGTTAGGCTCATCATTGACTTTGTTGATCCGGACCAACAATATGTTGTAAAGTAGAGTGAGAAGCCAGCATTCTCCATCTGGATTAGGTTTTTTATCTTGCTTACAACCCTTTAGTATAATTCTGGCATCTTCTCAGTTTGGTATTATGGTTCTGCCATATCGCTTAGAGCCAGCATCAGAGACCATTGAGCACTTTTCCACGTCAAAGCCCGTTTTTACAAATATGAGCGTTGGCGTGGATTTAAGTGTACGCACACTCTAAGATCAAATCTGAGCGTACGCACGCTTTATAAATGAGGCCCCCAAATACAATGATTTCTTTCTCCAGACCACTCGCCACAAAGTTGCAAAGTCCAGTGGAGCTTGATGGATACTTTGCATGTGCCTCGGACACTCGCTTCACTCCATCCCAGCCATCAAGAAGCTGTCTAAGTTAAACACAAGCTGCATGCGAACGGCTTTAAAGCGGTGCTGATTTATTATTATTCACAACCAAATGAAGCCACATAGAACTTAGAAAACCAGCTTCTGCTGAAACTGAACAAAAGGTTCAGAGGGTGAACTGTTTGAGATGTGTTAGTATGTCCAAGTAAGGCCCTTGACCAGCTGTTTGTTTTCAGGGCACTGGGTAAAGTTCATAGTGTTTACAAAGTTTCTAAATTATTTTTAGTATTCTTTAAATGTGTTTTGTTGTCTGGATCTTGTCTGATTCAGTAGTTACTGATGATAATTCATTAAATATCACCAGCTGAAATGTAACTAAGAACTCTGAGTAGTTTTGTGAAGAGTTATTTGTACTTTTACCTAAGTCCTTTTTTAATACCAGTACTTGTAAATGAGTATATTTCAGCAATGTAACAGTACTTGTAATCGAGAACACATTTTCAGTTCTGATCTGGCATTCTGGCATCATCTTAACTTTACTCTTGCAGAATGGAAGAGAACTGAAAGGAGGAGCAGAAAGCAGGAGACGAAGTGATAGTAACAACTTTATTGAATAATCTTAGTTGCTTCTTGCTCAATGATCAGTTGACTTATCTGACTAGCACTGATTTAACCAGTGTTATACCAAGCAAAGGCACTAGTTTAAAATTAAAAGTGACCAGTCATTTAATATTTTAATAGATATTTAAAATATTAGATGAAATTAATATTAAGAAATAATCAAACATAGAGAGATGAAACAGCATACAGTACAACATAGATGTGTGTTTGCTCTCTTGATGCCACACGCACACACACACACAAGCAGTAATTGCTATTAAGAATTCAGAATAGACCTTTACAACCATTACCTCCTTTTGTTTTGGTTCAGATCTATGTCTATCTCAGTCTCTAGGGTTCTCCTTTCTTCTGTTTTCGTGCTTCGATCACTTTGTCTGGTCATGGTTTTATAATGTAAAACTGGCAACACTTTACCATCTGTGCACTTACGTGCATTAATTCCTGATGAACTAATACACAGCTAACGTATGACTCATGCGAAACTAAGCCATTCTCTAACTATTGCCCAATCAGCAGGAATAAAGAGTTCATCTGATTAATAAATGAAGTCATATATGATTTGTTGTTAACTAAATGTGTCATCATGGATTAATTCCCTATCAACATCTAGTAAGCTACTAACAGTGTAAATGAATTACCAAAATGTTTCAAAGCCTTGTATTTCAACTTCCAGCTGTCTGAATTAATAAATCATTTCGTCATAATTCACAAAGATAACACTGATTTTACTTACTGAGCATGTGAACATAAAGGGTTGAGAGAAATCAGATGTTTTTATTATATTGAATCTGTGCACTAGGTCTTAAAGTGACAGCGTTACAAAATCACCAGACTTTAAGGAATATGGACAGTGGAAATAAGACAGGTTTATTGCAATGCGGAATATGAAACACAGGGAAGTAAACAGAAATGCAGCAGGTTGGCATGGACGTCTGGATGATAGCATAGTTTGTTACTGTGTTGCAGATGATGTTGGAGATCGTGGAAGGTGACGGAGGACTGGAGCGCACCTCGTCTAGGTGGTGGCAAGTAGAGATGAATGTGCTGCTCATGAAGATACTCAGAAGACATGTGAGAGAACAGGTAAGGAGCTATTTCTCAAACACGGCCAGACAAAGTGGGTCTCTGAGATGTGTGCTGTGATGATGAGTTGATTGATAACATGTGCTGGTGAGATTATATCGCCACCTGTTGGCTTGGCACGCTCTTGACAGTGCGTTTGCGTTTTCATGTGGACAGAGATTTTTTCAAAAACGGAAAGGAAAAAAATACCCGTGTTTCCCGCCCTGTCGATCCCGGCCCTTAATCATATTTATGCAGTTACGAATATGCAGTAGTACTTTGACAATTGTATTATTTATCACACTTACATTTATTTCATAGTATTTGCCTCACGTAATTTAGTTTGGTTTGACTACACTACTGTTCATGCTGTTTAATAATGTTTGAAATTATATAGTTCGGCTGGACTAAGTTGTTTTGTGTTTTTTTCCCTATCACAGCATTGTGATTTTTTAACACCTATTTCCAAAGTCAAATAGAATTAAATAAAAAAAAAACAATACAAAGTTACACAGGACAAAAAAAAACTGATATCTGCAGTTGTGCTGTGAATGAAATGTCAAAGAATGTGTTTGAAGGATAGGTAAATGGATCAAAGTCATAACATGGGAGCCATATTACCTTACACTATCACGAGTTAAGCAGTCTAGGTTAATTGCGCAAGGATGATCTCCCCCCCCAAAACCATATCAGTGCCTTTGTTTTGTTTCAAGATGCACACAAGTAATGCTTTTTTCTAAGGCGCGTTTATAAAAATTACCTAAATGTCCTAATTGAACTATGGCTTAATCCTGGTTTAGCTAAGCCACCTGCTATGTGAACACCGGCCCCCCCGGGCCTTAATCTATTTATCAATAATTTTATTACATGCTAATGTAATTGTTAATGAGTGGCTTAGTTCTTTATAAATCATACATTATCTCAAGACTGTCTGTGCATTATTTCAGCATGAATGAAGGCATATTAAGTGCATCCGTATTGTAAGGCATTAACGAAAAATTGCTGGTGTTCTCATTCTTCTGGGGTTTCTCCGTTCACTTATCCGGACTGATGGGGCGCATGATTTGACCAAGTACAACATGTTCAAACAGTATCAACATCCTTGTTGATCCAGGAACAACATTCCAATCAACCAATCAGAAAAGAGATCTTTTGTTAACTAGTTACGTGACATGTGGCCAAAGTATTGGTGACAATACTAGGAATTAGTGCTCTGCTTTTATCCCATCCAAAGTGCACACACACAGCAGTGAACACACACCCGGAGCAGTGGGCAGCCATTTATGCTGCGGTGCCCAGGGAGCAGTTGGGGGTTCGGTGCCTTGCTCAAGGGCACCTCAGTCGTGGTATTGAAGGTGGGAGAGAGCGCTGTACATTCACCCCCCCCCTTACCCCACATACAATCTCTGCCGCCGTACAAGCACTCCGAACACTGCACAACCTGCTGCGGTTACGAGTCCTTTTTCGGAGCTCTCTAAACCATTATGGCCACGACTTCCCACAAGATATCAATTTCAGGAAATATCTGTTTTATGAGTACAATCAGGGTTAGGTGCTTCTACACTCTTGTTAATCAGCTATCAAGTCCCACTTATTTTAGGAATAAATTATGGGTAGGGATTGGGTTAAGTCTATATTTTTGGACATTAATGTTGATCCAGGATTATCAAAAGATGTTGATCCAGGAACATGTCTTACTTGACAAAATCACGGCGACCCCGGACTGATGTCGATAAGCTCTGAGTTGTCGTTCCCTGAGATCTTTTCAGTGTTCACGAGTTTGACCATCTCCTGGTCCTTAGTGAATGAAGCTGCTGCACCCTTTTCTTCACTGCTGCTCTCTTTTGTAATAATCAGAGTCTGTTTCTTGCCACACCATCTGTGGAAAAATAAAACGCGCACATTCACTAAAACCCAATAACAGTCAACTTAAGTCAGGGGTACCCAACCCTGCTCCTGGCGATCGACTATCCTGCAAAGTTCAGCTCCAACCCTAAACAAACAAACCTACCTGTGATTTTCTAATGATCCTAAAGACCCTAATTAGCTGTTCAGTTGTGTTTGATTAGGGTTGGAGCTAAACTCTACAGGATGTTGGCCATCCAGGAGCAGGATTGGGCACCCCTGACTTAAGTAATCAATTACTGGCAGCTTTTTTTTATAAATCCAATAGTTTTAAAGTTAGAAAGTGTAAACCCAACCTATTCTTTATTTCTGTATTTTGTTATGTTTTATGTAATTTTTAAAAATCTAGCTGTTGACTACTGTCTGTTTATTCTTTTGGAGCACAGATGTTTAAGTGCACTTGATTTAAAGACATGTAGGGCCTGTTCAATACCCACACTTCAGGGTGCACACATAGGTCCTCATTCATGAAACATTCGTAAATATAGAGTAAATTCTGAGTAATTTGCACGTAAAACAGACCTTCCCGAAAACTCTCCTCTGGATTCACAAACGCTTCGCAAACTTCTGATTTGATAGTTAAACATGCGTATGTTAATGAATTCCAATGATTCGTAAATAGGGCGCTCGTGCACGCTCATTCACAATTACCATAATGCATTACAGCTACACAAATTGTGTGTCCAGGAACGCAGTGGAATATTCTGGTCTACTTTCTCAGGTTTCGCTCCAGTATATTGCATAAATGCAACAAAGACCATATTGTTAGGCCATATGCCTAACAATAAATATTCAATAATGTGTGTCCACCAAAGCGTTTTTAGCCAGCTGAAAAATGCAGTAACCAGCAATGTTAACTTCTCTATTGTTGTTCAGCTGTTGTACAAGTAGGATGATTGGTCGGTGTAGTATTTGTCCCGCCTCTTGTCCACTGATTAGACGGCTGGGTAAAAACTGAAAGTGACAAGCGCTGCGTTTTACCCAAAGCTAAACAGTTTATCAACTCCCAGCTACAAAAACAAAAACAAAAACAGAGCAAACGAACTTGTAAAATATTATGATGGCAGTGCATCAAAATTCAGTGTCACCAGTTTGCCAAAGAGAACACAGAACATTTTACACACCATTTACACCTGGTAAAGAGCAGGTGTACATTTCTTTCGTACCAACTAACATTTTGAAAATACGAACACTTTCATGATTCCGAAAATTTACGTCAGAACAGCTTTACGAATGATTTGCACAAAAATTTGTTCTGCTCGTGTTTAACGAATGAGGCCCATAGAGCGGAAGTACAAGCAAGACGATGCCAGCTCTGAAAAACAGCAACACTAACACACCCTAACCCTAGCAACTTTGAAGTGATGCATTTTGGAAACCACAAGTCTTCCTTCTTGAGAAAAGCAGCGTATGTTCACCTACACGACAGCTATGATATTGTGGTTTCTAAAACCAGTTGGCAATCAAATGTTCTTTTACACACATTCAAGATCACACTTTCACACAGTGGCCAGAAGTACCAGCAGTACATAGCACAAGTAGACAAGTACAAATTTACAAGTGTGGGTATTGTGAGAGGCTGGTGGTATTTTTGTACTTACAACATACCTTTTTCTGTTTGCTACAATAACACAGACAAGCAGAATGAGAAGAACGGCCAACATGGTGAGTAAAATGATGATGAGCCAGTCTGTAAGAGGATTAGAACAAATTACATGTTATTTCAAACCAAGCAATAAAGAAAAAGCAATGCTGTTGTGCAAGTCAGAGTGCAAATTACAAAAGAATCACAATGGCAGAGGTTTGGGTGTGTGTTCTTAATAAACAAAATATATATTTTCGTGCGTTTCCCTTTTCGTGTTCTCCCAGTATGTGAGGACAACTGCTGGTTTGTCTGCTGTCAGCAAATAATCAAATAGATATTTACCATTTTTAGACAACCGAAAACTGTTTTTCAAGCGTCTGATAAACGTGTGGTTTAACTAAACATATGCTGCTTTAAACAAAGGCTATTTTGACATTTATTTCATATCAACAACACTCAGGTTCATCTTTGTTTTGCATTTGTATTTGTACTGCAAATGTATTCATGGGATTAAAAATTCTACTGCCACAGTTAAGAGACTATACCCATTGTTCTGTTTTCTGTCAATGCCTTTGGTTTTGCATGTGGTTGCTAAATTTACTCATGTCGATAGCAGTTTCAAGGTGGTCGAAATTATATTACAAGTTTAATTCAGAAAAAGCTGTACTTAATGAGTAGCATTACGACTGTATATGTACTTTGGAAATGCCACAGCCCTTAATTTTCCCCATCCATCGCGTATAAAGATCAGACCCCCAAAAACAGGGCTTTTTAACTCCAGTCCAGAAGGGACAGTGTCCTGCTGAGTTTATCACACCCTCGGTTCTGGAGGGCCACTGTCCTACAAAGTTTAGCTCCAACTTGCCTCAACAGATCTGCCTGGAAGTTTCTAGCATGCCTAGTAAGAGTTGATTACTTTGGTTCAGGTGTGTTTAAATGGGATTGGAGCTGCGTTCTGCAGGAGCAGGACTGGAAACCTGCCTGTTCAGAATTGTTTGCAAACTATAGACAGATGAGTTCCTTGCAAACAAGCCTGTGCCAGCCCACTTAGGGCTGCCAGCGCAGGACCCCTGAGAATTTGCTCATTGGCAAAATGTTGACGCCTTAGCACTGGCTATGCACCAGCAGCCCTCACTTAGCCATCAGAAAGCCTTAACGCTGTTTTATAAAAAAGTTTTACTAACAGCAAGGCTTACTCCATCAACGTGAATGACTCAAACCTTTATTATTGTCCAATAAAACACGGAGGTAGTGACGGCTGACCCGGGCCTTGTTCGCCAGTGATAGGGGCCCCAAGTTTTGCCCATGAGCAAATTATCAGTGCCCGGCTGGCAGACCTTACTACGTGGGCCGCAACCGGGGCCAGTGCAGGTGTGTTTGCAGGGTTAAAACTGGGATTGGTAGTGAAGTCTGCAGGACACCAGGCCTCCTGGACTGGAGTTGTTGAAGATCCCTGACCTAACCCTGTTGAAAAAAAAGCAGCATATGCTCATTAGGTATGTTTTGAAGCGTAGGTTCTGGTTTGAGCTGGTTTAAGCTGCTCACGCGCGACCAGCCCGATCCCCCCAGGACCACCTGACCATGCCCAACATAAACCAGCTCATGACCAGCAGTCATGCTTCAAAACATACCTAACCTGCATATGCTGTTTTTTTCAACAGGGAAGACTGCCTTATAATTCCCACCCTGGTGACATATTGTCAATCTAGGCTTCTTAAAGCAAATAGTAATCTCAGAATGAATACAAAATATAATGTAATAAAAAAATACAGAAGCACAGTAACAGAATAGATTAAAGAAGAGGGTAGAAGTTGTTTTCAGCAACAATCCCATACAATTAAGATACAGAGAAGTGCATTATACTTTGTAAAGTATGAACTGATGATAAAATAGATATGACTAAAATTCCCATGATGACTTTAAACAGAAAATGTCACCTGGTTTACTTGCTGGTGTTTCACTGGTAGACGCTGTCTTACTCAGCCCTGAGGAAGTTGTGAACTCCACATCATGTGTATCAGGGTTTGCCGGATCATCTGTCTGATCAGTGCGGTTCTGTTCCACAGGGCTCTGTGTGGGGCTGCTCTGCGTCCAGTGAACTGGAGTAGACGACTCAGACACAAATGTGTCTTCAGATGTTACATTTTCAGACTCTTCCCCTCCAGCATTTGTTTGGTGTGTTGTGACTTCTGTCAAATGACAGTTATGCAGAACTTCAACTTGCTGTCTTATAGATATTTATATGAATTTATTAGACAGCCAGCATTAATGGCAAAACTAACAAATCAAAACAGCTTAGCATTTATGTGGTCATTTTTAAAGAAATAAATCGGTCTGTGCAGGGATGGAAAGTTCGACAGGGTTTTTCCTGAAACTCTGGAACAAGTAAAACTGATGCATGTACACATTAACTCAAAGATAACACTGGTCTACAGAACTTGTCTGCTTAAGAGATAAAATGTGATATTTTATTAAAGAATTCAATTATGACAGTTAAAACAATTGATTGGCTGCTGTTTCCAAGATAATTCCGTTTTTAGACTTTACGTCTACAGTACCTGTCACCTCTCTTGTTTATGTAAAGTCTGGAATACACTACACAATTTTTGCCATGATTTTCGGCTGATTTACAGTCTGGAGGAGTTGACACTAGATGCCTAAAGTCAGAGCCAGTTTGCAGATTTGAGATTTCATTGAAATGATGGTCACAGACTCTGATTCCATCCAGTCAGAGGAGGAGATCAAACATGTTTGAGATTTTGAGCCGATATATTGTTTTCATTTGTCACGCATCTCCTAGCAACAAGGCGCAGGTTTCTGCGTGAGTAGTGTGTGCTCCTCAGTCATTTAGTGTGTGATGGCCAGTTTTTCTTCTGTGACTATTTACAAAGTCGGTAAGCGTATGAAGCCCAGTGTTTTAAAATCTGCTCAGATTTTAAAAGTCGTGTAGTGTATTCCAGCCTTAATGTTTTAATGTCAGCAAAAAGGGTTATATAAATAAAATGCATACTATTTATAATAAAAGGCAAAAAACTATTTCTCCATTGTTTCAATGTGAAATCATTTGCTGTGCTCGTCGATCACTGCTGTTTAGTGGGGGAAAATCTACATTAAGTTTGCAGTGCCAATGCAAAAGGCACTGTAGCATATGTATAAAAAGAGCTAATCAACCATTTTAAGCAAGTGTAAAAATAATGTGTGCTAAAAAACAAACAAACATTAAATATAAAAGTGTACATTAAATGTAAACATCCTGTTAATGGGTTTGATTCATATCTTCTGATAAAATGCTCACCTTGAATATACATTTTTTTCAGACAAAAGTGCCTTCTAAATACATTCAAAATATACTGTTGTACCTGTAAATGCTGAGACATCTGTTTTGTTTAAACCATCAGGGTCAATCTTAGCTGCGCAGTTCTTCTCTGATGTATCTGATTAAAATGCAATGTTTCGTTAAAAAGATAATTGATTGTGTGTTGATTAAAACTTGCAGCATATGGTACAAATCAAACCTTCAGCATCATAACAGAATGCGTCGTATTTTTTTCTGTCTGGAATTTTCCTGATGATGCCGGTTTGGTTGCCAGCACAGTTTACATTTTGGATGTGACGGAGTATCACCACCTCTGTGCTGTTTATCCATCCATACCTGCAGGCAAAATGTACATTTATATTTAGGTGGAGCCTACGGTAATAATGATCCTGTATGTTTAAGTGTCATTTAGATATGTTCAGCTGAATGTAAAAACCTGCACGTCTGTAGTCCTTTATTGTAGGCTATTTCCACCTGCTCCAGACTGGCTAATGAAGAGGCTAAAAGCTCACACAAGCTCTCGGCTGCATCAAACTTCAGACTATAGCGTTCTCTCCCCTCCACGTGAAACACTCCAGCGTAGCTGCAGCTCCGTGAGCGCACTGTTGCAGGAGAAACAGGGCATTAACGATAGTAATGAGTCAATATTATTCATACAGTGCCACTCAAGAAGCAAGATTTTCTGAAACATAGCAGAAGAAGGGAGAGAAAGGAAACAGTGATAGAGACTGAATGTTTAGTGCAGATTTGAGCTTTAATCATATAAAGAGGGAAAGAAGCTGACAGCACATAAAGATCAAGAGCTTTTGGACCAATTAATAACATTTCACATCTGTCTGGCAAATTTAGATGTCACGCTGCTGGGCTGGATGGAGCAGGTGAGGCATGCATCTAATCGCAGACTTATTTCCTTAAAACAACATGAGGACATTTTAGAAAACAAGTAGAACACAGGAAGAAGAAGCTAGTCCAACCATCAGAGTACAAACACTGAACTATTTAACAAATGTTAAAACATGAATTGACAAATGACGACTGAAACTGAGGGTGAACGCATAGATATTGTATGACATAGATGCCTCATCAGTGACTGTTTCTACAAAACAATAAAAGTCATTCTTTAATTTTATGTTTAATTTTCAAAGCTTACTATAATATTGCCTTTATATTATTTGCCTCTTAAGGGTAGTAGCTTGACTGGCAAATATATGGTACTATGGGGAGAGAAGTCAGGCAGAGGCGAAGATTGAACTGCAGGAGTTTTAATGAAAGTAATAAAACAAACAAATAACCAGGAACACAGAGAGCAAGAGAACAGAAACACGAACAAAGTAACACCAAAGTCCTAAGAAGACGAAAAGGAACATTTAACATATGAAATCTAAAAACACACAAATAAGGTGATGCAATGCATGCTTTGTTCATTGTGAAATTGTTTGTTCAGATGACTTAAGATATATTAAAATCACGATTGAGATGATTTAATTTGGGACAGCATTTGGACAAATACTTTGGTGTCTCAGTAAGATCAACAAAATAATTTGTGTTATTAACATGTTAAGTGTATTCTTGTTCAGTTTACACAAAAGAATAAAATGACTCCTCTTTCTTCAAGCTCATTTTTACATTTGTTAGAAGAACACTTGCACCACTTTTAGTAGGTCCTAACCACTGCATACCAGGAACACCTTGCTGTCTGTGGTGGGTCGGAAAGCTCTTGGATTTCATCAAACATATCTCAATTTGTGTTCCGAAGATGAACAAAGGTCTTATGGGTTTGGAACAACATGAGGGTGAGTAATTAAGGACAGATTTTTGTGGGGGGGGGGTGAACTATCCTTTTAAAGTTTTCCAGTATAATGTGTTGATTGAAATTACTAATCATGAAATAATTCTTTATATTACATTTTTTAATCGCTCTTTGTGCCGTGCCTGATATGCTCTGGCGCCCCCTGGTTACAGCTGTATAGGTTACAGCCCCAAAAGCCCCCTTTTAAGTACAAAAGCGTGTCTGCAAAACACATTCAGCAAAATCTGTCTGAAGGAGACGTGCAGGCAAACCCAATGCATGGCAATGGGATGCCGCTTCTCGTTCCCCTTTTTAGGGATTCATGGTTGCAGTCATAACTTAGAGGTTCCCTTTCAAAGCGGAACTTTGACGCGGCGTCTATGACATTATGGGGAAGCAATGTCCACTCACCATGCTGAGGGAGTTCCTTCCTCACTAACTCACATCTGCCATATTCCAACCCCAAAGGAGGCTGCAAGGGAACTTACAGTACGCCCTACTTAAAAACCCCTGTACACTGTGGGAGAACAGCTCAACCCTGACTTAAATAAAGGCACTTCTCCAGGACTCCAACGCTAACTACAGTATGCAATAAGATGCCCTGCAGACCAACTATCTCTAATTGCCTGGTTCTTGAACATGGGTCATACTGGAGAGGCCTATGAAGCCCCATCCAAAGGGAGCATACATCCCTACTTCAAAACCCAACAGTAGTTGGGGAGGGAGGTAAACGAATTAGAGAGAATCCACATTGGCCTAAATAACTCTGTTTACCCTGCATCAACCCTAAAGGGTATGTATTTATAATTTTTTCATTAAAGGAACACGCCACTATTTTTGAAAATAATTTTCCAACTCCCCTAGAGTTAAACAGTTGAGTTTTACCGTTTTCAAATCCATTCAGCCGATCTCCGGGTCTGGCGGTAACAATTTTAGCTGCAGCTTAGCATAGATCATTGAATCTGATTAGACCGTTAGCATCTCACTCAAAATGACCAAAGAGTTTCTATATTTTTCCTATTTAAAACTTGACTCTTCTGTAGTTACATTGTGTACTAAGACCGACGGATTTTGTAGGCCGATATGGCTAGCAACTATACTCTCATTCCGGCTTAATAATCAAGGAACTTTCCTGCCGTACCATGTGTGTAGCAGGCGCAATGATATTACACAGCGCCTGAAAATAGGCCCCAGCTAGGTAACTTCCAATAAGCCTATTTTCAGGCGCTGTGTAATATCACCAATGGTACGGCAGCAAAGTCTAGGGCAGTTGGAAAATTAGCCTATTTTCAAAAATAGTGGTGTGTTCCTGTAACGCTTCCCTATTGGTGGAAGGACATGCCCATCAATCCAAGTAGCTGAGTCCTAGCTATTTCAAGAAGGCTCCTTCAATCTTTATTTGACCCTCTAAATCTAGCACACTCTATTATAATTCTATTTTATCTGTTTTCTTTTTTAATTAAAAAAAACACTTGACCCTCTCTCGATCTCTTGCAATATCTTGCTTTCTTTTAAAAAATGCCTCTAATGCTAGCTTTCTCTATGCCTTTTCTATTCTATCTGTTTTTTATTTATTATATGATTTTAAAAAACATTGCTATGTGTACTGCATTAGGCTAACCGAGACTTGTCATAGCACTTGTATATTATTGTTTTTTTGTTATTTTTGATTGCTTATATTGTCCTCATTTGTAAGTCGCTTTTGCATAAAATCATCTGCTAAATGACTAAATGTAAATGTAAATGTATCTACCAAACAAGGGGAGTGTACAACTCTACTTTAGACTGTAACATGGGTAGAATGTAGCTCAACCCTGTGAAAAGATGCTTCAGGATATCTGACTTGAAGTATCTTGACGTAAACACGCAGGTATGTATAGGCAAACAAGTGCTGCTCGAAAGACCAAAAAAAGTGACCGAAAGAGTGGATTTCAATTCCTGTTTGGCTTTTCTTTTCTTTTTTTTTACCAAATGCATCCTCCAATTTTTTTGTGCCAATTTGGCAATGGTTGCTTTCAGTCAGGTGGTGGCCACTAGCTCAACCCACAGAGTTTTTAGTTGTATTTTTTTTAACTGCCTCAAGAGAGTGCCAGTCAGTAGGGGATGCTCTGTGGCACAATCCAAGTTTTCTTCTCTGATGATGGATACCATGTAGATGTAGAAATATGTGTATCCAGGGGCAATTTGTGTGGGGTGCAATTATTCTGTAACAATTACAGAATAATTATGTATTCTTATTTGATCTTGAGGAACTTTAAACAGTTAAATAATAATTTTAATATTTAATTGCTCCCATTTATTTTTGATCACAGGGCTTTGATACACAAATTCCATTTGAGCTTTTAAAACCCTCTGGTGCTCTTCGGTCACTTTTGACCGAAGAATTTTCTGTTTTGAATTTTTAAAAATCACAGCTTCATCGGAATGGTACGAAACTTGGTGCCTTTTATGGCATTTGGAATGTGAACACACAGAAACATTGAAGGCATGATTCGAGCAGGCTAAGTGGTCATAATAAAATTAGTCACAAGTGTGGTCTTCGGTCAAAAATGACCGACCATAGGAAATGAATGGGAAATCGACAAAAATCTCAGATGTTTTGTGTGTACAATCTACAAATCTGCCACAATGCAGAAAAAAGTACACAACAATGATGGGGTGAAACTCTAAAACATCAAGAGTGCAAAACCAACACATGTACTCTCTCTCTCACAACACACACACACAAAAACACATCGAAATATGGGTGTGACTGTAACACAGCAAATATGTAAAATAAAAGCAATAATTCAACGACAATGCAGTAACAAAGTGGACAGCAAGGAAGGGGTTACACTTTAAAACATCAAGAGTGCAAAACAAGACACATCCACTAACACACACACACACATACCATTATAAATATACGTTATACACACTCAAATGAATTGGTAACAAGTCGGAAAACGGAAATCAGATCAGACCTTAGAAGAATTAAACGCTAATAAAACATTCCTGTTCACTTTTGTTACATTTTTGTAGAATTGTAATGTTTTGTGTAACAAAATGCTTTCTCTGTTTTCAGGTTTGACTGTAGTAATAATAATTCAAAAACTGACGCTTCATATCAACATTTAAAAACAAAAACTAAACCTTTACAAAAAGTTGTCTTTGAGAATGTCTAAATATATGTCTAAACCTACAACTTAATAAAAATAAGTATCTATGTCTAAAACAATTAGAGAAGGTTATAGGGTTTTATATAGAGCTATATAGGAATCTAGTGGCTAAACCATGGAATTGCAGATGTTTTTTCTTATTTTACCCCCATCAGATGGCACTAATCTGGCTTAAAAAAATTTGATTGTAAAGGCATTGAATCTATTTTAACATGAAATACTGCATTAATTGAAAAGTAATATAAAAAAATATATATTTTTTTTTTACTATTTTCAAAGGGAAGAAATTGATCATAGTTATTGCATACATATTAATTAGTACTTCTCTGCAGATCGATGGATGTCAATATTGTTTGATCATAATTCCCACCTTCCAGTGACTGTACAATTCTGCACTCTGTCCTGTATTTACTTTCTTTCTGACAAGTCTGTTTCACTCATGTTACAGGTCTGGTGTTTTTTTTAAATTTTTTATCTGTCCTGGTTTAGGGAGGAGCCCGGTTCCTTTGTTAGATCATCCTAAAGTTGTGCTCTGCTGCACAGCTGGACCTTTACCATTACCCTTATTTTAATTAAATTTTTGTTCATTATTTGTTTATTTGTTGTTATTAATTTATCATCTTTATTTGGAACCTCTAGACTAAATGTTTTGTTTAATATAATATTTTTTTTTTTGAAAAGCTGAAATGCACTACTACCAAGTAGCATGTCTCTCCAGCCAACAAAGAGTTTCCCACCATTCCCTCAAAACAAACACACCAACACATCTCACTCGGACATCTTTCATGCTGAGTTTTTACACAAAACTCCTGAAAATCTCACACAGTGTGAAAGGGGGTAAAGTCAAAGTAAAACAGAGGTGTGTAAGCAGCAGGTGGTAACTGTGGGGCTGAGCGAGCTTCATTTTGTTCTCCATTAAGGATTTTCATTGGTATTGCTTTCATCAATAGTTCACACACAAAGATCCTCAGACGGGATTTAAGATGTGAAGAAGAGATCAATGATATAATATAATACACCACAGCAGCAAGATTTATCAGATTTATTCACGCAACTCAGATTTGGCAAGTCAACCGTCAAAGTTTCCAAGGACTACATGTGACAAACTTCAGGACAAAATGTTACCACAGTTACTGCTTATGAAAACAGAGAGTGCATTTTTGGGGGTGGAGGGGGCACAGAGATGCTACAACACAAGCTGAATATTTTAATGTGAGGAAAAATCTGGAACCAGAATCTTTCTTTCACTTGTTTTTCAAACAGCTTAAACTCCTCTGGCTCTTTACTGGTTTATTTTTGTAATGCTGAAATGTACAACTGCTCAGCATATCTCCCTTTCCTCTGTAATAAACGAGTGAGCAGCTGTTTATCTGTCCTCAGACACACACTTAGCGCTGCTCCATTCATACTCTGTCAAATTCATAGTCAAAATTCAAAGAAAGATGTGTAAAGTTCCTCTGACGAGTCTTCTTACCCGTGGTATCTTCTGATCTCGAGGAGGCCAGTAATGCAGAGGCGAGACCCAACAGTATAACCCACATCCCGATGGCTGGTGAGGAATCTGTATGTGAATCCAGACGGTGTATAGAAGAGCTTAGAGTCTGCTGCAAGTTTGAAGTATTGGAGGTGAGATTTGAGTGTCAGAACTAATAAAGATCAGAGGAAAGGGAAGTGCATGTATAACCACACCCTTCTCTCTCTCAGGTCTCCATGTGTCTGACACTGTGAGTGTGTTCGTTTCGTAAGTGATTGACATAACTCCTGAATCATCCCTCACCTCCAAATTACCCTGCTACTGCTTCTCGTCACCGGTAACATGTATATTGGCAGTCAAATTATTATTATTATTATTATATTATTATTTTATTTAGTTATTTTTCATATTTGAACATTGTTGGTTATTTTGGTGACTTGAATAGCAGCAAAGATGATAAAATGATTTTGGCAAGCTGAATATCAACGTTTCCGAGAACTACGTGTGACAGCTACTGTGAGCTCACAAAGAGCCTCTGCACCCAGTGAATCGCACAAAATATCCATGCATAAAACAAAATAAAAAATACATAAAGCCTATTTAAGCATGATCAAGATATGTTTCACTGTGACATTATTTTAAACACATTTCCCCACAAATTCTTATGAATGCTTTACACAAATTAATGGTGAAAAACACTATAATGCAGTATTTTTTTTTTAATTCACTAAGTACAAATTAGAGGCAGCACATCTACCACACCAGCATTCATTAGCCAGATCAGTGACCATGAAATAATTAAGCCAAATGACTTTTCAGATCAAGATTCACAACAGAAAGCAACGACAGCTGACAAACACAACTGACATTATTTGCTGCATTTCAAGTTTCTCATGAAAAACAGAAACTGCTTTTTGAAAACGCGAGTTACGTAATCAGATTACTTTTTTCAAGTAACTAGTAAAGTAACGCATTACTTTTTAATTTACAAGAGAATATTACTTTTTCAAATAAGTAACGCAAGTTACTTTTTTTTCCAATGTATTGATTGACAGCTCTCCTGTCGCCATGTTGAGAGAAATCAGAAGATGTTACTGTAGTTCTATAATAAATATGAATATGCATTAATTCATTGCACTCACCAAAAAATAAAAATAAAAACAGATTCAGTATTCCTCAAAATGAATAAAAATAATGCAACTCAGAATATGACGCTAACCTGCAATAATTAAATGTTGAACAACACAAATATCCTTATGATTTATTGCCCCCCAATTCTATTAACCAATGTCTTTGCTTCTGACGCTTCGATGATCCAGTTAAGCGCGTACTAGATACGCACAAAATTAATCTAGACAAACATTTATGTGTCTTTGTTTATTGCTGAAGTGTGTTGAAATTTCTTCTTTTGCGTTCTACTGTACGGACGTAAATGTACTTTCCCTTCAGCCTGAGGCGCATTCATTTCACTTTTGGTGTGAAAAGGCTTTTATATTTGCCAAAAATAGAACTTTTTTTATTTTAAAAACAAACAAGCAAGCCCTGTCCAGGTTTAAAAAGTAACGCAAAAGTAACATAACGCATTACTTTCCATAAAAAGTAACTACGTAACGTAATTAGTTACTTTTTTATGGAGTAACGCAATATTGTAATGCATTACTTTTAAAAGTAACTTTCCCCAACACTGGTTATGTTGTCATTATTAATGTTGTTATGAACACAGTAAACAAGACACCTCCTGGAAATTCAGATCTTCGAGACTTCTCTCCTCTCACTTCCTGTGTAGAGCTGCTGCTTTAAATACTGCTGTGATTCTGTCCTTTGCTATGGTGATACACACAAACAAATGAACACCTGATTCAGTAAAGATGAATCTGGTCAAACTGAATGTCACTGTAACACTTCATAATGCCTCATTTAATGTCTGTCACACAAAGCTATCATTTAAATTCACAATAAAGACATTTAAGGCACAAATCAATCAGATCTGACGAAGTCATACAAGTCTGACAAAAAAAAAAAAGAAATCTCAAAAAGTGTTATTCCCAGAAATGCAAAATACACTCACCATTAGCAAATCATGGAAAAAAGTGTTTATGATATAATATGAAGTCAAGTCAACAGTTTCTGCCTGTTCCAGCTCATGTCAGTTTTGTCTAGAAAATTCATATATAGGTACAGCTTATTTTTATCTCTTCATCATTTGTGTTGATTTTGAAGTGTAAAAGATGGCAGTTATAAATGCCTCATTCATTCATTCATTCATGGCAGACGGCAGTAGATCAGCGGTGACCCGAGCCTGCCTTCTAAGAGCTGAAGCTGTGCTAAAGAACCACTGGTATATCGTGTTATGCAGAGTCTGGTATCTGCTGAAATTTTGCTGAAAAGAGGAGAATTATTACTGTACATCTTACAAAGGATTATAAATAATTAGGTTTTTACAAATCACACTGATCTGAGAAAAAAAAAAACAGGATGTGGTTGTGGCGGTTGCAGTGTTGCAATCTGCACCATGGTAACACACAAACACGAGAGCAAATGCTAATGAAACACTTCTAAGTGAGTAACTAGCAACATGGCACTGCATATCCAGTATTATTTACATACAACAGCTTATTGTACTTTATGTTTTTAGGTTACTTCACCTAACCTGCTGTAATCCAGTGTGGATTCCTTGTGTTTGCTGTATGTGTGTGTTCACTCCCTGTGTGCCTTGCATACTGCAAACATTTAAAGGTTTATTCCCACAGAATAAGGTTACAAAAGTAATGCAAATGTTAATCCAACTGAAGTAGACCAAAATATAAAGGGGGGAAAAAACAAAATAAAATAAAATAAATTTATACAATACACATGGGTCACTGCATTTGCCTCTTAAAAAATACAGAGGTCTAGGGCCTACAGGACCTGTTCTCACAAAGAACAACACTAACTAACTACAGACACAGCTAACAAACTTACACACTGGTGGCCAGCACCAATTAACCAAAAAGGGGAGAACACATACACATAATGGTCATTACACAAAATAAACAAATATAAAAACATCAAATATACACACAAGTAACACTTCAAACAACACATAAGACTAATTACATCACTTTATAATTGTACTTCTTATATGTACACAGTAAAATTCTGAGTGTTAAATTAATACTGTTCGGAGCATATATGGTCCCACTCTAAAAGAGTGTTAAAGTAACACTGAAGCAGTGTTAACGTTAATGAGATAATTAGGTGATTAATTAAGTGATGATTGACCAATATTGAAGACACCTGCTGTTAACAAGCAGAATCACTGAAGAAAAGAGAAACACAAGAATTACAACTGACTTAATCAGTTGAAGCTCGTATTTAAGATAATTCTGATAGCATGTGAATGCAGCATGTGTTTCATAGTTGGAAACACTAGCCTTAAATGAAGCCTTAGCCTTCCTAGCCTTAAATGAAATCAACTGAAATAAAAGAAAACATTCATTTTCTCAAGATCTCAGCAGAAGGTGATTAATCATCTCCACAAACAGCATCACCAGCTTTACACATTACTAAGCAGTTTGAGTTCTTTTGTCACGCGTCTAAACATTTCTTATTAAGAATTAACAGAGGTTCTACGGTGAACTATGTATGAAAAGTATCAATTTGAAGTATCATTGTGGAGATAGGTGTTTAGTCGGGCTCTTGACCCTTGACTTTTTAACATTAGTTTTTCTCTGGTTGCTATAACTGCGAGCAAGAAAAACCAAGAGAAAATATGATCAGATTATATTGGTTGTTTCTGATGATGTAGTTGTCATGCATAGCCTGATTCACTGACATCATCAGTTGTGATGTGTAATTTAGCATTTAGTATTTTCTTTACTCGTTCGCTTGCTTAATTTTTTTTTGTGACTTTTACCCAGGGTGGGGACTTTCAAGTCACAAGCAAGTCTCAAGTCACATCCCAAGTTCTCAAAGAGTTAAAGTTAATGAGATAATTAAATGACTAATTAAATGATGATTGTGCATTAATGATGAACACCTGCTGTTAACAAGCACAATCACTGAAGAAAAGAGAAACACAACTGACTTCAGCCACAGACTTAGATTAAATCAACTGAAACCCCCCCCCAAAAAAAAATCATATCAAAATTATCAGAATATTTTGCCACCGTTGCTGAGATTCACATGCTGATTCTTCATATCTATGAGTGCCAGTTTTGAAACCGTTTTATGGACAATATTTCTAAAAGTGATTTATAAAGTTTTCTCACATTGTCATCATATCATAGAACTGCAATAATATAGAAATCATAAAATAATAATAATTCCTTACATATATATATAGTGCTTTACATAGAAGGGGGGAATTTCCTCAACCACCAACAGTGTGCAGCATCCACCTGGATGATGCAATGGCAGCCATATTGCGCCAGAACGGCCACCACACACCAGCTTACTGGTGGAAAGAAGACAGAGGGATGAAAAAAGCACTACGAATTTAAATAAATGCAATCAGAGACTCAGATGCAGAAACGATTTGTCATAAGTTCCTTGCCATCAATATGTGCTTATAAAAGCAATTGCACAGCCAAAGAGAAAAGGTTATGTTAAAAAAGTGGTTAGTTCAGCAAAATAAAAAATTAGCGTGGTTTAACTCACCCCCGAGCCAGCCGAGGTGTTATAGGACTTTTTCTTCAGACGATCCAGTCGGAGTTATATAAAAATGGTTATGATCTTTCACGCTTTATCGGTGTACTCAGCGGGTGTGCATAGCTTCAGTCAAAAAGACGCTGAAATTAACTAAAGCATGCTTCCAGCAGAAATAAAAAGTGCCTCACACGGTTGCAGGGGGGGAACAAAGGCCTCCTGTAGCGAATCGATGCGTTTTATCGAATATCCATATTCAAAACGTAATAATCACTTGAACCTAGCTTGCGCTCACTGTTGTAACCGGAAGCAGTTCCGGAGGAATGACGTATGAGGTCAGCTTTTGCGCATGCGCCGCTCAGAAGTGACGAACGCTGACGCGCAGGGGAGAGATCAAAACAAAACACTGGTCACTTATTAGAAGTTCAAAACGAGGATTTGTAACGAAGAATGTCGGAGGATTTCGATATAGACCAAGAGGAGACTGGTTTTCCTTTGCTAAAGTAAGGAAACTTTGCTTCCTTTGATCCTGTTAACGAACGTTGGTTTTCACGAGACTCACCTGCGCATGCACAGCGCTGAACTCATACGTCATGCTTCTGGAGCTGCTTCCGTGTACAACAATGAGCGCAAGCTATATTCAAGTGATTATTACGTTTTGAATATGTATATTTTTCTTACAAAAACACATCGATTCACTACAGGAGTTCACCCACCCGGAGCCATGTGAGACACTTTTTTGTGGCCAAGTGATGCTATTAATTTCCACGTTTGGACTGCGACAATGCAACACCCCCTGAGTGAAATGATAGAGCTTGAAAGATCAAATACAAGTTTTTATATAACTCCGACTGGATTCATCTGAAAGAAGAAAGCCATATACACCTAGGATGCCTCGAGGGTGAGTAAAACACAGCCGAAGTTTTATTATTGGGTGAACTAACGTGTTAAGGGTCAAGAGCCCAACTAAAGCAAATACTATTCACCAAAACGGTAAGTTGAAAAGAAAAGAAAACATCTAAAGCAATAAAGAACTTCTGTTTTAGATACTCCAGAACTAAAGTCTAACTGGTTAGTGATGCATGAAGCTGGTGACGTTGTTTGTGGAGTTGTTTAATCATCTTCTGCTGAGACCTTGAGAGATTTTTAATGTCTTTTTATTGTCAGTTTAATGTTAGTCAAGGCAAGTCAAGTCTGCTTTATTGTCAATTCTTCCACATGTACAGTACATACACACAGAGAATTGAAATTGCGTTACTCTCAGACCCTTGGGTGCATACAGATAACATAAATACCAAATACAACTATACAAATATACAAATAAGGTAAAAATATATATATATAAAGCACAAGGTATATGGAAGATAGAGTGCAAACCAGTAAAGTAAACAACAGTGCAGATATAGTGATTGTAGTGCAAAAAAATGATTTGTAGTGCAAAAGAGCTTATTCAGACTGATTAAAGTGACAGTGTGTGTGTGTATTTGGGAGGGGGGAGTGGGAGAGTCCATCAGAGGGTCAGAGTTCAGTGGTGAGTGGGGCAAGAGAGGGGAGGGGGAGCAAGGTTGGGAGGGAGTTCAGCTTCCTGACAGCCTGATGGATGAAGCTGTCCTTCAGTCTGCTGGTCCTGGCCTGGAGACTCCGCAGTCTCCTCCCTGATGGCAGCAGACTGAAGAAGCTGTGTGTCGGGTGGGTGGGATCACCTGCAATGCAGAGGTCTTTGCGGGTGAGACGGGTGTTGTAGTTGTCCTGAAGGGAGGGGAGAGAGGCACTAATGATCTTCTCAGCTGCTCTCACTATTCGTTGAAGTGACTTGCGGCAGGACGCGTTGCAGGCGCCATACAACACAGTGATGCAGCTGGTCAGGATGCTCTCGATGGTGCCTCTGTAGAAGGTGCACATGATGGGGGCCGGGGCTCTGGCTCTTCTCAGTTTGCGGAGGAAGTAGAGACGCTGCTGTGCTTTCTTGGCCAGTGTTGTCAGTCCAGGAGAGATCCTCTGTGATGTGCACACCCAGGAACTTGGTGCTGCTCACCCTCTCCACAGTCACACCATTGACGGTCAGAGGAGTATGCTGAGTGTGCACTCTCCTGAAGTCGACAACAATCTCCTTCGTCTTCTCCACTTTCAGAGAGAGATTGTTGTCACTGCACGACCCGGCCAGGTGGCTCACCTCGCTCCTATAGATTGTCTCATCTCTGTTGCTAATGAGACCCACTACAGTCGTGTCATCCGCAAAATTGATAAGGAGGTTGGAGTTGTGTGAAGGTTTGCAGTCGTGGGTCAGCAGAGTGAAGTGGAGGGGGCTCAGCACACATCCTTGGTGGGCCCCAGTGTTCAGTGTGATGGTGTGATGTGTGATGGTGCTGGATGTGTTGCTGCCAACCTGAATTGCCTGATGTCTTCCAGTCAGAAAGTCCAACAGCCAATTGCACAGCGAAGTGTTGAGCCCCAGGTGGACCAGTTTGTGAATGAGCTGTTGAGGGATGATTGTGTTGAATGCTGAACTGAAATCTATGAACAGCATTCTGACGTATGAGTCTTTTTTGTCCAGGTGTGTGAGTGCTGAGTGGAGGGTAGTGGCGATGGCGTCATCGGTCGAGCGTTTGGACCGATATGCAAACTGGAAGGGGTCCAAGGAGGGAGGGAGGGAGGGCAGACTTGATGTGGTGCATGACTAGCCGTTCAAAGCACTTCATGAGGATGGGGGTAAGTGCAATTGGACGGTAGTCATTGAAGCAGGATGGAGACGATTTAGGCTGTGATTAAAATCAGTTGTAGTTCTTGTGTTTCTCTTTTCTTCAGTGATTCTGCTTGTTAACAGTAGCTGTTCATCACTAATGCTCAATCAGCACTTAATTACACAATTATTTATGTTATTTACACATTTGTGTACACATAAAAAGAAGAGAAACAGTCCTTGGTGTCCCCCTGAGCAGAAACACGAATGGTTGTGGCTAAATCATTGGCTGGAACTGTATATATATGTCCGAAGTTTCCGCTCGAACCCCTTTTGATGGTGCACCAGCTAGCGGGACTCGGCCGTAACAGACAAGCAAATAAATGGTAAGATTAAATAAACTATTCACTAAAGAGTGTGCACACTTAACGCCAAATGAAAGTTTAAATAAAGTCTATTAAACCAAAATAATATTGTGTCTTCTTTACTATAAACACATTTAACTAAATACATAAAACTGACCTGACCGAAGCTCTGCAGACATCTGCCACAGGGTGCTCAAATTTTGAGGGTGCACACAATCTGAGGGAGTGCAGAGCCATGATCACTAACTTATATGTGAGAGCAAGCCAAGAGATTCATGCTGGCACCCTCTCGTATTACAGTAATGCACTCTTGACATTTGCCATTAAAATAATGCCAGAAATTGCCTCAAATGAACTATGAAAACGACAGTAAAATCTTACAAGCGGTAATCCATTTATTATTGGTTAAAATGAACGGATCTCGTGTGTTTCCGTGGGCCTTCGAGCCCCTGAGCACCCATGGGATCGGCACCTCTCTATATGCGTGTGGTTTGTCTGTCGTTGTTTGTTTATCGGTTGTTCCTCGTGTTTCCTTGCATGCTTATTAAACTTTTCCTGTGCTTAGATCCACTTCCCTGCATGCTCTTTTTACCCACGTTACACCTGCAGACCAAAATGAATGAACAAAGACAAATATAAACTGTGCCTACATCTCAGTTTATTTTATTAAAGGTGCCATAGAATGCATGCTACCAATATTAAAAATATGTCTCAGATGTCCCCAGAGTGTGTATGTGAAGTTTTATCTCAAAATACCCCACAGATAATTTGTTATAGCTTGTTGAAATGGCCACTTTCAGGGTATGAGCCAAAATGCGCCGTTTTCATCTTTTCCTTTAAATGAAAATTAGCTGGTGCTCCCGCCTCCCTTTTCAGAAGAGTGCAGAGCTTCAAGAGCTCATGCTCGCAATAGTATGTTCCTGCACAACCGGAGGCTGCAGTTTCAGGACCGCAGTTCTAGGACCGCAGTTCTAAGACCCTATGCTTTTGTAACAGCGCCACCTACCGAATTGGAGCACTAAAGCTGGACGACATGGACAGCAATCAGAGTGAGTAACTTTACCGATTTTCAATTAAGTTTTATTTTATAACCTTAAAACGATGCACGGTTTACGTAGCCAACGTGAGAACTGCTAAGAAATAATAATGAATTCCCGATTGCTAGTTTTATTGATTATTACGATGTTCTTAATTCGTGGCCATGCTTTAATTAAGCTAAACCTTGTTGACATAATGACAACAATGTAAATCTAGCCAGCACATTAATTAAACTTAAAAAGATGATAAAGCAATGTGATGTGAGATGTGGTTTTCCAACGGGGGGGGGGAATTTTTTTTTTTTACAAAACTGCTAGCTTACTGTATTAGTTGTGAAAACTTGTTTGAAACTCATGTTTTTAGCCATATTTTTTTTTTAGTTAAGTATAAATCATCTTTCATAATTAAACTGGGCTCATTGCTTGGTTGCACCACAATATGTGTTATTAGCCTGTCCTTTTGGCGGTACTTTAGATTAATCTGGTTGATGTTTGAAAGGCATGGTCAGCGGTTTGCCTTCTGGACTGATGAGGCCAGAAACTTGCTCCAAGGAACTCTTCAGCCAGTGTACAGAGTGCTATCTCAGAAAAAAATCCACATTCAGGCTGTCGATGACCACACCGCAGAGGAAAAGAGACTGCTGGACTTCATTGCAAAGTTACAGGGATCTGAGGAGCATTTAGTGGTACTTAAACAAGGCTCACATTTAATCATCATTACAAACAAACTCACAGTAAAGGTTCACCAAGGGCCTTAATTAGGAATAACATTAACAATATATTTTAACTATGCTGCAAATTATTGTATCTTTATCTTAAATGTATCAATTTCCTCAAAATAACTGTTTTTGCACCATGTTTGCCCATAGGGTGTACTCAACGGGAAGCCCTCTAAGTGGTCTCATAAGCTAACCTCTTACCGAGTGCCTGTCTACCTCGACAGTGATGAACAACTGTCCTGTTTGCCGATCTGAGAGGAGTGCTGCACAGGACACCAACACAACTGAGCTTCACAGATGAAGTGCAGAGGTATGCCGGACCATGTAATGTGTTTGTGAGTGTCCTGCTTCTGCACTTACAAAATCTACTGTATAAACTGCATGCTGGTGCTACTCGTGTATGGACCAATGTATAATGGCTTGCTGTTCAGTAGTGCTATAATAGTATACTTAAATTAACTGTTTTTTCACAGGCCATCATATATGCCCTGGCTGTCCTCCGGAATTTCTCATTGCAGGAGGCTGAGCAGCTCTTCCTTTCTGGTCCAGATTATCATTACAGGTCAGAGTAGAATATGAATTATTTTTGCACAATGCCCAGTGCACCTTTTGTTACTGATATTTATGTTAACCCAATAGTGATTGTTCTCTGATAACCATTTCAGTGAAGTGGAAGATTTTAATAAAAGGATTGACGGTAACACTTTCTATGAAACCTGTATTTATAATAAATCATAAGTTTTCTGAAAAGCAATACAAGGAAGAATAAGCATATAAGAAACCTTATAATCTGTTGATCATCTTATAAATATATAAGAACGCTTTATGTTTATTTGTAAATATTATTGTGGGGTAAGTGTATGCTGATTTATAACCACATTAAACACCATTGCATCCACTTATTTACATGCATTATAGTCTAAGTTATAATGTATTATAGGTTCCATATCTTGCAATTGTTTAGATTGCACAATAACTAAGTACATCTTATTTGTGTTTACTGTTAAAATAACAAAATAAAGTCTTCATGAAACATGTTCCAAAACGCTATAAGGTGGGCTATTCTTATTAAGTGCGTCTTTGTTTGCTAAGTAATGAAGTGAATCACGTACTTAAAGCAGACCAAGACCATTTAAATAAATAATAATATGTTTTCTAACAGCCATAAGATCTGATATTAGATTGAACCATTTTTATTTAATTCAATGGATATTTGATGGTAGCCTTTAGACACCAACTGTGCTAAGTAATTCTACGACTACATGTCAGACTGAGCAGGTATTAGATATTCGTAGACTGTATGCTAAAATATTCTGCTAAACCACTTTTTTGTGGTTCCCAACAGAATATTCTACTCACTATAGCAACTTTGCAAGTACATCAATTATCTACCAACCTACCTTAACTAAGCCTACTAAATATTCTAATGAGAGTTGTGGAACATGTAGCGCATTGCTTCTAGTCACAATAGGACTAAAGGGGACCATTAAAAGAAAATTTTATCTAATAAAAAACCGTTGATTTTTTTCATTTGAAAGTATTACAACTGATCTTAAACTAGCAAACAGCAAAAATTTACATTAACCTCACAGGAAACACTCAAAAACAATCAACCACTCCTAACCACTCACAAGATAAGATACTGTCCAGATCTTAAATAAACAATGTCAAGATAATCCATTATAAATTAAGTCAATTTATTATGGTATTCATTGTGTGTTATACGTAATCATACTCTTAAAATTTATAACCACAAATACATAAGTATTATGATGTATTATTATTGTTGTTATGATTATTTATGAGATGATACAACTTTTTTATAATGCTTTATGCATTAATTATAATGCCTTAAGAAAACCCTTATAATGTATTATAAATACAGGCTTCATAGAAAGTGTTACCGGACTGACAAAAAACTGAGGAAAGAAGAGAGAACATTCAGTTGATGGGTTTTGCTCTTATATACTTAAATTTGGAGTTTGGAGTTAGATGTCAGTAACAAGATTATTCTGTTTGGTTCTCTCTCTCTACAACCCCAACAGAGCATACGTGTTAAATCAGAAATATATATATTACAGAGTTAAACATGTTAAACCAAATGTTTCTTATTTAAGTCTCCCTCCCTCTCTCTCTCTTTTATCTCTTATCTCTCTCAGGAGCTGACGCCTACAGCCTTTCTGTCCATGCAGCAACTGATGGAAAATGGTCTTTTTTTATGATGTTGTATTATGAGTTATTGCAAAAATGAGTATACAGTATATAAATATGCATTCTTGAACCATTCTTGAGTCTTGTATTTTGCCTCTCTACAAACTTTTAAATATATGGCTGTAATTTAGTGACTCCAAATGCTGATTTCATTTGATTCCATCTTTACTATACCTGATAATGAGCTAGTTAAACTTAAGGGAGCTAATACATATACAGTATATTTCAAGAAACTAAGACTTAAGGTACTCCACTTTCAGTTGTTTAAAGACTGAAATACGTTTTTCATTTATATTTTAAGTGTAAATTCATTTAAATTTAAAATTGTTAACTCAAAGCAGGTATTACACACTTTGTAATTAACTTCTGATGCATTTATAAATCAAAATTTTTTTTTCCTGAGATTCAATATCTTTAACAACAAACATTGCTACAGACTAAACCACCAGGGTCCTAGAAATGCGATCCTGAAACTGCAGTCTCCGCTATATTATCCAATTCGGTAGGTGGCGCTGTTACAAAAGCATAGGGTCCTAGAACTGCGGTCATGGAAAAATGCGCCCGGTTGTGCAGCGAACACCCGTTCTCAGGGCTTCCAGGCATACGGTGTGTTACGGTTTAACTGGTGGTGACCTGGGTACTGACTCACATGCTTCCAAATGCAATTTTAACTACCCACATTCTTATTTACGATCATTCTGGTAGCACGTGAAGGCAGTATTAGTGAAAACAGGCAGAGACAATGATAGCTTTAGCAACATTGTGTCAAGTGTCAAGAAGCTCTTTTGGAAAACAAAATATGACGCGTGATGCTTACTTTGTCTTAGTCTGGATGTTTGCGCACGAAGCATTGGTATCGATCCCTCTTTCAGAGGCAATCTTTGCACAACTCCAGTGCTGAACTGACCCTCGTTTGTGCGGCAGTCTGGTGTAAAATGTTAGCACAAACATATAGGACTTTCCGGGACATTTCCTTTGAAAATTGAATTTAACCACCGTGTCCTCAGCGGTATATATGGAGACTCCTATGTTTGTTGGTGCATCCTAACACACAATACTTTTAATGGCTCTTTGGCGCTGACATTGTATATCCAGCAGCTACAGCAAGAAAACAGTAATGGCGGACCACTGCTTCTCACTCAGGGCTGTGTATATATGCTAATAGGGCAGAGAGCGTCACAAATGGGCGGGACTTCCCCGAGTATGACGTCATAGTAGTGAGAAATCTGGAACTGCTAGTGTAGAGAGACTGTTTATGATTTATTGGGATTATAAAACAATGAGTGGGTGGATTTTTACCATTATAGGCTGGTTGTTTTCACACACTGCGGCCACACAACTGTGTTCAAACACCTTATAAAAGTGATTTTTGCATTCTATGGCACCCTTTAATATTCTAAAAATTAATTTAATGTATTATATTAGGGTAGCACTTTATTTTGCAGTCCTGTTCCTCATGTACATACTATACTATAATTACTATAAGTACAATAACTAGGTACTAACCCTGAACCTACCCCTAAACCTAACCCTGCTCCATGTAGTTACCTTATATTTCCAGTACTTTCTTAAGTACACTGTAAGTACATATAAGTACATGCAAGTACATATACTTTAAAATAAAGTGCAAACATTATTAGAATTGTATTCATATTAAATGTTATAATGAATAAACTATCATTTTTACTGAGGGAGTTTGAGCAGAAAAAGCATAATGTGCAGCAAACACAAACCCCCCTCAATGTTTACAGTATATGTTTCAGTGTGGTTGAGAGAAAGCCAATCGTTTTGATTTGTGGTATTACAAAATGATGTATCGAGTAACTGTATATCAAGGATTGTTATTTTTCATTCTAAATCATGGGTCTTCAACCGGGGGTTCGCGGTGGTACTGGAGGGGGTCCGTTAATTACTGTTGGATCACAAATAATAATAAAAAATAACTAAATAAATAAACATGGGTACAAAACATCCAAGATTAATATTTAATAAACAAAAATTATTCTAATTAGTACCAAACAGCTTTAATAAAACCCTGCATCCATAGTGCAGTCATGTGGATGTACGATGCGTCAATGTGGACTATGAGCGTGCTAAAAAAAGAAAAAAAATGAGCATGCGCCGCAACTTGAAAACGCTAATGGCTAATCACTTATATACAATTTAACTTGACAGTGTGGATGTACGATGACAGTGGGAAGTCGTGGCCTAATGGTTAGAGAGTCGGACTCGTAACCCAAAGGTTGCAGGTTTGAGTCTTGTACCGGCAGGGATTGTAGGTGGGGGGAGTGAATGTACAACACTCTCTTCCACCTTCAATACCACAACTTGAGGTGCCCTTGAGCAAGGCACCGAACCCCCAACTGCTCCCCAGGCGCCGCAGCATAAATGGCTGCCCCATGGCCTGTGCGGTGCGTTGCGACCGGTGGGGTTAAATGCAGAGCATTAATTCCAAGTATGGGTCACCATACTTGGCCACATGTCACGTCACTTTCAAAATGGATCACTTTGTAAAATCTACACCCCGAGTAAGTGACTCATCCGCCTCTTCAGAAACAGCTGGTGCAAATCCAGATGTGGATGCTAATAAATCCACTGCAGAAGCCCCGGCCAAACGCAAATGAGACGAGCCCAGAAAGTTAAAACGGAAACAGACAATAATGAAAAAATCAGCTATAGTTGGTGAGCTTGCTTTGAAAGCGTCATATCAGGTGGCTCTTAGGATTGCTCAGTGTAAAAAACCATTTCAAATAGCAGAAGATCTGATATTGCCTGCAGTCACTGATAAACGCGCTGCAGAAGCCTCGGTCAAACGCAAATGAGACGAGCCCAGAAAGTACTTATAAGTAAATATGTTTCTAAAGACACGGGTGGCATTGAATTGCTGGTGTGTGTTATTTGTTCAGCTGTACGGTCAAGTCAAGTCAAGTAACCTTTATTTATATAACGCTTTTAACAATACAGATTGTGTCAAAGCAACTGAACAGCATTAATTAGGAAAATAGTGTCAATAATGCAACATGACAATAACTGAAAAATTTGTGTTTACTAAAGGAGTTCATCATTGAATTCAGTGATGTCATCATCCAGCTCAGTTCAGTTTAAATAGTATCTTTGCAATCAAGTCAACGATATCGCTTGAAATAAAGTGTCCCCAACTAAGCAAGCCAGAGGCGACGGTGGCAAGGAACCAAAACTCCATCGGTGACAGAATGGAGAAAAAACCTTGGGAGAAACCAGGCTCAGTCGGGGGACCAGTTCTCATCTGGCCAGACAAAACCAGCAGTTCAATTTCAGGCTGCAGCAAAGTCACATTGTGCAGAGGACTCAACTGGATCCTGTGGTCTTATCTCGGTGGCCGTCTAGGAGACAAGGTCTTTACAGGGGATCTGTACCTGGGGCTCATCTAGTTGTCATGGTCTCCGCTGTCTTTCAGGGCTGTGGAGGTCCTTTCTAGGTGCTGATCCACCATCTGGTCTGAATATGTACTGGATCCGGGTGACTGCAGTGACCATCTGATCTGGATACAGACTGGATCTGGTGGCTACGGTGACCTCGGAATAAGAGAGAAACAGACTAATATTAGCGTAGATGCCATTCTTCTAGCGATGTAGCAAGTACATCGGGTGTTATGAGAAGTGTTCCCGGTCCCGGTTGTCCTTTTTAATGCAGCCTAAAAATCCTTTAACGGTTTTGAATATTAGAAGCGTATTAGTGTGGTATGTGTAAGCCAGGTTAAAGAGATTGTTTTTTAATCTAGATTTAAACTGACAGAGAGTGTCTGCCTCCCGAACAATGTTAGGTAGGTTATTCCAGAGTGTGGCTGCTATATAGGAGAAGGATCTGCCACCCGCAGTTGATTTTGATATTCTAGGTATTATCAAATTGCCAGAGTTTTGAGAACGCAGCGGACGTGGAGGACTATAATGTAACAAGAGCTCGTTCAAATACTGAGGTGCTATACCATTCAGGGCTTTATAAGTAATAAGCAAGATTTTAAAATCTATACTTTGTTTAATAGGGAGCCAGTGCAGTGTGGACAGAACCGGGCTAATATGCTCATACTTCCTGCTTCTAGTAAGAACTCTAGCTGCTGCAATTTGGACCAGCTTGAGTTTGTTTATTAAACGCACAGAGCAACCACCCAATAAAGCATTGTAATAATCTAACCTTGAGGGATAAAACGCATGGCTTAACATTTGCTGCATTGACAGTGAGGGAGAATTAGGTGTCTAGTTAGATATATTTGAGATGGAAAAATGCAGTTTTACAAATGCTAGAAACGTGGCTTTCTAACGAAAGATTGCTATCAATAGACACCTAGGTTCCTAACTGATTTTGGACGAAGGAGATTAGAAATGACAGAGCAAGCCACCAAGAAGAGAGGTATAGGTTATTATCTGCAGAGTTTTTAGTTCCAATAGATTACCACCCTGTTTCAGAATTTAGTAAGAAATTATTTGTCATCCAGTTTTTAATATCGAGTATGCATTCCGCTAGTTTTTCAAATTGGTATGTTTCGCCGGGCTGCGAAGAAATATAGAGCTGAGTATCATCAGCATAACAGTGAAAGCTAACACCGTGTTTCCTGATGATATCTCCCAAGGGTAAACTGTAAAGCGTGAAGAGTAATGGTCCTATTACTGAGCCTTGTGGTACTCCATACTGTACTTGATGATATGATACCTTTTCATTCACTGCTACGAATTGATGGCGGTCAGATTAGTATGATTTGAACCATGCTAATGCATTTCCATTAATGCCAACAAAGTTTTCTATTCAAAAGAATGTTGTGGTCAATCGTGTCGAACGCAGCGCTAAGATCCAGATGATAATAGAGAGAACCACCCCGATCAGATAGATAAGAGCAGGGCATGTGACTCAAATGAGAGCAGTCTCAGTACTAGATACGGTCTAAACATCCGACTGGAAAATCCACAGATACCATTTTTCTTAAGAGTAAATAATTGCTGAGGAACTACCTTGTCTAGTGTCTTGGAACAGAGAGGAGAGCTTCGAGATCGGTCTGTAAGGAACTATTCTTGGGAGTCAGTTGTGTTTTTTTGATGAGAGGGCTTAATAAACAGCCAGTTGAAGTCTGTGGGGGACAAGCCTAAGACAATGATGAATAATAATAGTCAGAAGAGGACTAGGACTTCTGGAAGCACCTCTCTTAGGAGCTTAGAGGAAAGCGGGTTCAACTACACCGCTTGGGTAGATGAAGTAAACAAGTTTATACAATTCTTCCTATAGTAGAGAATGAGTGGAATTGTTCCTCAGGCGATCTATAGCAAGCTATCTGATGCGATACTGTAGCTGACGGCTGCATGGCTACACTTTTATCTCTAAAAGTATCGATCTTGAAAGTAAAGTAGTTCATAAAGTCATTAATGCTGTGCTGTTGGGACTATCAACACTTATGCTGCTTTAGTTTTCGTAAATTTAGCCACTGTATTGAATAAATAACTGGGGTTATGTTTGTTTTCTTCTAATAGAGACGAAAAGTAATCAGCTCTAGCAGTTTTTAATGCTTTTCTGTTGGATAGGGTACTTTCCTGCCAAGCAATGTGAAATACCTCTAGTTTTGTTTTCTTCTAGCTGCGCTCCATTTTCCAGGCTGCTCTTTTTAGGGTGTGAGTGTGCTCATTATACCCCGGTGTAAGACTGTTTTCCTTAATCTTCCTTAGCGTAAAGGAGCAACCGTATCTAAAACGCAAGAAAAGAGAGAATCTATAGTTTATGTTACATCATCAAGTTGTTCTGAGCTATTGGAAATGCTAAGGAATTGGGATAAATCAGGAAGATGACTTACAAATCAGTCTTTTGTGTAGAAGTTCTTGGGTTTCCTACCATACTCGTAACAGGGATTAGAATTTATCAGTTCTAGCTTATGAAGTTTGCAAACAAAATTAGGGCTGCGCGATAAATCGCATGCGATTATTTAATGTGCATCTTGTCAGTAAAGTCGGTTCTTTAATAAGCGGTAAATCTCCATCACCTGCGGGTTTGCACATTGAGCAGCAGTTAACTACCAGAGACTGTTGTTCACTGACGAGTGGCAAGAAAATCGCGCGAATATGAAAGGTTTTGCCGCGCTCGCAGTGACCAACGGCTCGTTCTCGTTAAGCGCTCAATGTGAAGCCCGCAGGTGATGGCGATTACCGTGGCTCTACTGTATAATGATGTCACGTTTAAACATCGCATGCGATTTATCAGCAGCCCTACCTAAATAATGATCTGAGAACATCGCTGGCTGCATAACAACCCATCACCCATCAATCCATGTGACAGTATTATAACTCTAGAGTTGATTTCGGACAATGCGTAGGTCCTAACCCCAATAGACTTCAGTATGTCTATGAATGCTGATCCCAATGCATATTTTTCATTATCAACATGGATATTAAAATCACCAACAATTAAAACTTTATCTGCAGCCAGCAATAACTCAGATAGAAAATCAGCAAATTATTAGTCTGTGGTGCCCTGGTGGCCTGTATACAGTAACCAGTACAAACATCACAGGGGATTTATCATTAACACTTGTTTCTCTGGGTAATGTTATTTGAAGCACCATTACTTCAAACGAGTTGTACTTGAAGCCCGCCCTCTGAGAAATTCTGAAAATATTGTTATAAATTGTAGCAACACCTCTCCCTTTACTTTTTGGTTCATGTTTATAACAGTAATCTTGGGGTTAGACTCATTTAAAATAATGTAATCAACAGAGCACATCTAGTTTATGATCAGTGATCATATCATTTACAAAAAATGCTTTCGTAGAAAGGGACCTGATATTCAATAAGCCAATCTTTATCATTTGTTTATCGGATTGCATCTGTTTTATTTGTTGAACATCAATTAAATTGTTACTCTTAAATTGGTTTGGATGTTTTTTTGTATTAGTTCAGGGAACAGACACAGTCTCTTATAGTGTGATATCTAGGTGAAAGAGTCTCTATATGCTGAGAATTAACTGACTTCTGTGACGTGAGGCGGCTAGCCCCCCCAAAAAAGGAACGGTGGTTAGGCCAGTCTGTCTGCTTCCAGACCTGGGCCCAGTTAGTCAAGTACAAACTCTAAGACTATGTGCCATGTTTCTAGAGAGAAGAGCGGCACCACCTCTGGAGGGATGAAGACCATCTTTTTTCAACAGGTCAGGTCTGCCCCAAAAATCATCAAGCTGGGAAACCGATGTATTCTGCAGGCACCACTAGGACATCCAGCATGAGTGAGGACAGTCTGCTATGTGATCTGTCACCCACGGGGTACAGCAGGGAGGAGACCAGGAGCATATTACAGAGTCTGACTCATGCTGCAATTCACACACTCTTTAATGTTATCTTTTAGTGATCTCGACTGGCGAAGCGAACATCCTAGCGCCGGTGATACCAATCTACTGTATTTACGTTAGATTAGCCAGCACCCTTTAATTGCAAGATGTCAGTTCGCTCTGGGCTCCGAGGTTAGAGAGGGGATCTGGTGGCTGTGTTCTCTATTTTCACGTACCGTCCAATAGAATCGCAAATTACTCGAAGCACTTTGATCAGTTAGCGGGGTGCGTCACGAGCGGGGGAGACACCTGTTTGAGGTTTTTACTGAAATGGTTAGAGCGGGTTTTGACCCGGGACTATCCGCTCATAGTCAACAGTTGCCCGGACGGGAGGCTCTGTTACTGGAAATCCGAACAGGTGTGTACAGGACCCCTGAGTAGCTCGCATCAAAGTCGTATATAGAGCCGCTCACATTCTACTGTCCCAATTAAAGTTTGGAGCGTGTATCATTAATTCTGAAATATTTCCGGTCAGGACTAACTATTCCCCGCATTATACATGTGAAATTCATGTCACCGAAGAGAGAGATAAATATACATGGGATAAGCGGGCAAAACAAACAATAGCAGGAGAAGAAGCCATTACCGTGATTGATGAATGATTTTTACTTACCACAGTTGTTTGATGAACTTCTGAAAAAAAAAAAAAAACAGAGCAGACGAGAAAAAAAAGAAAAGAAAAAAAGCAAGGCACGAAGGAAACGCTAATGACAAGAACGAAGATAACACACGCGACGCTGCACTGGCGGTTTTATTTTTCGAAGAAAAAGCGAAGATTCAAATTAATCAAGATTAGGTTGATATGATATATCAGAAATATGGGGGGAACTTAAGTAAGATTTATCCGTTAAACACCAGAGAGCTCAATAGGGATTTTACCAGAAAAATTCAAAGCTCCAACTAGAGCTACAATCAACAAGACATAAAATAATAAACACTATGCAAGCGAATCACTGCCCACCGCCTAACGGTTATCTGCTAAGTGAAACACTTAAAACAATAATGGATACGGATTGTTTTCGGAGGAGATGTGTGTCCACCGAATAAAGAATGATTGAAGACAACGAAGAAATAAGCAAGTAGAGAGAGCAGTCTGGTCAAAATGAAATGACACAACAAAGCATATTTCACAGATTCATGGGCAGCATGGGATATTAGGCAACGTTACCCCTCAGGGAGTTATCCGGTAACAAGGTAAAAGATCTAAAAAATGACAACTCGGTTAAGTAGTCAGAATCGACTCCTATTTAGAGAGACAAATCTTATATCTCATGCACTTTTTGAATAAAACTTTGCAGAGTGTCTTCATTTAAAGGAAGACGTTATAAACGGAACAAAGAGGCTATTTTTCAACAAACCCCTATGACTGCTCTTTAAGTAAGAATAAGGTTTTTCAATGTAAGTGTTAATATATAAAAGTAAGATCTCTTTAGTGAAATGAGCTACAAATGCGGAACCCGGAGGATGCAGTCAACGTTGAGAAACGGCAGAGTACCAGCCCTCCAAGGAACTGAGTTGTGACCTAAGACTATAATATACAATCTGGTGACAGTTTGTTCGATGCTGTGGTCGATTTCAGTTTTAGAGCAAATAGTAGTTCGCAGAATGAATACAATGATTGGGACTGACTTAATAAAGGAATATCGAAAACAATGGCTAACCTATAGACCCGTTGTTTGGGATGGTGTTGTTATGAGTAACAAAGACAGAACCCAGAGAGAGAGAAACAGCTTCAAATAGACAAAGTCAGCACACTGTAACAATTCACTGAATAGAGTGCAGGTTCAATGATATCCAGGAGAGTGAGCAAAATACACAGCTAACAAAGACTGTGGCAGGCATGGCTCTTGGAAGACAAATAACTAGACAAGAACAATCACCAAGACAGTGGTCACAAACAAAATCAAAAAGAGACCAAGGAAAAAATGAGGTTACCATACCCAAACAATACAGGTACATTGACACAAGTACCACCAATGAGAGAACACGGTGTTTAAAACAATGACTCAAAATCAACAATTCAGAAACATGAATATAGGCCGCTAGTTTGACTTCAGGCGGTTGTGCACGACAATTGGGAAGTGAGACAGATGCAGTTGGGGCGGGCGGGAATTGATAAGCGGATAGGCATCAAGGACAGCCGAATTTTGCTCTCCTGATCAGCGACGCCGCGTGTGTTTGCATACTACAATCACCGCTGAAGTGCAATTAAAGAATATGTCAATAAAAGACATTTCAGAAACGTTTTCATGAAACAACGGAGGAAACCCATTTACATTTATGACGGCTTAAACAGCGCACATATGTTCAAGAATATCATTCGGACAGAAATAACAAGTTGGACAGAATTTCTAACCGGCATGCACTGCTTTAAGTCAGCCGCCGATCGTTTGTGCAGCTGAAACATAGTTAAAAAGTTTATGGGACCCTCAAGGGAACACATGGCAAGATACATGAGGGCAAGGGAATCACATGACAAATCAGGAAACAGTACTAAACTACAAAATAAAAGACAACAACACAAAGACCCAAACCAACGTGACAGACACAAATGTTTTTTCAGATGTTGAATTTTCAGAATCTTCCCCTCCAGCATTTGGTTGCTGTGTTGCGACTTCTGTGAAATGACAATTATGCACAACTTAGTGTATGCACTGATTTTATTTAAAACATATCCTTCTCTGAAACAGCTTTTCAACCTACTTTCTTAAAGATATTTACATGAATTTATAAGACAACCAGCATTATTAGCAAAACTAATTAACAAAACTAGACATTTACAGCTTGACATTTATTTGGTCATGTTGTTACAGAAATATATTGGTTCTGTGGAGGGATGAAAAGTTTGACAAGGTTTTTCCTTAAACTTGTCTTTAGAACTAGTAAAACTGGTGGTGCAAGTACACGTTAACTCAATATAGATAACACTGGTCACAATTCTTTAGAACTCATTTCCTTCAGAGATAGATTTTGATGTGCTAAATTCAAATATGACAATTAATACAAATGATTGGCTGCTGTTTCAAAGATATTACTTTTTTTTTTTCATTTTACTTCCATAGTACCTGTCACCTCTCCTGGTTATTTAACACTTTAAAAATCAGCAAAAAGGTTATATATGTCCTGATCTCCAATTTTGCAGCCAAAATAAACATGATAGGCTTTCTTAACCATTTTTCAACTGTGATTTTTAGTAACTTCACCACTGTTCACACCTTTTATAACTCACTCATCCGTCACCATTTCCAATTCAAGGGTCTTATATACTGACTGAATAGTATATCTTGAAAATTAGAGCCAATCAACAATTTTAAGCATCATTTTCATTCTCAGTGACTCAGAATTAGTAAAGTTTGACTACATTTATTTTGGAAGCATTTTGGCTGTGTGCTAAACAGACAAACGTTAAATATAAAAGTGAACATTAAATCTAAACATTCTGTTGCACACCTTGAATATATATTTTTTTCATACAAAAGTGCCTTCCAAATGCATACATTTAAAATGTTATTCCTTGGTAACTGTCATACCTGTAAATGCTGAGACATCTGTTTTGTTTAAACCATCAGGGTCAATCATAGCTGTGCAGTTCTTCTCTGATGTATCTGATTAAAATGCAATGTTTCGTTAAAAAGATTATTGATCGTGTGTTGACTAAAACTTACAGCATGTTGCACAAATCAAACCTGTAACATCATAACAGAAGGCATCATATTTTTCTCTGTCTTGAGTTATTGTGATGATGCCAGTTTGGTTGCCAGCACACATTTCATGTGGCATGTGACGGAGTATGACCACCTCGGAGCTGTTTATCCATCCATACCTGCACACAAAATGTTCATATTTAGGTGGCGCTCATGGTAATAGTGATCCTAAAAGTTTAATTGTCATTTAGATATGTTCAGCTGAATGTAAAAACCTGCACGTCTCTAGTCCTTTATTGTAGGCTATTTCCACCTGCTCCAGACTGGCTAATGAAGAGGCTAAAAGCTCACACAAGCTCTCGGCTGCATCAAACTTCAGACTATAGCGTTCTCTCCCCTCCACGTGAAACACTCCAGCGTAGCTGCAGCTCCGTGAGCGCACTGCTGCAGGAGAAACAGGGCATTAACGATAGTAAAAAGTGAATATTATTCATACAGTGCCACTCAATAAGATTGTTGAAATACATAATGGGGAAAAAGGAACAGTATGTCATGAATCAAGCTTCTGTGGTTTCTACAGATTGGCACCAGAGGGTCCCCTCACCTGAGTATTACCCTTTGTCCGAAATCGTCCCCTATACCCGTAAATGGGGCACTATTTGAAGGGACAGCCATTTTTAGTGCTTTCCGAAATCTTAGTGAACATTATCAAATGAACCCATTCAATCCCACAATGCAGAGCAATAACGAGTGTACAACGGATGTACACTCAACAGTACCCATAATGTACTGTGAGAGTCACGCGCCGATTGAATTGCCAGAAGATCTCGCCAGAAGATGGTGCCCGCAGCTGAATCATCCATCCATTCATTTTACAAAGTGCTCATCCACGGCATAATACAGCATAATACAACACAGGTATAAATTAATTGTAAATTGATTATTAAATAAAAAAAATTATATTCTATCTGTAGCGGGGAATTTCACTACAATGTAGGGGTGAGTTTAACTTCTGCTACAATATATCTTGGACGACTAGGGAAATTATAAGATCTAGGTCTTCAACCCCTATTACATTTAATTCCTGTATTTATTTATTTAAGTATGTTTTTATCTGCCTTGCTAAGCATGCTTTTGTCTTTAGTAGCAGTGACTGATGAGGATTGAGGCTCTGGAATTTAATAACGTACACGGTACCTACCCAGAGTATAATGGCTTTGATTAACCCCTCTTCCCCTCTATCAGCCCACAAGACAGTAGGAATGCCCCTACTCCAAGATAGCATAAGTTTTACACTTATTTCCTAAATGCTTAGTAAAGAATAAACAAAATAAAGAAAACAATAGTCATGAAATAAACTCTTTGTTTCACTTCTCTTATGATTTCTTATGATTTCACCAAGAAATCTACAAAAAATTAAAAATTACGTTTTGTTCAGATTCAAACTTTTGTTCGGTTTCTTTTCTTCAACAATAATAATAAAACAAAAATAGAAATAGAAAAAGAAAAACAACAACAGTTCTGATAGAACGCTCAAATGGTACTCAGTTCACTCAAAAGTACATTACAGATGTTTCATTCCACATCAGATATCTTTCATGTCAGTTCACATGCCATTCATAATCCCAGAGTTAAAGTTTTACCTCACAGTAGAACTGGGCTGGTGTTGGATTGTCCAGATATGACAGGGTAATTAGATCAAACAAATAGCCACCTGTTCAAAAACAGAAAGTCTCTTCCTTTTCTTTAAAGACAGGGAAAATAATATTCAGGAATAAATAAGGAAAAAAATATATTTCTACGAACGTTTCCGGTAGACGAGACAGTCCCTTCAAAAAAAAAGAAAAGTAATTCAGATTCACTCACTCAAGCAAACTCAGTTATCAGTTCTCAAGTCCATCCAAAAATAATTTCAAAGTCTCAAAGTCTCTAACTACAAAATGTTCAAAAATAAACTATGAAAAATAGAAGGAAAAATATTGTCAAAAGAAGAGCTTCAATGTGTTCGCAATGCCGTTTGTGTCCACACGGCGGCACTATTGTATCAAAAACGACACACAAGGATTTTGTCTCGAACAACAGTAGCAAAATCACTTGATACAAGCTGCTTTGTCTGTGTATTTCTTCAGAATATCAACTGTGGTTAAACAGCAGTGAAGAAAAACTCACAGTATCTCGGCTCCCTTCCGTAGAAGACGAACACTCGTGCCAACACACCTTCTCAGCTAGCACGATGAGCAATGCCACTCCTGGTATATCATAGACACGCAGTTCAATTTCTCAGCGATTAGGCTCCGTCAAAACTCACGACAGCACAAGCTCGGTCCAGTTTCTCGGCCGCTCACCTCGACGCTTATCTAATGCTGTTCACATCTAATCAAAGAAGTCACAAGAAAACTAACTTTTTCTTTCTCGCACTCGTCTCGCTCATTTCCTCCTTTTTTTCGGAACACCCCGTCCTCTTCTTTAAAAAAAAAAAAAAAAAACTTTCAAAATAAAGGTCCTTGCATACCTCCACATTCCCCCCTGCTAAACCCTGCCATATACAGGACTCTCTAAGATGACCAGCTCCTAACTAAAAAACAGAAAACACCAGAACAGTTATCATTTGATTCCTTGACACAACATTTTCAACATTTGTTTAGACATTCTCTTGTCAAGCGATTAGTCAACAGAAGAGACAGACGGCTGCAAGTGAGTGTCCTGCGTAATACTTCTTTATAGATCTGCAGTTTGAATTATTACTTGCTGCTAGGAAGGAATATTTAGTTTTCTGCCTATTTCTACGTTATATTTTTGTTTGCATTCATATTTTTGATTGCACTTTCTGGTAATTATAAGAATTGCCCTCGGCTAAGAAGGAGCGCGTGTAATTTAATTGCTCCCTTCCTGCATTTAAGCACGAACTGTAGTTTCGATTTGAGGAATTGCCCTGCTATAGACTATTGGCTGTGCTAATTAGAAGGCGGCCACAGCTGTTTTCACTTTAGTGTCTTAGACTGTGTATTTATCTAATATCTGTACGCTGACGCGGAAGCATCAGCGGAAGCATTCAGGCCTCCTTGTGTGAAGACCAACGAGTGTAAAGACCTGCAACTTTACCTGCGCGACGAAATTGCCAAGGCACTTAAGTATATTTTTGCTCTTCCCTGTACACACTCTCCTTTTCTGTCCTCTCTTTTCCACCTCTATCATGTGTTTCCAAAACATTCAGATTGTCTCTCGACAACGCTCTAAGGTCACACGCAGATGGCAACGCTATGTTGCTAACCTGCATCCTATCTCTACATCCTCTACTACACCTCTTTCTTTCTCTGTGGGTCTCTGGAATTGTCAGTCAGCTGTCAACAAAGCAGACTTCATTTCTTATTTTTCTTTAAACTCCACACTTAGCATCTTGGGCTTGACTGAGACCTGGATTCGTCCAGAAGACTCAGCAACCCCAGCTGCTCTCTCGAACAATTTCTTTTTCTCTCATACCCCCCGTCAGGTTGGCCGGGGTGGGGGCACTGGTCTGCTAATTTCTAACAATTGGAAATACTCAACCTATTCTCCCCTATGCAATTATAACCCATTTGAATCTCATGTGATCACTATAACAGCTCCTGTAAAACTCCAGGTTGTGGTAATTTACCGCCCTCCTGGGCAAATTCTATCCACCTCCCTAGAAGAGCTGGATGGGCTTCTGTCCTCATTCCCAGAGGATGGCAGTCCACTTTTAGTCTTTGGCGACTTCAACATTCATCTGGACAAGCCTTATGCTACAGACTTCCATTCACTCCTTGCATTTGATCTCAAACGACTTACCACATTGCAAAGACCGCTCGATCTTGCAGGTTTTCATTGCACAACATCAGAAAGATCAGGCCCTTTCTAACGGAGCATGCTGCACAACTTCTTGTCCAGGCCCTTGTAATTTCTAGGCTGGACTGCTGCAATGCTCTTCTGGCTTGACTTCCATCATGTGCAATCAAACCTCTATAAATGATTCAGAATGCAGCGGCACGAATGGTCTTCAATGATCCCAAAAGAGCCCATGTTACACCTCTATTTATCTCCTTTCACTGGCTACCGGTTGCGGCTCGAATCAAGTTCAAGACATTGATGCTTGCATATAGAACAACCAGAGGCTCAGCACCTGCCTACTTCCACTCACTACTACGAATCTACATCCCCTCCAGAAGTCTGAGATCCACTAGTGAGCGACGCCTCGTGGTACCATCACAGAGAGGCTCAAAATCACTTTCCAGAACATTCTCGTTCACCATTCCTGGCTGGTGGAACGATCTTCCCACCCCTATCCGGAATGCTGAATCCCTGACAATTTTCAAGCGACAGCTGAAAACTCATCTCTTTCGAAGCTACTTAACTTCATCATCATAAAAAAAAAAAAAAATCCTCTCTCTTTATTTTTTCCTTCTCTTTTTAGCTTGTACTTATTAGAACAATGTCTAAAAACTTGGTATTACAAGCACTTCCTTGTATCTGTTTGCCTCTTTAAGAAGAATTGCTTTATGTATCCCCCAATTGTAAGTCGCTTTGGATAAAAGCGTCTGCTAAATGACTAAATGTAAATGTCTCTTAACGCGTAACTCGCCCTCATCCTCTTCAAATTCCACCATTTGCTTTGGGACTACTTTCTGAGGCTTGGACACAACTGCAATCCTGGATCTCGGCATCAACCTGATAGTCTCCTGACAGAGATTTAACACTCGCACTGGGACTCTTTCTTTTTCTGGGCTCGCAAGCACATTGGCTACTAACAGTCCTTTTGGAAGGGTAACAGAATCTGTGCACTCCACAAGTACTTGACGCTTCACTTGCTGAGGTATACTGCAGTGGCCTTCCACAATCTTCTCACTTAAGGGTGGGATTGTCACAATTTGCTTCCCATACACCTTAACAAATCCTATCCTTCCCTCTGGGCCCAAGAGTCCCTCATCTTCATTCACTCTTGCTATCACTCTCCTTACATTAGCATCTGTGCCTCGGCTGACTTTACTTTCCTCGCTCAACTCCTTTCTAGACAGCACAAGGTTCTTCAATTCACTAAGGACATTCATTCCCACGATTCCATCTAATCCTTTCATTTCCTGCGCATCGGGGTTGGACTCTGTGAGCACGAAAACGCATTTCCCTGGAAGCAGACTTCCCATGCACTCTATATCTGCCTGTAGACATCCAAGAACAGGAATGTCTAGTCCGTTTGCAGCAGTGAGGCGTATCCAGTTAGCGGACAACAGCTGTATCTCTTGCTTTCCGAAATGCTGTTTAAAGTGAGACTCTGAGATGGTGGTGACTTCTGAACCTGTGTCCAGCAGGCACTTAGTGGGCACCCCTGCTATCTTTACGTCCACTGTCAGACAGTCTCCAAAAGCGCTCCTTAAGAGTTCCTGGCACTACATCAACCTTTCAGTCAGCTTTATGGTTCCGGATTACTGAAGGCCCATTGGTGCTTGCCAAGTCACCCGATGAAGCTCTTCTTACCGCCTCAGTCACTTCCACCATTTGTGATGATGCAGCACCTCTATTACTCAGCTCCTTATGCTGTCCGCAATGTCGACTGGTGTGACCTGGTTCACCACATGTGTAACAGATATATTTCCGTTCACTGTTTTTTGGTGGCTGCCTTCTCGTACCAGCAGGTGTGGGGTTAACTCTCCCTTGACTATGGACTATTCTGTACAATTCTTCCTGACGCGCAGCTATCTTCTCTATTGCTTCAGGCAACTTTTCTAACGTAAGTGAGGATGAACTGTCACCAATCGCAACAGTAGTGTGAACTGCAGCTCTCGCACGCACAGGAGTCTTAAAGCTACCTTCAGACTGTGCTTCCTCTTCCTCAGACCATGTGATGGCATTCCTGCATCAGCTGTGGAAAAGTCAAGCTTTGTTCTTCCTTGATCCTCTGTTTCATCTCTCTTCTTAGGAAATCATCCCTTAGTCCAAGGACTAACTGCTCTTTCAGAACACTCTCTTCATTTGATACTCTGCTTGGCTCTCTGCGTTTTACCTTGTACAGTTTCTCTCGTCATAAGTGTAGGCACGTATGGTCTCACCGGGTGCTTGTTTTCTATCATAAATGTCTTTTAACCTTGTGCCAATGGGCACCTTGTCTCCACAGGTTTCCTGTGGCAGTTTGAAGATGGACTCCACACTGTTATCCCCCTCTGTCAACATAAACGGTATCTTTAGCTTCTCCCTTTAAGTGCTGTTTAATCAGCTCCACTTGATCCTCATCTGGCACTTTCATGACACGGAATGCTGATTTCATGGAAAGAATCCACTCTTCCACACCTCCTTCTCGCTTGGTGGTATCAGTGAAGTCAGTGTGTTTGTGATCTTTTGGGATGAAAATCGTTGCTGTGGGTGCAGGAGTGGATGCTTGCTGTTCCATTACAGCCCTTGCCAATGACAGAGCTTTTTGCTGTTCCATTCTGGCATGATCCAGGGCTCCAGCTTGTTCCACTAACCTCCTCTGAATATCAGCGAACTCCTTCTTCAGCTCTTCCAGTTCTGCCATTTTTCTTCTTGCTCACAGATCTGGGACAGAATACTACAAACAGCAAATATCAGGCTAAGTATGATCCTGTTAGTGACGCCAAATTAATGTAGTGGAGAATTTTACTAAAATGTAGGGGTTGAAGACCTAGATCTTGTCACTTCCCTAGCTGTCCAAGACATATTGTAGCAGAAGTTAAACTCACCCCTACATTGTAGTGAAATTCCCCGCAACATATCTACTTGTTTTTCTTTGTGTGTGGGTATAATGTGTGTAGATATATATCATACTCTATATATTACTAATATTACATATTATATATACAGTGCCTTGTGAATGTATTCATACCCCTTCATTTATTTTACATTTTTGTTGCATGCCTTATGTTAAACTGCTTTAAATTACTTTTTCCACACCAATCTACACTCCATACACCATAATTGTAAAGCAAAAAAAAACAGGTTTTTAACATCTTTGCAAATTTATTAAAAATAAAAAACTTAAATGATTCCATTGCATATCTGGGACAGTGCAAAATTTAGTTCAGGAGCATTCATATTGCTTGTAGATATTACTACACTTCAAGTGACGTTAACCTCTGGCAAATTCAATTGAATGGATATGATCTGTAAAGGCACACACATCTTAATAAAAGGCCTAACAGCTGATAATGCATATCAGAGCGAAAACCAAGCCCTAAGGTCAAAAGAACTGCATGTAGAAGCGCAGAAACAGGTTTGTGCTCAAGCCTCAAGAATAATTCTGCTGCATTGAAGGGTCACATAAGCATGTAGTCTCTGTTACCCTTAATGCAAGAAGTTTGAAATAACCAGGAATTTTCCTAGAGCTGGCCTCCTGGCCAAACTGAGCAATTGATGGAGAAGGGCCTTGGTTATATTATTGACCAAGAAGCTGATGGTCACTCTATTTGAGCTCCATGATCATATGTGGAGATAGGCGAAATCTACAGAAGGACAAACATCACTGCAACACTCCACCGATCTGGGCTTTATGTCGGAGTGGCCAGACTCAATCCTCTCCTCAATGAAGACACATGAAAAAACACTTGGAATTTGCAAAAAAGCAACTAAAGGACCCTCAGAATCTGAGAAACAAGATTCTCTGGTCTGATGAACCGCAATTCCAAACATCATGTTTGAAGGAAAACAGCTCTGCTCATCACCTGCAGAGTACCATCCCAAAAGTAATGTGTGCTGGTAGCAGCCTCATGCTGAGGGGCTGTTTTTCAGCGCAGGACTGAGAGGACGCTTTTTCCTTTCTTTCCCCGTTTTTCTTTTTTTTTTTTTTTTTTTTTCCTTTTTTTTCTCTTTTTTTTTTCTGTTTTTTTCTCCCCCCCCCTAGTTGGTAGAAGAAACGTCAGTGAAGCAAAATATAAAGATAGCCGTAATGGATAAACCCTAGTCCAGCAAGCCTTCAGACTCAGCCAATGCGGCAGAAGGTTCACCTTCCAACAGCGACAATGATTCTTTTTTCTTAAGCCTAAGCACACAGCAAGAGTGGTTTATAGACAACTCTGTGAATTTCCTTGAGTGGCACAGCCACAGCCTGCGATTGAACCCAATCAAATATTTCTGGAGAACCCTGAAAATGTGCATCTATCCCCATCCAACCTGACAGAGCTTGAGAAATGAAGAGGTGAGGTGAAGAATGGCAGATAATTGCAAAATGCTGATGAGCAAAGCTTGTCGCATCAAACAAAAAAGACTTGAGGCTGTTAAGGTGCTTCAGCCAAATATTTAGTTATGCTACTTTAGTATAGAATTAGACGTATGCAATTGTATGCAATGCACTTTTTTCAGTTTTTTTTATTTTTTAATACATTTATGAAGTTGTGACAGTTCTGTTTTTGCTTTGTTAGTATGGTGTTTGGAGTGTAGATTGATGTGGAAAAAAGTAATTGAAAGAAGTTTATCATAAGGCAGCAACATAACAAAATGTAAAAAAAAATGAAGGGGTATGAATACTTTCGCAAGGCACTGTACCATCACCTTGTACGGCTCTGGGTTAGGCTAACCGAGACTTGTCATTTGCACTTATATATTGTTGCTCTTTTGTTGTTTTGTTTGCTTCTATTGTCCTCATTTGTAAGTAATTTTGGATAAAAACATCTGCTAAATGACTAAATGTAAATGGAAGTATTCAAGGTTTACTAGGTTTTATACATAATTTCCATGACAGCGACATACTGGAGCTGCCAGTTTGCCGGTGTCAAATTATTATTAAACAGCAAGCACAAACTAGGTAAAAGCGGCAGTCCTTCCAGTGCTCTGTGTCCGAATTCACTCACTCGTTTTCATTTATTCCTTCAAGTGAACTGTATTAATGACCTAATGTAGGGCATAGTGAATAAGGGTATAGGAGGCGATTTCAGATTCAGCCTTAGGCCTACTCCACACGAACACAAGTATTTTTATAAACAGAGTTTTTCCTTCTTCCATTTAAAAAAAATCTCCGTCCACATGAAAATGCAAGCGCATGCTATGAAGCACTGTCAAGAGCATGCCAAACCAACAGGTGAAGATATAATCTCGACCGTAAAGCCATGTTGGCCAATCAGAAGCCTGGAAAAGTTTCCAGTAGGCGGAGATAACAGAGCATGCTCCAACATCACAAGCCAAAATCTCCAGTTCAGTACGATAACATCGAACAAAAAAAAATAGAGAGTTTTGAAAATCTTCACCCTGGCAGGCGTTTTCAAAAAGGTTTGGTTTCTGTGACCTGGTACTGCGTTTGCGTGTGGACGAACGGCCAAACCGCATAGAAAAAGCAGCAGTTTTTAAAATACCCACGGTTGTGTGGACAGGGCCTTAGTTTCTCTCGGACTCCATTTTTCACAACCCCGTACAACGTTACTACACAGCAAAATCCCCAGTGTCAAATTAACACTGCTGGGTGTCTATATGTGTACACACTACAGAGTGTTAAAAATAACACTGAAGCGGTGTCAAATTAACACTGCTGAGTAAGCACTAACCACTATAATGGTGACTTAAAAATTGTGATTTTCTTCTGCGGCGATTCTTTTTGTTAACATCAGGTGTCTTCAATGGTCAATCATCACTCAATGAATCTCTTAATTACCTCATTAACTTTAACACTGCTTCAGTGTTACTTTTAACACTCTGTAGTGTGGACACATATAAGCTGTGTCCCAAACTGAAGTGCGTGGACTCCAGAGGGCGCATTTGAAGTGCGATTGTGTCACAGCAGCGAGATGAAGGCTGTCCCAAACTGAAGTAAGTGGACTCTGAAGTGTGCATTTGAAGTGCGATTGCGTCACAGCGTCACGATGTAAGCTGTCCCAATTCAGAATGTGCCCTCCGAAGACTGCATTCCCAGGCTGATTGCGTCACCGCGGTGCGATAAAGGCTGACTTATTTCGAAACCGACTTCAAATGCACCCTCCATTTCCCAGGAAAATGAAGTGTACATCTGATGGACACTTCGCACCTTATCATATCCCAGAATCACTTGCGCACAGTTGACAACGGTATTTATATTCAAAGAACATGGATGATGAGAGTTCTGTGGGGGAATTCATATTGAAATGTAAGTATTGTGTTTTCATTCACTCAAATACCTAGTGAAACAAGTGTTAAAAGCCAAGTTTAAAAAAAAAAAAAAAGCAAAGCCCACAATCAATAAGACTACCAATATATAAGGCAATAGTCTTTATTTTTGCTGTGTATTTGTAGTGCAGTCATGTCTAAAAAAGTTTTAACCAAACTTTAACACTTCAGTATTTTGTATGCATGTCCTACTGTGTCATATTTTCTAATGTTAAGATTGGAAACCTGTCTTTATATTTTTCATAAGTGTCTCCATTTTCTCTTGTTTTAGTACTATTCTGGAGAAAATGAGCCTGCTGGGGAAACACTTAAAAAATACAAAGTAAGCAAGTTAATACCCACATTTTTGCTGAAATTCATTGTGCTGTTGTTGTACTCCTTCCCAATTTTTCTGCACAGTAGCTTCATCACCAAAATACACTCCCAAATATTTAAAACCATCCCTTTTCCATATTAAACCACTTGGTAGATCTGGTATTTTCTCTTTCCACAATCCAAGCAACACTGCATCACTTTTTTTCCAATTGATTTGTAGCGTCTGGACCAATCAAACACACAATATATATTTTGTTTTTATATTTAACAAATACTCTGTAACCCCCCTCAGTTAACAAGCCATACGAGGACCCATGAATCCTTCCCCCCGGAATGCGTAACACCCTAGGAAGTCGAACAGGCCTCTTTGTTGCATGCAACCAACGCTGATATCACTGGGTTTATGGGCCAAAAGAATGCAAAGCAGGGAAAATCCCTGCATGTCCCAGGGCAAGAGGCAGAGTAGAAATGGACTTTTCTACTAATTAATTCATAGGAAAACCTTTCTCTGAATGAACACACATGATCCTTCAGGTCATTGGGTATATTATTGTCATCGTGTATTTGGTCTTTGAAATTGTATACTGTTATGCAGACTTATAATCGAAACACACTCCTCTCAGCTTACATATATATAACCCTACCATGCTTAGAATCTATGAATTCGCCTTCTTATGATCGAAACAAGCGTGTTATATATATTGTATTGGGTGGAGAGGATCCCGAAGTCCGATTAGCGTTGCCCTGGAAACGCCGGTGCCACACTGATCACCGACGCACAACACTTGTGCGCGATGAGTGGCGCACCTGGAGCTCGTTCCCGCTGGCTTTAAAAGCCAGGAGAAGGGACACCAGCGGGAGAGCACCCCAGAGTTCCAGGCGGCATTAACGATTGTTCTCCTTATTTCACAGAATCTGAAGGCACCCAGAGAGAGGGATCTGCACCACGGCACTTAACCCCACGAGCACCAGTGTGAGACGGCACCGAGCACCAGTCATCAAGGGCACTTGTGATCAGTGTGTGTGGGCAAATAAATCACCCTCCGGGGCTCTTTCGACCAGTACCGAGTCTGTGCTCTCATTCACCCCGCGACAATTGGTACATAGGCAATATATATTAGGGTCCTGAGAATCTTTAGTAATTTCGATTCAAGTCCATTTGCAAATTACCATGCTTAGAGACAAAGGGTCGTAAACCCTCCAGCAATTGCCACCTCCCGCTCGGAATTTCCATCTTTCTCATTGGACAACCCCATATTGAAAGGAGGGTGATGTCTCCGACTTAACGGACGGCGCAAGGACCCTCCCAGTCGGTGTTGTTTAACTATCGACGAGGATGTAAGAAAAACGCTTTACGGAACGCTAAGCTAGTGGCCAAGGCTTAGGAGGGCCTGTAATTTCCATTCTTCAAGTTTACTCTGACGCAACATGGTCTGTCTAATCAACCAACTTCAACAGATCTTGGGCCTTAAGATTGCATCAAGTCAAGTCAAGTCACCTATATATAGCCGCTTGAACAATACAGATTGCTGCAAACAACTGAACAGCTTAATTAGGAAAAATAGTGTCATAATGAAAAATTTTCAGTCTTTTTGCAGTCAGGCATCAGGAATAGATTTCAGACAGACAGACTCGCAATTATCAAACTTAGTCGATTTAATTGATATATTAAGTATCAGTTATACCTTTTTACAAGGTGTGTTTGAACTAAGAATCTGCCGTATCCCTCAGGTGTTAGATTTGCTGGAATAGCAAATGGTTCCATTAACAATTTCTTCTTAGCTCTTTCTGCTATTGAGTTAAAACTTTTAACCTGTCTATACAAAACTGCTAGTGTGTGTGTGTTGGGGGTGTGGGTGTGTGATGTATGTGTATGTTAGACCAGTTATGTGTGTATGTAGGATGTTAGACCAGTTTAAGTGTTTATGTAGTTAATAAAACCTTACTTGTATCACACTTGACGTGGTTCATTGTTTGCTTATAACTGGAGTCACTTAATCATGCAGATTTATGCTACAAGCTTTGTAGAATTGTACAGTAAGAAAGTTATTCCCTTAACCAGGAAATTAACATTCTTAAAATTGACAAGACAGTTGACCCTGAGAGGTCGGCTAAATATCTACAGTGGATCTAAAATATGAATAGTTAATTATAACTAGTTATGGTTAATTATTCATAGTTCCCATGAGCTGATTCGTTACAATTAATTGCAGAAGAAATAGATTCAAACTCACGGATATCTTATTACACTTTTTATATCTTTATGGCCTTCAATCATTACAACAATGTCATCAGCATAAGCAGATAACTTAACAGCATTGTCACATTTTGGAATTTTTAACCCAACCAGCTCTTTTCTCAATTTATGTAAAAAAGGTTCTATTGCTAATGCATACAGCAATCCAGACAAAGGACAACCTTGTCTGATTCCACGATTAACCTTGAAAGGAGCGCATAAGCCACCATTAAACTTCAAGACACCCTCAATGTCATTATACAAAGTTTTGATTTTATCAATAAAAGCTAAACTAAAACCAAAAGCTTTCAAAACTTTCCATAAATAATCATGCTCGACATGATCAAAAGCTTTCTCTTGATCAATGGAAATCAAGCCTGCATTCAAACCAAATATCTTAACTACTTCAAAAATATCCCTAATTAGTGAAATATTTACAAATATTGATCTGCCAGGTATGCAATAAGACTGGTCTGGATGTATAACTTCTTCCAAAACCTTTCCAAGTCTTGTTGCTAACACTTTAGAAAGTATTTTATAATCGCAACATAACAAAGATACAGGTCGCCAACTTGTTATATTAGTTAAATAACCTTTTTTAGGCAAAAGATTGAGAACTGCTCTTCGACAGCTTAAAGGTAGACTTCCTTGAATTATACTGTTATTTAGAACTTCCAATAAATCTTCTCCTATTATATTCCAATAAGACTTATAAAACTCAACCGGAATTCCATCAATTCCAGGAACCATACCACTTTCCATGTTTTGAAGATTATTATACAGCTCTTCTAATATTATGGGCTTATTAAAGTCTTCGTTAGATTTTCAGAAATCTGAGGTAAATCACTAAAAAAAACATTGTTCAACAAATTCATCTTCTCTAGACTCATTTTTGTAAAAATTTTCATAAAAACTGACTGCTCTCTTACGTATTTCAATTGGATCTGAAAGTAAAACCCCACTTTCAGATTGTAAAACATTAATAAAACATCGCTACCCATTTTTCTTTTCTAACCCAAAGAAAAATTTGGATGGAGCATCCGTCTCACTAAAGTTTTGAAAGCGTGATCTTATTAATGCTCCTTGTGCTTTTAAACCCAGCAGATCAGATAAAGCGGATTTTTTTCTTTTTAAATTAACAATAAGGTCTTGATTTCCAGTTTGTGTTAACGGTTGAAGTTTCATAATTTCATCTTCTAAAATCTGAACAGATCTAGCCAATTCTTTAGTGACATTCAGGGTGTATTGTTGACACAGTTGTTTTATTTGAGTTTTTCCGAAATCCCACCAACTCTTTAAGGACTGAAAATTATTCTTTTCCTTTTTAAAATTAATCCAGAAACAATTCAAAATTTCTTTCAACTGAATATCGTTTAACAGAGTTGTGTTAAAATGCCAATAGGCACTATTGGGTTTAACAGAATTCATAGAAAATACATATCCTATTAAACTATGATCTGAAAAACCAACTGGCGAAATAAAACATATTTTTTGTAAATACTAAGCTTATCTAACCTTGCTAATGATAATGAATTATCACGCGCATGTACCCATGTATACTGTCTAGTATCCTTGTTAAAATTTCTCCACACATCACTCAAATCATGCGTTTCAATCATTTGAATAAGCCTTCTGCGTGATGGCATATGTGGCTCAATATGATTTCTGTCTAAACTGCTTACTGCACAATTAAAATCACCTCCCAAAAACAAGTATTCTTCACCATTATAGTCTTCTAGAGTTTTACAAAGAGTATCTAAAAAACACATTCTTTTTAATGGATGTGTTGGGGCATAGATACATATAAAGACAAATACATACTTTTCAAAATTTGCAATCACTTTTAAAATTCATCCTTTTAATAATCTCTTCCATTTTAACTGAATTGGGAACAAAATTTTTATCAAACAAAATACAAACTCCTCCACTGAGAGAAGTATTATGACTTAAAAAAGATAAACCATTCCATTATTTTAACCATTCAACAGCATTCTTATCGTCACTATGGGTTTCTTGCAGAAATACAACATCCATTTTTTTTGTCTCACTAACTCATATATTTCCAATCTTTTCCTCACATCTCTAGCTCCATTCACGTTCAAAGAAGAAATGTGGATTTCACCCATAGTAAAGGATAAGATTAGCCACAGAAAACTGAATAAGAGACAGGCTCCTGTCATTGAATTAATCTTCATTGTCGCTATTATTCAGTTGATTTTGAACTTTGACAACAATTTTTTTAAGACGATACACTTATTTGTCTGAGAAGCGTCCTTCAGTCATTGAACTTTTAATAACTTCAACAAATCTTTTAAGATTTGGAAAATAATCAACAATTTGTACACCTCTTAAATTTTTTGTCACTTTCAGAAATGTCTTAATTTTTTCAGTGCTGCAGTTATGACATGGCCAATCAGTCTGAGAACAAGATAAAGCACTTGAATCAGAAGAATCACTCTCACTTTCAGCGCCTTGATCATTTTCACTGGCCTGTTCTCTTGTTTTCCTTGCTTGTTTATTTGCAGTGCATTCCTTTTTCTTCTTCCTTTTCAAAGGAGTTTTAAAAAAACTTTGATCTACTTCCATCAACCATGTTTGTATTTTCCGAAGCAGAATCAACATCAAGAATCTGACTCACTGAGACTGATTCCAACTTTACCTTGTTTATCAGGTTCTACCTGCTCAAATCCATGTTCTTCAGAAACTGTTTTTTCTTTTCTTATTTCAACTGCAGACCCTTCATTTAAACTAACAACAATTGGATTTGATTCAAAACATCATCAGAATTACCAGTTTTACACTGCGCACCCGAAGAACCGGGTTTACTGACATTTGCACTATTATCCGGACAAGCACGAATCTGATGACCGGTCTTTCCACATCCAAAACACCTCATAGTGTCAGTTGACACAAAGACTGTATAGTCATAATCATCTATTCTGAATTTCAAATTCAGATCAAGTTCGTTCCCGTTATTTAAAATCATATATGTAAACCTCCTGAAAGAAACAACGTGTTTCAGTAACTCATAATTTACTACCGATTGCGATCTTTTTAACAGGTGAAACAAGTTTGCCAAAGCGTGAAAGCTCTCTTGCTAGCACTTCATCTTTAATAAAAGGTGGAACATTTGACAATGTAACCTTTTTAGCTGGTGTAGAAAGGGGAAGTACAGGTACAAACGAACCCCGCAATTCGATGCCTTTTTCCACTACCTCGTTCGCCTTCTCTACCATACTCAAAAATAATACAATTGCACTGTTCATTTTCGATGCAGCCAGAACACATTTATGTCCAACCACACCACCAACAGCTAAGCTGCATTCCTCTATACTGCCTACCGCCGACACTATTTTAACTCCGTGCCAACGCGTGAGGGAATCTAAATCACCACCTGTATGGGCCGCCATGGTGTTTGAAAAACACCGGCGTATAACGCCCTAAATTTTAACAAACCTTGGATCACCCAGCCACAACACACAAAGTACAGACAAAGATCAATAAACTCATAAAACATAAAAAAAGAAAGTTTGAAAAAGAAGCCTCAACGGCACAAAACGCTCACACTCACCACGCGCTCCACTCGCCCTCACCATTCGCACATGTGCACAACGAGAGCGAGAGAGAGAGAGAGAGAGACAGATGAGAGAAGAGCACAGGAGAGAGAGAGACAGAGGAGAGAAGACTTTTTTTGAGGTCTTCTTTATTAGTTCAATAAAGACGTAATGACCTATATCTTCTTTTTTTTTTTAAATAATAATAATAACAACAATTCTAACATACATATATTTACATTCTTCACATACATATATACATAGAGGAGGGGGAAAAAAATAAAAATAAAAATAAATAAATAAAACATAAAATCAATAAAGCAATCATCAAGCAATCATCAACATCAACATCACAAATACAGTGGTTTATAGCCCATTTACCTTTAAACATATCCATATCATTGACCAGTTTGTAATACGTAAACTCAATTTTAATACAAGATTTGAATAACCCTTTTAAATAGACACATTATCAGTTGACCCAGCATCATTCAGAAAATGTTTTCTTGATAGCCATATAGCCAGTTTTGCCTGACCAAAAATAAAGTTAATCAGAACATGTACTTCCCTCCTACTTCTACTATACTTTGGTCCATAAATGAAAAGTGCTGGAGTAAAGACTTCCCCTAAAGTATGAACCCACTCTTCTAAGATATCAAACAGAGGTTGAAGCCTTTCACACTTTAAAAACAAATGATAAACATCTTCCTACTCTCTACAAAAAGAACAACCTACTCCTACCTCTGGATCAATGTGTGCTCTGTGTCTGTTTGTAGCTATAATCCCATGTACTATTCTCCACTGAAGGTCTCCAGACCTTTTCTCAATGGGTGGTTTGTACAGGGACCTCCAGCAGCCTTTAGGGGAGGCACCTGGCCCCAGAACCTCTAACCATTTGGACTCGCTGACACTCTTCAGTGTGTTAAGATGCCACACTTTCACACACATAATGTAGATAGCTTTCTTATCAGCATCACCAAAACAGGCCAGCTTAGGGGTCTTAAATGATAACAAGCAGTCCTCTTTTTCTTGCCATATGCCAGTCAGTGCTGAAAAAAAACAACTCTGGAAAGTCACAATTATCTGCCTTTTCATCGAAAGTTTCCATTGCCAATCTATAGTCCTGAGGCAGAGACTCTAAAATGCGAGTCAACATATTTTGTGCCAGCCTGACTGATTTTATTCCCAGTTTTGAAGCTAGATTTTCAGGGCTAATCCAAATTTTTGTCTTTTAAGTGTCCAATCTTTGTCATGTTTGCAGCCCACATGGCTTTTCTGAAAGTGTCAGATTTAAAAACATACGAATCCAATGCAGAATTGAAAAATAGTGGTTCCTCCTTCAGCCATAATTTCTGTGTGCTACCTGCACCCCGTGACAAATTAAAAATTGACCATGACTTTAAAATAGATCTATAAAAGAGGCTCAGTTCACTTAAATCCAGTCTGTTAATGTCTATCAAGAACAGGTGGTGGTCCAGACCCATGTTTCCAGCTCTTCTTAGGAGGGCACAGGCTACTTCAGCCCAGCTCACATCCACTCCGTAAAGCAGTCTTTGCACCGTCTGCATTCTGAAGGTCCTGAGTCTCGCTCTGATGTCAATCAACCCCTGGCCTCCTTCATGTCTAGGTAGATACAGCACCGCCGCCTTCAACCAGTGCTGTCCCGACCAGAAAAAGTCCACTAGTCATTGTTGTATTCCTCGCACTAGATCCTCAGGAGGCTCAAGTACTGTCATTCTGTGCCAACGTGAAGAAGCAACTAAGTTGTTACATACCAGAACCCTCCCCCTATAGGACAACTGTGGTAGCAACCAATTCCAGCGAGACAACCTTGCACACACTTTCTCCAAGATGCCTTCCCAGTTTTTCTTTTTAAACTCTTCTGTCCCTAAAAACACTCCTAAATACTTTAAACATGCTCTTCCCCACTGCAACCCACCAGGAAGCATTGGACCTTTAAGAACTCTGCCACACCATAAAGCATCACTTTTTCCCCAATTAACTACTGCTGATGAGGCTTTTCCATAAAACTCTAAAGCCTGTTTAAGCACCTGAATATCACTTTGGTCTCTGATTATAACTGTAATATCATCAGCATAGGCAGAGAGTTTAATAGAACAGTTTAGGGTGTTAATCTGTAGGCCCATTAACTCTCTTCTCAATTTACACAACAAAGGTTCAATTGCAATGCTGTACAGTTGACCTGAAAGTGGACAGCCTTGTCTGATTCCTCTTTTAACATTCACAGGGATACTTAACCCACCACCCATTTTGATCATACATGTTGCTTCGGCATATAAAAGTTTAATCCTTGAGATGAATTTTTCCCCAAAATCAAAAGCCTTTTCTTGATCCAGGGACACCAGGCCCATGTTGACATCCTCAGAATAAGCATAATCAAAAACATCCCTGATTAAATGCAGATTATCCATTATTGACCTATTTTTAACACAATAGGACTGATCTTTGTGTACTATTTCATGCAGCACATTATTTAATCTATTTGCAAGAACCTTGGAAAACATTTTATACTCTGTACACAAAATTGCAACAGGTCTCCAGTTCTTTAAAATAGTTAAATCTCCCTTTTTTGGGAGCAATGATAAAACAGCACGTTGACAGCTAGTTGGAAGAGTACCTTCACTACAGCATTTCTGAAATACCTTAAAATAGTCATCTCCAATTATTGTCCAAAAAGATTTATAAAACTTGGCCGGTAGTCCATCCAAGCCAGGACTCTTGCCTGAAGAGAGACCCTTTACAGCCAGAGAGACTTCCTCAAAAGAGATATCAGTCTCTAAAAGCTCTTTATGGTCTTCAGATAAAACAGGTAAGTCTTTTAGCAGCTCTCTTCTACAATGTTCATCAGAGATTTCAGCAGTGTACAAATTAGAATAGAAATCAACAGCAAGCTTTTTCATTTCCTGAGGGTCTGATGTAACATGTCCATTATTGTCCTTCAATGAAAGCATCAACTTCTGCTCACCCACTTTATGCTCTAGATTAAAAAAAAAATGAGTAGGAGCATTCATATCCCTCAGAGTTGAAAAACTGCTTCTTATGAGAGCTCCTTTAACCCTTTCATCCAAAATGAAGCTTAAATGTTTTTTTCTTTTCAGTCCAACGATCTTTTAAACCACTTTAATGTATTTCTTAAACACACAGAGGAAAAAGCAGAATAATTCTGAGAGAAATCTCTTATGTGCACTTTACCAACTTCCCACCACTGTATAATACTTTCAAAACGTCTCTTTTCTCTTTGCCATGCTTCCCAAAAAGACTTAAAAGCTTCACAAAAATCTTTATCTTCTAAAAGTTTAGTATTAAAATGCCAGTAGCAGCTCTTATGTGTACTTTTAGACAGGGTAAAACCAACCCTAATGAGTTTGTGATCAGAAAGTATATTAGGAATAATTTCAGTACTAACAACTCTATTTTTCAGGTTACAAGATACATAAAACCGGTCCAAGCGAGCAGCAGAAATCCTATCATCACAGACCTTCACCCATGTATATTGTTTTACAGAAGGATTGTGCTCTCTCCATACATCTAAGAGGTTCAGCTTTTTTATTACTCCAGCTAAAGAGGAAGCTGACAGTGCATGAGGTTCTTCCCCGTTTCTATCAAGAGTGAAATCAAGAGTACAGTTCCAGTCACCCCCTACAACAATAAACACGTCTTAATTTTCTTCTTTAACTATATTTTCAAACTTCTTGAAAAGTAAACTCCTTTCTGCTCCTACATTAGGAGCATAAATATTTACAAACAATAATTTAAAATGACTAATTTCAGCCTTTACAATTAAAAACCTTCCTGGCTCTACTTCGTTTTTTGATAATACTTTCACATTTACAGTAGGAGAAAAAAGAACAGCCACACCAGCACTTAAATTAGTCCCATGACTGAGAACATACTCTCCTTTCCACCATAATCCCCAGTTAACTTCATTACTACAAGTACTATGAGTTTCTTGCAAAAATGTAACACTCAAATCTTTCAATCCAATGATTACTGATAACAACTCATTCTTTCTCCCATCACCTCATCCCATTGATATTAAGAGAACCCACTCTTAAGATCTCCATAAGGAAGAAAGAAAAAAAGAGAAAACAGATCAGACGGAAGGAGAAATTTTCAGCCATTGTAGTTATTTAGATTTTCCCCTCGCTTTTCCCATCTTTCTTCCTGATCTAACAACAGTTAAGTACTTTTTAAGACTAAATCTTTTCTGTTGTGAAAGCTCCTCATAGCTACTTTCTTTCCTAAACCACATTACTGAAGCAATAAACTTTTCAACATCCGGGAAGTAATCTCTTATTTCAACACCTGCTTTTCCTTTTGTCTTATCAAGAAAATAATTGATCTGCTCAAGGGGATATAGATTTTCCACAACCTCCTTAGACATATCAGGCCACTGCTCATCATCTCTCATTCCATCATCAGTATACTGTGATAAACTCTCAGTCTCATCAGCCATATTTTCCTCAGAACTAAGATTCTGTGCAGTATCATCATCAGCATCACTCTGATCATTTTCTTCACAAACACTCACAGCTTTATCAGGTAAATAACTACTTCCAGACTGCTCCACACAGCCAGCATTAACAGCAGAGTTCACCTCCTCTGTAGCTTCTTTAACCTGCTCCTCGACTCTCTCAGATTCGGTGTTATTTACTTGAGGCTCAACATCGTTTTCCTCACCACGAGATGTAGAAGCGCGCTGTTCTTCTCTACGCGGACACATAAAACGCTTGTGGCCCAAATCCCCGCATTCAAAACACTTCAGACTCTCAGTGCTCGCATACACCATGAAGGAATTCTCTCCATGAGTAACACGAAAAGAAACTTCCAAAGTCCGCTCCGGCGAGTTAAGAAACATAAAGACATGTTGTCTAAAAGAAAGTACGTGCTTTAGTGCGTCGTCTTTACATCCGAGCGGGACCGCTCTTACGGGACTTGCGATCTTACCAAATCTCACTAACTCTTTCACAATAGCTTCATTAGATATGAACGGGGGAACATTAGAAACAGTTACTTTAGTTGCTGGAGCAGATAGCGGGGTTACCAGAACAAAAGTTTCCTTCACCCATATTCCACTCACAGTCAACTCATTAACGAGTAATTCAGATTTTAAAAACACGACTACCGCTTTTTTCATCCGTGAAGCCGAGACGATGTTTTCAAAACCAAGTTTCTGACCAATAATCACAAGTAATTCCTCCACTGTCACCCCGGGCTCAGGTACACACCTGCAGCCGTTTCGGAGTGACAGGGCCGGCGTTCCTTGCGCGTGAGCATTCGCCATACCGGTGACTACAAACCACACACACACACGAAAAAACTTTTCTGCCTACACTGAAAAAAATAACAATAAAACAAAAACAAACAGCGAGGGGAAAAGAAGAAAAGAGAATATATATATATATAAATAAAGACACTGAAGATTATTCACAATCACTCTCAGCAACGCTCTCAACACGCGCTCAGCTCCTCCACAAACTCCCAGCATGCACCAGAGAGAAAGAGAGAGAGAGACAGAGGAGAGAAGAGCACAGGAGAGAGAGAGAGACAGAGGGGAGAAGAGCACAGGAGAGAGAGAGACAGAGGAGAGAAGAGAACAGGAGAGAGAGACAGGAGAGAAGAGCACAGGAGAGAGAGACACAGGTGAGAAAAGCACAGGAGAGAGAGAGACAGAGGGGAGAAGAGCACAGGAGAGAGAGAGAGAGACAGAGGAGAGAAGAGCACAGGAGAGAGAGACAGAGGAGAGAAGAGCACAGGAGAGAGAGAGAGACAGAGGAGAGAGAGAGACAGAGGAGAGAAGAGAACAGGAGAGAGAGACAGAGGAGAGAAGAGCACAGGAGAGAGCGACAGAGGAGAGAGGATCACAGGAGAGAGAGACAGAGGAGAGAAGAGCACAGGAGAGAGAGACAGAGGAGAGAAGAGCACAGGAGAGAGAGAGAATTTTTAGAATTTTGAAAAAACTTTAATACACAGAAAACAGAGAGAAACATCTCCAACAAATAATCACATCATAACACTAAAGCAAACAACAACAAACAAAAAAACAAAACATTAACTAATACACATTATATCACAAAGTAAAAACCAAATTCCCTTCAAAAACTACACAAAGAGCTGTTAATTCAAAGGTATCAAGATTTTCCATACTTTTATAAAAAAGAAAATCTATCAAAACCCTAGACTTTATCAAACTAATAAAACACATATTAACATCAACACCAAACTCTTGCCTTATTTTGTTTCTTCTACTGACATAGATAGCCATTTTCGCTTGCCCAATAATACAATTTAAAAGCTGACACAAAAAACGTTTTCCCCGGTAATATTTAAAACCCAATATAAAAGTCTCAATACAAAACCTTTCATTAAACCTCAAAAACATCTCACTTAGCTTCATAAACAAAGGTTCCAATCTTGAACAATACATATAGGCATGAAAAATGGTCTCCCTTTGCATACAAAAAGGGCAACCAGAATTTACCTCTGGGTTTAATACAGACACAAAGGAATTAACAGAGATAATGCCATGGAGAAGTCTCCACTGCAAATCGCCCGTCCGCTTAGACAAGGGTGGCTTATAAATGGACCTCCATTCAGGTCTAATATCATTGCTCAGCTTCAAAACAGAGCGCCAAGGTGTGTCAATTGTCTTCTCAAGAATGTTCTTACTAAAAACCAAAACGCAAACTCTGTACAGTTTTTTACTTTCACATGAAAAAAAATCCAAAGAAAGAGATTCATATTGTTTTACAAAAAGACTTGTACAATCATCAAAGTTAGGTTGAACAGAAAAACATGGAAAAAGATCATTGCACTCAGGGGTGCTAACGCCCATAAAAAAACTCTCTAACAGGTTTACTTCCTCGGCAGTTAAACAAAGTTTTACATTGGTCAAAAAACAAGAAAATGAACGAACAGATCTCACTCCCATATGTTTGGAAGCTGCTTAAACATTCTCAAAATTAGGTCCAGTTAAAGACAACAAAAGGCCCAACGTACCTGTGTTTGTGGAGTGTAAAACTGTAACCAGGTAAATTGCATTGAGCGGTGACATCTAGATGGGCCCCAGCGATTAAAGGTTCTTGTAATAGCCAATGAAGCGAGTAAACGTTCTCAGTTCCATGAACCCGAAAAAGGCTCCACACTTTAAAAAGGTTCTGGTAAAAAGCAGGAAGTCCAGATAAGTCCAGTTTGGTTGGCTGCATAAGGAATAAGGATTTATCCTGTCCAAATCCCCCAACAGTGCGCAAAATGGTGCAACAAGCCGCACGCCAACTAAAACTTGTGGGTCCATCCAGAAATCTCTTCAGAAAATTCAACCGAAATGCAGCACACCTGCTTTGTAAGTGAACCAAACCTTGTCCACCCTCTTCCTTGGGGAGAAACAAAACACTTTTTTGAGATCCAATGTAACTTATCCCAAAATAAATTTACCAGAAGAGCTTGAGCTTCTGCTAAAAACTTTGGTGAAGGGCCCACACATGCCATTCTGTGCCACAAAGAAGAGGCTATTAAATTATTCACAATGACAGACCGCCCCCTATAGGACACGTCTGGCAATAACCACCGCCATTTATCCAAACGACTTTGAAACTTTTCTAAAACACCTTCCCAGTTCTTTTGTAACACACTATCATCCCCTAAGAAAACCCCTAGATATTTAATTCCCCCTCTACCCCAAACTAACCCCGCAGGGAGATGGGGTATCCCCTCGGACCATTCTCCCAAAAGTATAGCTTCACTTTTTCTCCAATTAACCTTTGCAGATGACACTTCATTAAAATCCTCAAATAACTTAAACAAAACATGAACATCACTTTGTTTCTTTAATATCACAACAATATCATCAGCATAGGCTGACAAATAAAAATTATTATCACATACTGGTAAGGACAAACCACATAGCTTACTTCTTATCTGTTGAAGCAATGGCTCAATGGCCAAAGAATATAACATACCAGACAAAGAACACCCCTGCCTGATCCCCCTAAAAACCTGGAATGGAGCACATAAACCACCATTTATTTTAAGAACACTCTCAGCATCACAATAGAGTACTCTCACCATGTCAACAAATTCCTTGCAAAAACCAAAAGCTAACAAAGTGTTCCACAAATAAGAATGCTCAACTCTATCAAAAGCCTTTTCCTGATCCAAAAAAACTAAACCACAGTTTAGATTAAGTGATTTAGAAACATGAAATATGTCACGAATGAAAGAAATATTATCGAAAATGGACCTACCAGGATCTGGATGGATGACCTGACCCAAAACACCAGCCAATCTGTTTGCCAAAACCTTGGACAGTAATTTATATTCATTGCAGAGAAGTGAGACAGTACGCCAATTCTTGATGTCAGAGAGGTCTCCTTTTTTGGGATTGAGCACCTCAAGCAGATCTACACCCACCGTCAACCAAAAACACTTATAAAACTCAATAGGGAGGCCATCTAGCCCAGGAGCCCTTCCAGCTTCATAAAGCTCACCCAGGGTCAAAACTCCTGTGAGGTCACCATTTGCCTCCTCCGACACCTTTGGTAGATCTTCAAGGAAACTGTTCTCCCCGCACCAACCAGGCTTCAGCTCACTTCTGTACAAATCCTGGTAAAAGAGAACTGCTCTTTGCCGAATGTCAGTAGGGTCAGACAAAAGCACTACACTCTGCTTAAATTAGACGACACTGCCCATTCTTTTTTTCTAAATTAAAAAAATATTTGGACGGTGCATCCATCTGATCTATTCTTTGGAAACGCGAACGGACCAAAGCACCCTGTGTTTTGTACCCAAGTAGGTCAGTCATTTGGGCTTTCTTCTTTGAACAGGCTTCTAAAGCACAAATGTCACCAGAAGAGTGAGCTAAAAATTGAAGATCAATTATCTCCTTTTCCAAGGAAGCTAATGAACGAGTCAACTCCTTTGTGACATTGAGAGTGTACTGCTGAGTAAATTGTTTTATTTGAACCTTACCAACATCCCACCACTGTTGTATTGAGAGAAAAGAAGACTTTGTTTTCCTATAAGCTTCCCGAAAAAATTTAAAGGACTCTTTAAAAAAAACATCCTGTAATAAATTACTATTGAAATGCCAATATGCACTCTTTGGTTTAACTGCACTTACAATAAACGTGCAATGCACCATACTATGGTCTGTAAACCCAACTGGCATAATATAACACCTACTAAAAATGCTCAAGTGATACTTAAAACAATACAATCTGTCCAATCTAGCTAGTGACATAACCTTGTCACGTGAATGTACCCAAGTATATTGCCTTACGTTTTTATTAAAAAGTCTCCAGACATCACATAATTCATATTTCTTAATAATGTGAATAAGACGTTTACGAGAAGCCAAATGTGGCTCCATATGATTTCTGTCCAAGTTTAATTCAGTACAATTAAAATCACCACCAAGAAACAAAAAAATCTTCAGAACAGCAGTTTTGCAGAGACATACACAAAGTATCCAAAAACAACATTCTTTCCAATGGTGCAGTAGGAGCATAACCACAAACAAAAATAAACACATAATTTTCAAAACATTCCCTAACCTTTAAAAGCCTTCCTTTAACAATCTCATCAATATAATATGAAATAGGCTTGAAATTCCTATTAAAAAGGATAGCAACTCCCCCACTTACTGAGGTGTTATGACTCAAAACAGAGAGACCATCAAATTCCCTCCCCCAATCAGCAATATTTGCCCAGTCACTGTGAGTTTCTTGCAAAAAAGCAACATCAATATTTTTTTGCTTAATCATTTCATACACCATTGCTCTCTTTCTAACATCTCTAGCACCATTGACATTCAAGGTAGCTAAATGAACTTCACTCATTAAAAAAGAAAGAGAAACCAACCCAAAAAAACAAAAAGCCTTAGTCTTCATATCCCCCTGGTTTACAGGCATCATTATCTAAGGCATTATTAATGTTCGTCACAATTTTCTTTAGACGATACACCTCTTTGTTTGTGAAACAACTTCCTGCCATAAAGCTTTTCGTTTTTTCAACAAACTGTTTGAGATCAGGAAGAAACTCTTGCACACGCACACCTCTCTTATTCTTAGTTGCTCTGAGGAATAACTTAATATCATCAAGGTCATAACTGCGTCCAGTGAAACCACTCTGAGAAAGAGATACACTAGAGTCAGAAGACTCGCCATCACTACCTGTATCCTGAAAATGCACATCTTGTTCACCATTCTTCTTACTTATTTTTGCATCGCTAGCCTTCTCCTTTTTCCTTTTCAAGGGTGCTTTGAAAACCGTCCCTTCTGCTTCCAAACCCCTCTCACCAATCAAATCCACAGATACTAAAGTATTATCCGAAAAAGAAACACTACTCCCATTTACCAAATGCCGCTCTAAACTTACTGCACCCAACTCATCTGCCTTTGAAAGAGACTCAGTGTGCTCCGTGCGCAAATGCTCATGTTGCGACGACGACGTCCCAGCCGCATCCTCAGCGAGGGAGCCTGTAGCCGTCACAGCAGAGCCCGCACCCGGCAACACCACCTCGTTAAGATCAGTAACGACAGCCACATCAGTGTCTGCAGAGTTAGTACTCGCGGCCCGCGTTTCCTTTGTGACAGTTTTATTGGGACAGTTACGAACTAAATGCCCCACCTGGCCACAGCTAAAACACTTAATTTTCGCAGTAGTAACAAAAATCATGTAATCATAGTCATCAATATGAAAATTAAGTGATACATCAAGGTCAGCATCTTGAATTATCATATATACAAAGCGCCTGAAAGAAACAATGTGTTTTAACAAAGGCGACTCACTACTAATGGAAATGTTCTTAATTGGAGAAACAAATTTTTCATATCGAGACAACGCTTTAGTCAAGTTTAATTACCAAAATTAATTACAAATTAATTACCAATAACCACCCCATGTTCAACTAACTCATTGGCTTTGTCAATGGAGTCAAGAAAAACCACCACCGCGCCATTCATCCTAGACGCGGATAACACACTCCCATGCCCCACAATAATCCCTATGGCCAGGCAACACTCCTCCACACTCACCGCGGCCGCTATCTTTACTGCATGACGCCGCGTGAGCGAAACGAAAACCTGTTGGCGTGGGGCCGACATACTTTCACAAAACGGAAAGCACGTGGCCCACAAAAACCAAAAACTAAACCAGCAAATGAAGCAAACGAAAAAGAATAAAGAAAAGAAAAGCAGCACTCAGCCCCACACTTGCAAACACTCCGTCCCCTCACACTCAGTCGCACCGGAAGTGAAAGTGAAAGAGAGAGAGAGAGAGAGAGAGAGAGACAAAGGAGAGAAGAGCACAGGAGAGAGAGAGAGAGAGAGAGAGGAGACGAAGAAGCCACAGAGAGAGAGAGAGAGAGGAGAGGAGAGAAGAGCACAGGAGAGAAGAGCACAGGAGAGAGAGAAAGAGACAGAGGAGATCACACCTATATAAAAAAAGGAGATAAATTCGATCCCAGTAATTACCGCGGCATTAGTGTGGGCAGTAGCCTAGCAAAGCTTTTCTGCAATATAATAAACAGCCGCATAGTGACATTCCTCACAAGACACAACATCCTAAATAAATCACAAATTGGCTTTTTACCAAAACAACGTACATCCGACCACATTTATTCTCTCCACACTCTAATCAACAAAAATCTAAAGGGCAAACAAAGAAAAATATTTACATGTTTTATTGATTTAAAAAAAGCTTTCGACTCTATTTGGCATGATGGTTTACTATACAAATTATTACAAATTGGCATTGGTGGAAAAACATTCAATGTTATACAATCCATGTACAAAAACAGTAAATGTGCACTCAAAAAAAATTTGGAAATCTCAGAACAGCGTTCTTCCAGCAGGGCCGTGGAGTGAGGCAGGGATGCAGTCTGAGCCCAACACTGTTTAACATCTACATCAACAAGCTGGCAGAAGCTCTGGACCGCTCCGGCAGCATCCCGGGCCTCGCTCTGCACGACTCTGAAGTCAAATGCCTGCTGTATGCAGACGACCTGGTTCTGATGTCCCCCACAGCCGAGGGTCTCCAGCACAGCCTGGCCCTGCTGGAACAGTACTGTGAGGAATGGGCACTGACGGTCAACCTGGACAAAACCAGGGTCATGGTGTTCCAGAAGAAAGCCAGGTCTCAGAGAAGCAGATACCAGTTCAGTTACGGAGGAGAAGTCCTAGAGCACAGCAGCAGCTACACTTACCTGGGCATCGAGATCTCAGCATCAGGGGGCTTCAGTCTGGCTGTGAAGGCCTTGAATGAGAAGGCCCGGAGGGCTTTTTATGCCATCAAATCACGGTTTGGCCAATTAAAATTACCAATTAAAACATGGATTAAATTATATCACGCAATCATTAAACCAATTCCACTGTATGGGAGTGAAATCTGGGGACCAGTAATACATTTTAAGAATTGGGATAAAACTTCAACAGAAAAACTACAACTAGAAATTATCAAAAACGTTTTAGGGGTCCATAGAGGTACGTCCAATGATGCCTGCAGAGCTGAATTAGGCTTCTACCCACTGAAGATTGAGATCCAGAAGAGATATGTTCAGTTCTGGCATCACCTCCATCAATCTGATCCCGATTCAATCCGATATAAAGCCCTCCTCGCCAATGAAACCTCAGCAGAATCTCATCCTCTAAACACGCTCGCTCTTCAGCTAGTCCAGAAAACCCAGCTCCTCACTGACTACAGCTTCAACCCCAAAGCCATTATTAAAGAAATTGACAAAAATCTAAAAGACACTCATGATGAATCTCTAAAAATACACTTTGACCTCCAAAATAAACTCCAATGCTACTCAACCCTAAACAGAACCACTAAATTTGCCAATTATTTATTGATTAAACCATTTAAAGAAAGACAAATCCTCTCCAAATACAGATGAAGTAAGCATGATTTAGAAATAGAGAGAGGAAGACACAGACAAACACGGACAGAGCAAGAGCAGAGGATCTGTAGACACCGTGATCTACAGCAAATAGAGAACGAGAAACACTTTCTGCTGATCTGTCCTAAATATCACACTGTGAGGGGAACATTTCTCCCCAGATCTGAAGCCCTGATCCCATCATTTACTGAACTTAGTGATACTAAGAAAATGCCCTTTTTACTCGAAGATGACAGCACAGCTGCACTAGCTGCTAAATATGTGTTAACCATTCACAATGTTAGGTGTTAAACATGATTAACTCCATACTGACTTTATCTTTTCATTTATTTAGATGTATTGTATGTATTATTATTTATGTTGGTGTATATACTGGATATGTTAATGCTTTGGCACATCATTGTTTTATCAGTCATGCTAATAAAGCTTAATTGAATTGAACTGAATTGAATTTGACAGAGGAGAGGAGAGCACAGGAGAGAGAGACAGAGGAGAGAAGAACACAGGAGAGCAGGGAGAGAATGGAGAGACTGTTTTCTCTTCTTGAGAGAATGCTTAACAAATACATTATTTATTAGCCATTCTCTATTAGGCAAGAGAAAGCAGCGTAAATACATTATTAATATTTGTAGTGTAATTTATTTGTAAATGAGCCTGAGTACTTTCTGTACATTTTGTATTTTTGTTTTGCATATTCACGTGTAAATAAAAGAGAAGTAATTATGTACATTGTTAATTTTTTTAATGCAGCTTATAATTTTTTCACAAAACATTCTTCTCAACAAAGTTTTTTTTTTAAACGTAAATATTTTTTTACACATTAAAACAGATTGTTGTATACATTACTGAAAGTACTTTTTACAACTATTTACAACATAGCTTAGGTTTAACATCAGAAAAACAACATCAGTTTTGAGCCCAGCCCTGCCTCCATGTGTTCTGGGGTCTTCAGGAGGTGAATCTCTTGGTGAATGGCCAGCACCTCCTCAGCGACAATGCGGTGACAGTGGAACGAGGCATGTCAAACACTCTGGAGACCACTCTGTATGCTGTACCACTGGCAGACAGAAGAGAAACACCAGGGTCTGGATTGTGGCACCCCATCACTGTTGCCATTCACTTATCAGAAGATCCAGCAGCACTGTCAGGGCCTCCCAGCTCAGCCCAAAACCATTAAAAACCTGTCCAGCGCTGGCACATTCAGCTTTATCCTGCAGTACAGGGGTCTGGTCTGATTTAGGGAAAGAAGGAAAGAGAAATTGTTTAGAGCTATGACAACGTAATCAGTAGAATAAATATTGAGGTACTTTAGTAAACTACTTTTAATAACTACTAATACCGTATTGGGGAAAAACTACTAGTCATATATATAACCTTAGCTAAAGGGATAGTTCACCCAAAAATGAAAATTCCAAACCTGGAACAACTTGAGGGTGAGTAAATTATTACAGACTTTTCATTTTTGGCTGAACTATCCTTTAAGTAAAAGTATTATCTTGCATACTCTACTTTTACTCTCTATACCTTAAGTACATTAAAGGTATAGAGTATTGTTCTGAAAAATAATTTGTCAGGATGGTTTTGCATTAATATTACTGCTGCACTACTGTGTATGTTGCATTTTACTTCTGAATATGTTCAAGGTTATTAAATTTAAAGTTGCCTACTAAATATACTGTTGGGTAGTTTAATCTACAACAATGCATCATGTTGTAAAATACCATATTTTTAGTGTTGCTGTCCTGTGAGGGAAAAAAAGAAACCGTAGTACTTCATATTTGTACGAGTATACTTAACGAATGTACTTCCTCACAGTCCACCTCTGATTATTTTGAAAATGAAAGTATCAACATTTTGTCAGAATATTAACACATTTTTGCTAACTATATCAAAGGCTGCATCTGAAGAACTCGGACCGGTCAAACAGAGCACTGTTCAGCTCTACAATGCTCTATTTTATTTAATTTTTTTATTCACAGTTTTATTTTTATGATTAATTGCCTAAAAAATCCGGGTTGCAAACCTGTCTACATATGATCCACTGTCAGACAATATAAACTATATAAAATTGCATCTTGTTAAGTATCAATCAGCATTGAACTGATATCTGTGTGTGTGTATTTGTAGTTTTTCATTGTTCATTAACATTATTACGAAGCTCCAAGCAATCCGGCATTTACAGGTGTAATAAAGGTCGCCAGGCAAACGAGTGTAAGTACCTGGCCCGTCTTGCTAAGCCTCAGGTACATCACCGTCTCCTCCAATATGACGTTAAACATAAAAACAAAAAGGAGCAATTCTGGCTCCACCTATCCTGGCAAGATGTCCTCTGGTCAGCTCTCCTCTTGCCCACCCAAACCCATGCTATGCGACGAGTGCTAATTGGAACTTCCTTGGTGTCGCAATTTAGGAATCTGCGAGGCCAAAGCGTCCTTTCATGCACTCGGAGGGCCCTTCGTGCACTGCGGAGGGCTGGCTTCGAAGTTGGCCATCAAACTTTGGGCAAGCTTATAGACACCCAGCAGTGTTAATTTGACACCGCTTCAGTGTTACTTTTAACACTCTGTAGTGTGGACACATATAGACACCCAGCAGTGTCAGCTGACATTTCCCAGCAGTCTCTTGTATTTTCCTTTTTGTTTTTGTGTATGACCCTGGACTGTTATGATCTACCAAAGTATGCTGCTGCCCGGGTGATTCCATCTCACATTTTTTTATCATCCTGTGGCGTGGCTATTGTTTTGCCTCGGGTATACTGTTGCAGGGGATTGACCCGACGATTGTCCTTGTTTTAATATTTAATAAAATTGCCATTGTCCCAAGCCCCGTAGCCCCATCATTACTCAGTACTAGCAATCATCTGTTAGTGCAGAGTGAGCTTTAATCGTAAAGAGGGAAAGAAGCTGACAGCACATAAAGATCAAGAGCTTTGGGACAAATTAATAACACTTCACTTTTCTGTCTGGCAAACTTTAGATGGTACGCTGCTGGGGTGGTGGAGAGTGAGGCCACGATCAGGCGGTGTTTGCTACTATCACCAGATGAAGTGAATAAACTGCAATATTTGTCAAATACACAGTGCTTTCAGAACGTTGTATGAGCTCGTGTTGGGTTTGAGGCCACCCAGTCGAGTCAGACTAAAGTCCGAGTCCCAAACAGCCGAGTCCAACGAAGCACTATTATGTATTAGTATCTTAACATTGTTTTAACCTTTACAACTAGAAAAACACAATGTCCATTTAAATGTAACAAAAGTAAACCTATTGTCACGAATCCGGTCCACGAACTTTCCTATTCATTGACTCTCGCACTACACACTGTTGCACATCACCCCGGACTACATTTCCCATCATGCATTGCACTGATTGCACTCAGCACGAATTGCACACACCTGTTTAAACTGATTGCACCCAGCTGTTTCATATAACTCCACAATATTTAACACTCACTCTGATCCCTTCCCTCTGCCGAGTATTGTTTCAGCATTTATCACTCCCCTAGAGATAGCTACCTTACGGAGCCCTAGTCATTTGCCTTAGCCCTAGTCATTAGCCTTAGCCCTAGTCATTAGCCTTAGCCCTAGCCTTAGCCTAGTCATTTGCCTTAGCCTTAGCCTTTTGCCTTAGCCTTAGCCTTAGCCTTAGACTTCTCGGTTTCTGATCTTCGCCTGGATCCCTGGATTCACCCCTTTTGTCTTGCCCCCTTTGATTCTGTCTGCCGATCGTCGACCCGCTCTAGCCCTAGGACTATTCTTGTGTTTTGCCCACCATATACCTGTTTGCCATCATCTGACCCCTGCCTGCTGTATGACCACGTCTCTGTCTTCTCCAATAAAAAGCTCTGCGAATGGATCCGCAAGTCTCACGTCTCGTCAGCCCCGTAACAGAATACTCGACCACACAAGGATCCAGCAGCTTCTCGTATGGACATCGGCCAGGTATGGACCCAGTCCACCGAGTACTAATCTTCGACAGGGAGGTCGTTCGATGAGGAGTAGGTTCACGGTTCTGTAAACTAACTACAAGGTACCCTAGATGATGAAATTTATTTAAAGACTGTTCCGTTTGGACTAATGAACCCACAAAATCTGGATGCCAAGAGCAAATTCAACCAGGCCTAAGAGACTTTCTAGACTATGCCTTGCGACGGAGGGTTCAGCGTTCACGGTGCGGTGTAGCAGAGGAGGGAAGCGACACCAGTCTGTGACTGAATTGATGGCTGTACAGAGCGTCTGCGCACAAGATGGCGGCGACAGAGGAGCCTGATCACAAAATGGCGGACACAACAGCGCTCCGTCAAGTCACAGCTGATCTTCACGAGTCAGGTCAAGTTACAGTTAATTTTCATGAGTCTAGTCAAGTCACAACAGAACTTCATGAGTCAAGTCTAGTCACAGCTGATATTCATGAGTCTAGTCAAGTCACAGCTGATCATCATGGGGCAGATCAAGTCACGGTTCCTGGTTATGAGTCTAGTCAAGTCACAGCTGACAGTCATGAGTCTAGTCAAGTCACAGTTTATGATCATGATTCTAGTCAAGTCACAGTTGATCATCATGGGGCAAAACAAGTCACAGTTTATGATCATGAGACAAGTCACAGTTGATCGTCATGAGTCAAATCGAGTCACAGTTTATTGTCATGGGTCAAGTCAAGTTACAATTCATTGTCATGGGTCAAGTCTAGTCACAGTTGTTCTTCCGGAGTTCAGTCAAGCCACAATGATATCAGGTCTAGTCAAGACAACTGATCGTCATGAGGGCAAGTCAGGTCACAGTTGCCTTCCCTCAGTCAAGTCTGTCCACGCTGATCTCCTGAGTCGAAGTTAGTCACGTTGAAATCATAATGAGTCAAGTCAGGCACAAATGATCTCAGGAGGTCAAGTCAAGTCGCCAGTTGATCGTAATGAGTCAAGAGCAAGTCATAACGATCTTCATGAGTCCAATCAAGTCTCAGCTGATCTGCCAAAGCCTCATCACGTCTCAGCTGTTCATCCAGAGCCTCGTCACGTCTCAGCTGTTCATCCAGAGCCTCGTCACGTCTCAGCTATTCATCCAGAGCCTTGTCACGTCACAGCTGACCTTCTAGAGTCTCGCCACGTCTCAGCTGATCTTCTAGAGTCTTGTCACATCACAGCTGATCTTCCAGAGTATTGTCACGTCCTGTCTGTTGCACCCAGATTGTCGGGGTCGGTCCGTCGGTATCACAGTCTGGTGTCCAGTGTGAGGGATGCAACGCTGGTGTCTGCACGCGCAGCTGGTAGCCCCAAAACCCACTCATTTTAGCCCTCCTGTTCCTGAACTCATTCCCCTGTCTTCAGCACTTCACATATGGGGGGTTGCTTTATGGTGTATCTGGGCCGTTTTCCGTTTGTACTCCACCGCCGATTTGCTAGAGGCAGCGGCACCGGATACAACATCTCCAGAGGTGGCGGCTTAAGCTGCATAACCTCCCGAGGTAGCGGTGTCAACTACCGTGCTCCCAGAGGCCACGGTGTCCACAGAAGTCTCTTCAGAGGTGGCGGCGCAGGCTGCAGAACCTCCAGAGATGGCGACACTTGTCTCAGTAATTGCGTGGTGGTGGCGCCCGCATATGAACTCTCTGCTCGTCCTGTTCCGGCAAGGAGGCCGTCTATGAACTTTCTGTCTGTTCTGTTCCGGCCAAGGAGTCCGTCTCTGAACTTTCTGCCTGTCCCGTTCCGGCCAAGGAGGCCGTCTCTGAACTTCTTGCCTGTTCGGCCAAGGGAGGCCGCTCTGAACTTTCCTGCAGATCAGTTCTGGCCAAGGAGGCCGTCTCTGAACTCTCTGCTTGTCCTGTTCCGGTCAAGGAGGCCGTCTCTGAACTTCCTGTCTGTCCCGTTCCGGCCAAGGAGGCCGGCTATGAACACTCTGCTCGTCCTGTTCCAGACAAGGAGGCCGTCTATGAACTCTCTACCTGTCCTATCACGGCCACGGAGGCCACCTATGAACTCTCTGCCTTTCCTGTTCCGGCCAAGGAGGCCGTCTATGAAATCTCTGCCTGTCCTGTTCCGGCCAAGGAGGCGGCTGGCTATGCCACAAAGCTTGTCTACCCTGCACGGCTACGGAGAACTCCCTGTCTGTCCTGTCACAGCTATAGAGGCCGTCTGCCAACTCCCGGCTCATCCTGTCACAGCTATAGAGGCCGTTTGCAAACTCCCAGCTCGTCCTGTCACAGCTATAGAGGCAGATTGCGAGCTCCCTGCTCGTCCTGTCAAAGCTATAGAGGCCGTTTGCGAGCTCCCTGCTCGTCCAATCACAGCTATAGAGGCCGTTTGCGAGCTCCCTGCTAGTCCTGTCACAGCTATAGAGACCGTTCGCGAGCTCCCTGCTCGTCCTGTCACAACTATAGAGGCCGTCGGGGAATCCTCATCCTGCCCTGTTGTCCTGGGCTATGTGAGGCGTTTGTGTGAAAATTCTTGTGTGCATTTGTGTCTGACAGGAGGATGCCCTGAATGCTCAGTCTTTTGTCTATCAACCCCCCATGTTCTGTCTTAGTGTTGTTCTGTCTCGCCTCTCGTGGTACAGTCTCCGCCATGGTCGCGGATCGGTGTGGTTCACCAAGGGGTTTCCGGTTCCTTCTGCCTCCCTCCGTGGTGGTCCTCGTCCGCCTGGGGTCTATACTGTCTGGCTCTGGTTGGTCTTCTGCTCACGCAGGTGGTTACGGTTGGTTCTGGGGGTCTCTGCCCGCCGTGGTGGTTTAATGTATGGCCTGGTGGTCATATGCTCCGCCGTTGGTGGTCTACTGTCTGCTTTGGTGGTTCCTTCTCCGCCGTGGTGGTCTACTGTCTGGTCCTGGTGGTCCTCTGCCCCGCCGTGGTAGTCTACTGTATGGCTCTGGGGGTCCTCTGCTCCGCCATGGTGGTCTACTGTCTGGTTCTGGTTGGTATTCTGCTCCGCCGTGGGGATCTTCGGTCCCGTCTTCTCTGCTGTGGTGGTCCTCAGCTCCGTTGGCTCTGCCTCAGTCCCTGGTCTCTCAAATCCTTGGACCTGGCCCTCCGTCCCTCCCCCTGTCCCGCCTCCACTCCACCGCCCTCCGGAACCGTAAAGGGTTTTGAGCATCTGGAAGCCGCCCCTTGGGGGGGGGCTCTGTCACGAATCCAGTCCATGAACTTTCCAATTCATTGACTCTCACACTACACATGTTGCACATCACCCCGGACTACATATCCCATTATTCATTGCACTGATTGCACTCAGCATGGATTGCACACAGCTGTTGACACTGATTTCACCCAGCTTTTTCATATCACTCCCTCACTATTTAACACTCACTCTGATCCCTTCCCTCTGCCGAGTATTGTTTCAGCATTTATCACTCCCCTAGAGATAGCTGCCTTAGCCTTAGCCCTAGTCATTAGCCTTAGCCTTAGCCCTAGTCATTAGCCCTAGCCCTAGTCATTAGCCCTAGCCCTAGTCATTAGCCTTAGCCATAGTCATTAGCCTTAGCCTTAGCCCTAGCCTTCTCGGTTTCTGATCTTCGCCTGGTTCCCTGGATTCACCACTTTTGTCTTGCCCTTTGATTCTGTCTGCCGATTCGTTCGACCTGCGCTAGCCCTAGGACTACTCTTGTGTTTTGCCCGCCATATACCTGTGTGCCATTATCTGACCCATGCCTGTCTTATGACCACGTCTCTGTCTTCTTCAAATAAAAAGCATCTTGCGAATGGATCCGCAAGTCTCACGTCTCGTCAGCCCCGTAAAACCTATATTGTATCCTGCCATTTAGATTTTTTATTAATAATTAGTGTCCTGCCTTGCATAGCAAACTGAAAGTCATGTAACATAAGTTATGGCTGAACTGATTTATGTATTGTGACATATTTCAGAGTGAAAAAGGTTTTAGAATGTGAAAAATTAAAGGGCGGGACTCGATTTTATTCATTGTTAAAGTAAATGTATAAATTCAAGAGTGAGGGTAAAGGAGTAGGTATCTTGGTGAATGGGACCTTAAGAGCAGAAAATGCACCGTTTATCTTAATAAAAAACAAGCTTTATATATTTTTTTTACAATTTTTAATGAAATATGAATTTTGAATAATCAAAATTAGTTTGTGTCAGCTTATTCTATTCATCAGTGTTTGAACTATTAAAGAAGAAACCACATTTTAATTTCTGGGTTAAAAAAAAACTAAAAATGAATGGACACCAAAGTACACGGACCCCTTAGACAGGGCATTTTGAATTTTTTCTTGGATGAAAATGAGGCTGTGAGGGATACACCTAGTCTGTACAATGGCACACACTGTGTATAAAAACCCTACATATACTTTCCATAATTCACAACGTTTTATTTTTGAATGCATTTATAGTTACATTAATTACAATAAATTACATTATGTAAGGAACAGGCTAACTGATGAAGGGCCATTGAGTTATTAGAAAGTAATGCAAACCCAAGGTGATTTTGGACCATAAAAACTATTGCCACAAAGATGTTAGAAAAATTATTTTTCTTTGAAGCTAGAAACTGCCACTATGTTTAAAAAAAAATCAATACAGAAACAAAAAATAATAAACTAATGTAGTAAAACATTCTCAAGCTTACTGAAGGTAAGTAAACACTCCAAGTATTACTTACAAGATAAATGATAAATAAATATATTACTCAAAAATACAAATTAAACCGTTTTCCAGTTTGTGTTTTTTGTTTTGTTTTTCAGATAGTCTAGTAAAGACTTCTACAGAAATAGCCTAGGCTACTACAGACATTTCATGAAGTAATAAATGTAAAAATAATCTTCATTGTATACATTAAATATAGAGCTCCGGAGATTGACGTCACGCACTCTAAACTCCACCATTTTGGCAGGCAATCAGGAGAGTGCTAGAGCGGCTGTAGCATTGGTATCGGCAGTTGTACAACAATACTTTAAAACCAGACTATTTAGACCTTACAAACCCTACTATTTCAACATGGTGGACCGCTGCTGTGCGCCAGGATGCCAGAACAGGCACGGGAAAGCTAGGGTTGCCAACCGTCCCGTATATTGGGCTTAATTTATGTGTCCCGTACATGACCTCCCTTGGCCTGTTTCTTGCCCCCTCACGCAGTATTCGTTACATAAATCACAATTAAGTGGCACTCGCGCTAACTCCAATTCCGTCCGTGTTTTGACTTCGGTAAATTAGTTTTGGCAAATACAAACTACGTGATTATTTTTCATGAGTCCAACATCCCGCCGTGCAAGAAAACATGCAACATACGTGAGACGTGATCAATAAGGGAAGCCGTTTTTACTATTGCAAAATAGAGAAAAAAAACATTTTACATTTAAATAACTAATAGCTTCTTAACCTTGGACCTTATTCTTGAAACACAAAATGACCAATAAAAAAGGTCAAAAGCAAGAAAAGCAGCCCATATTAAATATAAAGTTATCTTAATTCACATAATACGCATTCCTTCCATATTATTTATATATATAATATTATAATTTATTTGAAGAGTTCAGATGCAAAAGCTTTTAAGTGCCATTTGAAATTTTCTTCTAAAATTAGTTTATGTTCATTATTTAACGTATGGCATATAAAAGGACCTATACATTGCCATTAAAGTAAAATTACTGAACCTAAGCATAGGAGCCTGATAAAAATGTTAATTTTAGAAGAAATTTTCAGATGGCACTTAAAGGCTTTTGCATCTGAACTCTTCATATATATCTATATTGTATATATATTATATATCTAATATATATATATATATACATACATACATACGCGATGTCCCATAAAGCAAAGGGGAGGAAATCATTTTATCATATTCTAAGGATCCCGAATAGACAACATAAAATGGTTCACTGCAATAAAACATGCTAACCAACACAAAATTTGGGATTAAACGGGTAAGATTTCATGACATTTATGATGTCTACTGTACTCAAAGTGATATAGCTATGCTGGCTACCTACAAGGACCGCTAGGGTCGATTATATTAGCTAACAACACATTTGACTTACCCTTCCAGTGATGACATAGCAGGTTGAATATTCATCAAAAAATTAGATTGCCTCCATTTGTACCCCTCCACTTTTGTAGGCTTTTAAAGATTCTCCGGAGTAACGTTAGGAGGGAAAGTTGATTATGTAGTTGTATATATACTGCAGGTCAGGAAATCTATCCATTCCTTTATTGATAGGCTACACGTTAAAAGCACCACGGGGGCATTATAGGGATCTGTTAGGCTAATCTATTAATTTAGACTATGTACAGGTCTTTGATCTTTTGCATTAAAGGGGTCATATGATGCGATTAAAAATTTTCCTTTCCCTTTTTGGAGTGTTACAAGCTCTTGGTGCATAAAGAAGATCTGTAAAGTTGCAAGACCTAAAGTCTCAAATCCAACGAGATATTCTTTAAAAAAAGTTAAGAATTGTCCACGCTCTCCTAAACGCCTCATTTAAACACGCCCCCAAATGTCTACATCACTATGTGGGAAGATTTGCATAACGCCGCCCAGATGTTCACGCAAAAAAAAGAAGGCATAATTTTTATTCTCGCTGTAGTATTGTTGACACTGCAGCCATGTCATGAAGACGCTGTGTGCTTCGTTGTGGAAGCAAAACTACTTTGTTTAGCCTTCCAAAAGAGGATGATATCCGCTTGTAATGGCCAGAGTGATCTGTGCTGGTCGATGAGGGAATACATCAACTTTCACCGTGGACGAAGCGTCCAGCCCGGGGTCGTCACATGTGGTTGCCGCTCATTCGTCGGATCCGCCGGTCGCGCCGTTCTCGACCCCTCCACCTCAGCTCACGCTAAGCCGCTGTGTTTTTAGTGGTGAAAGCGAAACTACTTTGTTTGGTCTTCCAAAAGAGGGACACGACTAGACTCAGTCAGTGTAAGTTGTATTTACAAACATGTTCAAGAACAGGTTAACCCAAATCCAGATGTGTGAAGCACTTTTAGGGAGGACAGTTTATGATCCTGGGAGGTAACGTTTTGACTAAAAATGCCGGCAGTTTGACTTACAGTCGTAAGTACGTTTTCATGTAAGATTTGAAATGATGATTGCAAACGCAAGTTTTGGGCCAGTAGAGTAGAATTTTTGTCATTTCTCCGATCACAAATGCAGAAATGTTTTTTTACGCGGCACGATGCAACGCAATGGTAAAAAGACAGTATAAGTCATTATAATCAGTAATTATGTCCCAACTAGATGCAACAAATTCCTCATTTATAATGAATTTTAATGTTTTTGTCTCATCGCTCCGGCCAGGACACGGCATCAACAGTATGTGAGTGACGTAACATTTCCATCTCACGCTTGAGATATTCAGCCAATCACAACACACTGGAAAGCTCGTCAATCACAGCACACCTAGCTTTTCAGAACAATGAGCTTTGTAAAAAACGTTTCAGAAAGGCGGGGCATAGAGGAGAAACAATAATGTACAGTATGTGGAAAATAATGTGTTTTTTAAACTTTAAACCGCATAAACACATTTCATTACACCAAATACACAAAATATGTTTTTAGCAGCATCATATGACCCCTTTAAAGTACGCAGTGAACTCTGTTGCCTTGAAACTCATGCTGGCACCATTCATTTCATATTCGCTCCAGGCTGTCCCTGCCTGCCAGCATGGTGGTGTAAACAGAATGGGTCACGTGACGTCCGGAGCTCTATAGAGTTTCTTATTAAAAAAGTTAATAAGTGATTCCAGTCAAGAGCAGTGAGTGTGATTTTTCTACTTTTTTGTTTGATTAAACATTCATGATGCAGTCGGCGGGTTGCAGGTTTATGCTGCTGCTTAAAGATCTGATGCTGCATAGATCAAATATTTTGACAACATTGTATTTCTCCCAACTGGTTCAAGTTCACTTAAGACAAAACCGACTGCATTTACATGGATAATCTCCAAGACGGGCATTTTGACATTAACTTTTCGTGTAAGTGTGTAGCTAACAGAACTTAAGAGAACTCAAGCGAAAGAACTCGGCATTCGCACAGTGACTGAAAGCGTACTTTCGGTGTGTGAGCACAGAAACCCGTCGGCTTTCAAGTACTGGACAAGACTTAAAAGCACATGCAAATACTGAATATCACTTTCATGATAATGCATTGAGTCAGTGACATTTCTGTCAACTGTCCCTGGACTCGGTTGGACACGGACATATTTTCAGAGTCCGAAAGGCTCGAGTCCGAGTCAAGTCAGAGTAAAAATGCATCCAAGTCCGTGACAAGTCCGAGTCCTTTAAAAAACTGTACTCGAGACCGGACTCGAGTCCGAGTACGAGTCTGAGTACCCCAACTCTATTATGAGCAACAGAAACACTTTTTATATACTGCTTAATACAGCACAATCTGTTCAAGAATAAAGTTCAACATAATCATGTACTATTTAAATATAATAAAGTGGGGGTATACAGTATATGCTTTTATCAGTGTTGTATGATAAACCTGACTCAATATAACAGTGCGACTACAGTAAAAAAGCTTTTACTGTTATAAAAACACAGATTTGTGGCCACTATTGGAATTGAAATGTTAGAATAAACCCGAAACACACGTGATTGTTGTCATGCGGTGAATCTGGCCAATCGTGAAACAGCTGTCATCATCAGCGCTTCTGCAGTCGCTCTGGAGAAACTGCGGCGGCTGAGTCAGCTGGCTGCTCTCGAAGTGATGTTTTATTTACAAATTTCAGGAGGAGCATGCGCAGATAATTAACACGGCCAGTCCATCATCAGCAATTACACCATCTATCCAATCAGCACAAGAGAGAACCTCTATAAATAATCAAAGCAGCCTTACCTCCATTATCTCTAGTCTTTCAGCATTGGCACATCCAATCGTCGCAAACATGTCAGAAATCGAACTTTTCCAAGACGACAACGCGTTCAACACCACGGCTCCTCTCCAGTCGCTGTTCAGCGCACCAGCCCTCTGAACCTTCCCGCGCCGCCGTCGCTCATACATCCAGACACAGAGGCACGCCATCACCTTCGCCTTCCAGGCATCAGCCACCTTCTCCAGCATCCTCCTTCGCTTCAGCCCTCTCCTCCGCCCCAGCTGCGGAGAAATGCGGAGAAATTAGCTCTCGCGTCAACGTCCCACGACGGTCGGTCAAGGCGGATCTCCTCGCCCTCTATACTTCCCTCCAAACAGGGGCGCCTCCAAGCTTCACTCCTCCATCCAGGGCCACGGATAAAGCGAGCCAAGGCCGCAGTGTTCCGTACTCACGGCCCGAGCGAACCACCACTCCTTCGAAGACGGGTTCCGGCCGTTAGGCCGCAGCAAAAAGCCTTCAGCAAGCTTGGGCCACGCCCCGGATGCCACCAGCCCCAGACCCCCTCCTCCATCCACCGAGCATCAGCTCGCATCTCATCTCGGCGAAGTGCCAGCTCCAGTCTCCACAAGCCGCCACGTCAGCGTGAGCATGCCTCCGCTAGCGGCGCAGACCTGCCCGCAACCCTCGCCTCACACCTCTCCGTACCTACTTCCCTACCCATGGCCCGCAGCCCCACCGTCCATCTCCAGCGCGAGCGTCCCTCCTCTAATGGCGCAGGCCCCGACGCCCACCATTCCCCCTCTTTTTCTTCCTTTTTCTTCCACTCCTGGAGCTGTCCCTAGCGCGAGCATGCCTCCACTAATGACGCAGGCCCCGATGCCCGTCATTCCCCCTCTCTTTCCCCCTTCCTATTCCGTCCCCGGAACTACCCCAAGCGTGAGCGTGCCTCCGCAAGCGGTTCCGGCAACTACCTCTCCACTTCCCCTCGCTCGCTCTTCCTTCACGTTTCTTCCGCCACGCCTCTACCCACCCCTCCGAACACCCTCGCCTTGGAACCACCCCCCGTGGCCAGTAACATCAGGACACAGATCTTGGCAGGTGCGGACATAGATCTTTTTTCCCTTCTGTCACCAATTTCACCTTCATCCGCAGATCGCCAAATCGACTGCGGCAGATTTTCTGTCACTTTAAAAAACACAGCTCACAACCCATCACGTATTCTAGCATTTGCTGAATTCACGATCGCTTTCAACCGTTACATCGAAGTCATCTGCACTGTTTCCTCACAGGAGACGCGAGCTCGTCAATTATCTCACAATAGTCGCCGAACTCACGTTATCATACGGCGGCTCTCACTTTTACACCTACCACAAATTATTCGCAGCTGGGCTGAGTGGCCCAGTGGAACCAATGTCCATACTGGGGGGCTTTGGACACTGAACNCGTTACATCGAAGTCATCTGCACTGTTTTTCCTCACAGGAGACGCGAGCTCGGCGACTATCTCACTATTGTCGCCGAGCTCGTGCTATCATACGGGGGCTCCCATTTCTACACATACCACAAGTTATTCTCAGTAAAATGTGCTATTCGAGTGGCCCAATGGAACTAGTGTCCTTACTGGGGGGCTTTGGACACCGAACTCCACAACAGGGTATTTTTAGGCTGCCGCAATATATCCTGCGCGGTCTGCCGTTCCAGTACCCACTCCACCATTGCATGCCCGTTCATCAACCCATCTATTACCCCCTGCCCCGAGCCATCCCAGCCCAAATCCACCAGATATGTCCCGCGTCTCCTAGACATCCCAACCACACCATTCCCACCCACTTCCAACTACCACCGACACCCAGCTCCCTCTGACAGCCAGGTCTGCGCAGGCTTCAACACGGGCAGATGCTCAAGACAGCGCTGTCGTTTTTTCCACGTTTGCAATTTTTGTGGCGGTGCCAATGCCCGCTTGATATGCCCAGTGAAAAAAGCCGCAAACAAAAATACTAAAAGATATTTATCGACTCATGTGAATGTTTCTCGTTTATCTTCTGAATTACTTCATCACCCTGACTCCCCTTTTACGGATCTACTATCGGGTCTCTCACACGGCTTTCACCATGGCATTGAAAATCTCCCCTCCCAAAGCCTCATCTACCCCAATCTCCAGTCCGCTCTCGCCGAAACCGAAACAGTCGACCTCCTAATTAAAAAAGAAACAGACGCAAAATTTATGATCGGCCCCCTTTCCATCCCTCCCTTTAAAGTTTTCCACGTCAGCCCCATCGGTATAGCTACCAGGAAATTCTCAAGTAAAAAACGCCTCATAATCAATCTCTCATCCCCGCATAATTCCCCATTCCCAAGCATTAACAGCCTCATTACGCTCGAAGAACTTTCTCTCCACTACCATGACATTGACCAATCCATTACCCTGATCAAAGATGTGGATTGCGGCGCTTGGCTGGCCAAAGTCGACATCACATCTGACTTTAAAGTGATGCCCATTCACCCAGATTTTTGCCATTTATTCGGCATCCGCTGGCATAATAAATTTTACTTTTCCATCCGCCTCACTTTCGGCTGCAGAAGCATTTTCGACATGTTGTCAGAGGCAATATGCTGGATCCTCTCCAACAATTACGCAATACCTTACCTGATCCATCTCTTAGACGATTTCCTAATCATCTCGCCTCCCGACTCATCCCAGCCGCGCATCTTTTGACAGCCCAAAAGGTTTTTGCTGAGCTCGGGATTCCTCTCGCCCAAGAAAAAACCGCAGGCCCGAGCACCTCCATCGAATTTTTGGGTATCAACTTAGATTCAAAAAATTCCAGGCTTCTCTGCCGAAGGAAAAAATCGATAGGACGATCTTGGTCACTTCCACCCTCTTAGACAACCTGAGCTGTTCCAAACGCGAGTTGCTATCCATTCTCGGTCATCTAAATTTCGCCATGCGCATCATCCCGCAGGGATGCCCTTTTATCTCACACCTCCTTTTTCTCGCGTCCTCCGCCCATGCACTAGAGGATCGAATATCACTAACTGACGTGTGCTGCAATGAGCTCAGCTTATGGATATCCTTCCTTAAACAATGGAACGGCCTATCTTTCTTTTACAATAACTTAATCTATTCCCCAATCGACATTAAGTTATTTACTGACGCCGCCCCCTCCGTCGGTTTCGGAGGATTTTATTCCCCCAGCTGGTAGACTTACCACAGCAGCTAAAATCCTCAGCTCTTCGAGCTATATCCCTTAGTCGTCGCAGCAATGCTGTGGGGTAAGGGGTGGTCCGCCACCAGCATCATTATCCACTGTGACAACGAGGCTACTGTACACTGCATCAATAAAAACCAACTGAAAAGCCGTTCCCATTCACCCGCCCTAATGCCTTTGTTAAGACGCCTGATTTGGATCTCGGCTTGCGACCAATCCATTCTAACTGCAAAACATATTCCTGGTTCAAAAAAACAAATAGCTGACTCTCTCTCTCGCTTTGCCTTCCAGAAATTCAGAACACTGGCACCGGAGGCGGATCCAGCCCCAAACCCAGTACCTCTCTATTCAGAGCTGATATTCCCTTAAATCATCCTCTGAGACCACTACTCGAAGCTTCCCTCAACTCTATCCTACAAGACGTCGCCCCCAGGACCCTCCAATCTTACCTAACAGCTTGGAAATGCTTTAAAGCATTTCACTCCACCTACAACCTCCCATTTCCCGACTTTTCCTTGCTCGCCATCACCTCATTCATCTCTCACCTTAACATCAACAAAAACCTCCAAATCAGCTCCATTAAGGGTTATCTAAGCGGAATCCAGTTTTTTCACAAACTCTTATACGGTTCACCCTCACCCAGATAGCCAATTCTCAGACCTCCCCACTCATCAAAGGTATCCAAAGATCCCATCCCACTCGCCCAGATACCAGGCAACACATTACCTTACAAATTTTGACCAAATGTATTTCTACCCTCCGCAGAGGATATCATTCCATTCACACCGCCCACACACTTGACGCTATGTTCATCCTGGCTTTCTTTGGTTTTCTCAGATGCTCTGAGCTCACTATCACATCTAGCTTCAACCCAAATACCCACCCCACTATTTCCGATCTAACAGTGCTGGATGATGAAACCATCTCTTACTTCATCAAGCAAAGTAAAACAGACCAGACCAGGAAAGGACATTTCATTTTTATTTTCAACCTCCAATCACCCATACTACCATACCAAGCCCTCCTAGCCTTCATCCAGCTCAGGAAATCACACTCCAAACTCCCATCTGACCCCCTTTTTACAGACGACTCCAACAGCCCCGTCACTCGTTTCTGGTTTCAAAAGCACCTCAAGTCAGTTCTGCTCCTATCCGGCATCCCAGCTGATAATTTTTCCAGCCATTAATTTCGAATTGGTGCGGCTACCACAGCTGCCCAAAAAGGCCTCTCCCAGCCTCAGATACAGGCACCAGTGATGGTCGTTCAGAGCTTTCAGGCTCATTCGATCTGAAAGCTCCCAAAGCAGGAAGCTAACGCCCTCATCGGCCCACCCCCTTTAAATTGCCCAGTCCAGCCCCATACAACTCAAACCAGTCAGTGGCCCACTCCGGAAGGGCTTTTCTATTTTTCCACACTGCCGCAGAGCCAGCAGGGGCTGCTCCCGCACGAGCCTTTTCTGTATTTCTTTACTGCCACAGCAGTTTCCGCTCCCGCAGGAGCTTTACATATTTCCCCACTGCCGCAGCAGTTCCCACTCCCGCAGAAGCCTTACCTATTTCCCCACTGCCGCAGCAGTGCCAGCTCCCGCAGGAGCTTTTCCATATTTCCCCACGGCCGCAGCAGTTTCCGCTCCCGCAGGAGCTTTTCCATATTCCCCACTGCCGCAGCAGTGCCCGCCCCCGCAGGAGCTTTCCATATTTCCCCACTGCCACAGCAGCGCCCGCTCCCGCAGGAGCATTTTCCATATTCCCCCACTGCCGCAGCAGTTCCCGCCCCCGCAGGAGCTTTCCATATTTCCCCACCGCCGCAGCAGTTCCCGCTCCCGCAGGAACTTTTCTATATTTCCCCACTGCCGCAGCAGTGCACGCTCCCGCAGGAGCTTTTCCATATTTCCCCACTGCCCCAGCAGTTTCCGCTCCCGCAGGAGCTTTCCATATGTCCCCACTGCCGCAGCAGTGCCCGCTACCGCAGGAGCTTCCCATATTTCCCAAAAAGCCCCCTCCCCCCCCCCTCTCTTCCGTTCCCGGAGCCACCCCAAGCGTGAGCACGCCTCCGCAAGCGGTCCCGGCAGCTATCTTTCCTCCTATCTCTCGCATGCCTGCCCTTCCTTCCGCCTTGCCCCTACCCAGCCCTCCGAACACTCCCGCCTCAGAACCACCCATTTAAAAACCCCCCCCGGCTAATCCATTCCCTGTTTCACGCAAAAACTCCCGACCACCATGGTAATACCCCGTTAACATACCTTAAATCACTTAACGGACCAATCCCCACTACATCATCCCAACAGCACCACAGCCTCCGCAGGAGCTTACCCGTATGGCCCCACTGCAGCAGCAGTGCCCGCTCCCGCAGGAGCTTTCCTATTTCCCCACTGCGCAGCAGTTCCCGCTCCCGCCGGAATCTTTCCATATTTCCCACCCTGCCGCACAGTGCCGCTCCCGCCGGAGCTTTCCAATATTTCCCCAATGCGGCAGCAAGTGCCGCTACGCAGGAGTTCCATATTTCCCCCCTGCCGCAGAGCAGTTTCCGCCCCGCAGGAGTTTTCCAAGGTTCCCACTGCCGAGCAGAGTTCCCGCCTCCAGCTGGATGCTCTTCCATATTTCCACACTGCCTGCAGCATGTGCCCGCTCCCTTCAGGAGGTTTTCCAGATTTCCAACCTGCCGCAGCAGTTTCCGCTCCGCTGGAGCCATTATCGGTATTACACTGACGCAGCAGCGCCCGCTTCCGCAGAAGCCTTTAGTTCTCTCTCCTAAGCCTCAGCAGTGCCGCTGCTTCAAGCAATGTACAGCACCCACCAATTTTAAAGTTCTGCATATTTTGGGGGGTTATCAACGCTCCTCTCTGGTTGCTGTCCTATACTAATTGCATCTTTGGGGGAGCACTTTGGGTCCGGGCTTAGACCCGAGCTCGAACCCCTCTCCCCGGACAGGGGGAGTACCCCAGGCTCGAGAGTAATTACCGAGCTCGGAGCCCTCTCCCCGGACAGCACGCCAAATACGCATAAACTTTACTTGGTTCATTATAAGTAAGTGTGAACTCATGAAGTGATGTTTATAAACAAAATTCGGGAGGAGCACGCACAGATAATTAACACAGCCAGTTCATCATCAGTAATTACACCATCTATCCAATCAGCTCAAAAGAGAACCTCTATAAATAATCAAAGCAGCCTTACCTCCATTATCTCATGTCTTTAGCATCCCTCCACCACCCCAACTCCTCACCTTCAGCCCGTTCCTACCCCAGCACGGGGAGGAACACTCAGGGGGGAGCATTTTGGGTCCTGGCTTAATCCCGAGCTCGGACCCCTCTCCCCAGCCAGGGGGAGTACCCCGGGCTCGAGAGTAACTACCGAGCTCGGAGCCCTCTCCCCGGACAGCACGCTAAATACGCATAAACTTTACTCGGTTCATTCTAAGTAAGTGTGAACTCGTGAAAGAACATTCAATAACAACAAGCCATGACGGCACAGAAATGTGAAGTGTAACAAACCAAACGTAAGAGTGTGTGTCTATGGGCCATGTGGGTGTGTGCTGTGTGTTGTGTGGGGGGGGGGGGGGGGGGGGGGATTTCATACAATGTGAGCACACCATACAAACCCACACAGCAAACACACATCCACACACACTTAAACAAAAACATGGCACCACATATATCTTGCACTCATTACAGGATAATGTTTTTTTTTTTTTTATATGACCTAATAAATAAAATAGACTGTGAGGCATGAACTAAGATCAACAACATAATAAAAACACTCAAACAAATGACTAAAACTAAAATGGATTATATAAAAATAAAAACTCAAAATATTAATAAAAACTTTAGTATCGGAAAAATCAACAATGCGACCTGTAGTGCATTAACTAATTGTATTGTAAAGTGTTTCCACTTCTATTTTTATAACATACTGTTTTTCTATTTCAGAAAACCTTGAAAAGTAAGATGACATCATATGAAAAGTGAAATATTGTGATACTTTTTTGGAGACAAACTTTTTTGGAGCAGCATGTACTAACAAATCAACTGCAGTATAGGACCAAGAAAATGCATTTAAAAAGTAAACAGGATGCATTTCGATTTCAAACGGAATTGAATGTGAAAATAATCTGAAGTGATGTAAGAAAACAGTAACAAAGATCCGCACAAAGCGCATCTATATTTGATGAATCACATTTTGCAGGGCTCATTCTGAGCCAGTTCATGTAAGTGCGCTGATGTTCGCTCTCTCTCTCATAGTCTACTTGAGTTTCTCATCCTCCTGTTTGTTTTATACTGCTCTCTCTCTCTCTCTCTCTCTTCTCTCTCTCTCTCTCCGTTCAGCCCTAAACTAATGCACACTGGCATATTCTGCAGCTCTGAGCCACAGTGTAGCCTGGTGAAGCTCAGTGACCATATGACGACCCCACACACCCCCAACCGGAACTGGAGAGCGAGAAGGAGAGAGAGAGAGAGAGGAGATGGAAACTGTAGGCAGCAGACCGGATGAAATCAATAAAGCTATTTAATGCTGTCTGCTTTATATAAAGCCATGAAATGAAAGAAGAGGCAATCCTTTAAGACCCCAAAATTGTGGTTTTGTGGCTTTTGGTATGTGTGTTGGCCATCTCATCTGTAAGCTAAACATTGACAAAAATTACTTTTAAAAGAACTTGTTTTTTCTCTTACAGGATAAATGGGGGAAAAAAACAATAATGGTCCTTCTGAATACTGCACAGATTTTTGTCCAATCAGATGCTTTTTAGAATGGAAGGCTTAAATGCACACTGTAAAAATGATTGTGATTAACAGTAAAATCTGTAAAAATGCTACAGTAAAAACTTGTTTACTGGTTAACAGTAAGTTTCCACACTATATACGGTGAATAAATGTAATTACATTTAATGTGATTTTACAGTAAAATACTGTTGAAAATAAGGTTTTTGTAAGTCAAGAGAGAAAAAGTAGTATAATTTACAGTGAATAAATGTAAATTGACACTCCCAGAATTCCCTGCATGACACTTCATAGTTGATGTTTTTTTGTTAAAATAACATGTTTCTTCTTAGTTTTTTCTTATCAGTTGTGTACATTAGGGTTTAATCTTACATCTAATGTTGTTAAATTAATGTTATTGCATCATTTCAGTATCGTGTGTCACCATGATAGGGTTTAGTGTCTGTGTGAATGACACTGTACACCTTCTATACATAAGAACTGCCCTCCTCAGCTCGTAGAAAAGCTGTTTGTGATGAGCTTTGGTTCATCATGTGACTTTCTCATCACCACCAGTTTTTGGTTGTTATCAGTGTATTACAATGGTTCAAAACAGATATTAACCCTTCAATATGTTGGTTTATTAACATTACATCAGTTAATGAAATACGGTATTTTATTGTGAATTTAAGTTAAGTCTGTAAAACCTAAAATGTTGCTACCATATTTTTTACGGTGAAATTCTGGCAACCACAGTTGCCGGTATTTTACCGTAAATGTCACAGATGTGACATTAATTTTTTTTACAGTGCAGGGTTTCTGCAGGTTTAATGAAGGTATATTTAAGACTTATTGAGTGGAACGAATGGAACAAAATATGTCAATATGGTATCTAAATATAAATGTCTTGTAGTCTAAGTGTAAGTGTAAGTTTTAAAATTGAAATCACTTTTTCTTTCATTTTACAAAACAAGCTGTACCCTCTGATCAGTAATTTTTTTCTTCAGTATTTTTGCCTTGTTTTAAAGTGCAAAGTTTCTTAAATCAAGATGCATCAGAAAGCAAATTACATAAAATAAAAAGGTTTTCTGATAAATTGATCAAAATTAATTGAGTTTGATTGAAACATATCTGCCAGTAGGCGCATAAAAACTTAATTCAAGCAGAAAACACATTTTCATTCCCCATTAAAATAATTTTGTTCAGTTTCTCAGAAAACAAGACTTTATATGTTTAATTTGCATCTCAAGTGAAGTGAATATGTTTAGATTTTTGTATTGGAATAAATAATGAGGAACATATTCTTTTTTTTGGGGGGGGGGGGGGGGCTGGTTGTTTGTAAATTTGTAAATTGAACATTCCCTTCTCTGATCTTGTAGGCCTTAATTTGTGGAAGGGCCTATTAAGACTTTAAGACATTCAGAAACCCAGTAAGTAAAATCATGGTTTGTGGCAGAGTTATTATAATGAACTAAAACCATTAAAAAAAACTTTTTGACACCCTAGAAATCACCTACAGTAGCAATGCTCTTGCAAGCATCATCAACATCCTAGCACTGGTGAGTTTTGCACTCCCATTTTATTCTAGAAATGTAAATTGTCATTACTTGTGTGACTTGTGTGACAGGATGATTTGAGTGACAGTGCAGAAACTTTGAACTTTCAGATCAACTATTGCTCTTAGGACCTCTTGAAGTCAATTAGTATTATGAATCTCAGACAGCAGAAGTGAACTGTGTGGTCAATTATGCATGTCATGAAGAAAAGAGAAGGAGATAGTGTCCTCCTCGCTCTCCTGTGCATGCATGGGATACATCTTTGATGGGTTTCTTTCAGGCGGCAGGACAGTGTCCCATCTTCTGTAACATCCCGAAGGACTCTAGCTCCAGCTATAATATATATGGAGAAGCAGAAAGAGAAGGAAAGAAAATACTTTGGGCGGGGCGGGAGGAGAGATATAATATTGACTGTTTCATATCATGCCAAAAATCATGTACATTTCGTTTAATGAATCCACCTTTTAGTTCCAGCTAAAAAAGGATGATTTATGCAGCTTCACAGCTCAAATAACAACCCTTTTGCTGTTAAATTAGGAAGAGTGATTTAACAAATATACAAGTCCATCATTCTTGCTTTTAAATTCAAGAAAACATCCTTTTAATTCAGAGGAATCGCCTTCAGATGAGGCTTAGAAAGAATGAACTAATCACAACATAAATAGATCTAAACTATTTATGAATATCTTTTATACTAAATATATAATAAAAGTTGACTTTTTTTTATTAAATTACATTATATGGTAAGACTGTAATCTTTATATCTGATGCATACTGTATCTGTTGTCTATTTAATTTAATATTATTTTAAGTACGTTTACATAAAATATACATTTAGTCTCCTGACATAAAATGTCTTGCTAACATAAAGACTACATTTGAACAAACCCATAACCTTTAAAATGTCAGCATGTTATATTATCAAATCCCCAGAACATCTTCATTTCCATATTTCCATCCGCTCGTCACAATCTTGCGCTTTCGCATATGTTGCCCCATGGAATTTGACCCTGATCAAAACATCCATTGTATTTTAATTTAATCATACATTTTGAAAGCTGTTATTTAGTAGTGCATTTTTTATTTGATTATTTATCTCTTTATCCCAACTCACTGCTACAGCTTTAGGTATGAGCACTAAAGATTACAGCTTTCATCTGATGTGACAAAACGCTGTGACATTGGCTGATGTATAGGTTAAAATTGCATGTTTTTGAATGTTTTTGTAGGGGAAAAAATGAACACGTTTTCATCCAATCAAAATTATTATGTTAAAATATGTGGCATTGAAATATTTGGCTGTTCTGTGATTTGAGGTATTTTCAAATATAAGCAGGCAAATGTGTGTTTCTAGGTTTATCCAGACTGATCTGAGCATGTGTTGGTACATGGTGTGTGTCACAACATTTTGGAGCAGATGCATCTGAGAAGTAGAAAGAAGGTGAGTGTGAAGTCGCCCTGGGCTGCTTGTCTCTTGAGATTTATTTTTTTGGGCATGTCAAGGATGTCAGAATGGTTTGTGTGTGTGTGTGTTCCTGGTCTATATATTCAAGTACACACTTCATACACACTGTCTGGTGAGTTACAAACACAATTTAGTGAGTGTTCAGTGCTTATAAAAGGAAATACAGCCCAAAAATGAAAATTTGCTGAAAATGTCTTCACCCTCAGACCATCCAGATTTGGAGAATTGTAGCATTTCATCACTTGCTCACTAATGGATGCTCTGCAGTGAATGGGTGCCGTCAGAAAGAGTTTTGCCAGCTCTGTGGCCACCAGAGTCCCAGCCTACAACACATTCTCTCCGGCTGTAAGACTGCTCTGACCCAGGGCTGGTACGGGTGGCACCACGACCGCGTCCTGCGAAAGCTAGCAGAGGTCATTGAAACACGCAGACTCGAAGTGAACAAAGCCAGCACATCAACACCATACCAGCCTATTCAATTTGTCAGGCAAGGGGAAGAGGCGCTAAGCAGCTTCGTACGGGAGAGGTCCCTGTTGTCACCGGGAGGCGAGTGGGACCTGAGAGCTGATCTGGGTCGCCAATTGAAGTTCCCACAGCAGATGGAATTGTAATCTGGTCCACCACCACGAAGACTGTCATCATGGCCGAACTAACTGTGCCATGGGAAGACAGGATGGAGGCAGCATTTTAGAGGAAAAGGGAGAAGTATGCAGAGCTTGCATCTGCATGCACGCAAGCTGGGTGGAGAGCATATACCTTTCCAGTGGAGGTTGGTTACAGAGGCTTCACCGGAACCTCCACGCAGCGATTCCTTAAGACTCTCGGAGTCAGAGGCCAAGCTGCAGAAGGCCCTGAAAGACCTGCCGGAGGAGGCAGAGCAGGGGAGCTTTTGGCTCTGTCTACACAGAAAAGACAATGCTTGGGGCAGAGACGGATCCTAGGGTGGCTGCAGGGGGCTGCTCCACCACCTAGAGATGTTCCGGGATTAAAGGAGCGAAACATCAAGGATGGGTGGCTCCCGGCTGATGACCCTGCAGCTGCCTAGCCGGCACTGGCGGAAGTGCGTCTGGCAGAAATGCCAAGCAGGTAGCCTTACCTGTGCTTCTACCTTTTTTTGGCTATTTAAGTAAATACTAGAGTACACAGCCAATATTAAACTAGTAGAGATTGCTAATGAAAAGCAATTGCTTGGCCAATAAAATATAATCCTTTTATCATCCAAGGCAGTGAACGGCTATGACAGGAAGCAGAGATGACAATAACACCTGACCTGTGAGAAATAAATCACACTCCTGCCCAGCCGAACTCTCAGCAGCCAGTCCAGATTACTGTCCTGCCCTCACCAGGACCGATCGGCTTCAGACGTGTGAACACTGTCACCGTCGTCAGAGAACATTAGCACTGAGGCTGCCGCTCAGGTCAGAGAGCATGAATCGTAAGGTCAGCCTGAGGTCAACCAACAGGAAACGCCATGACAGATCGTGCCGTGAGTCAGTCAATGTGAACGTATAAACAGCTGTGACAGAAACATGCTGATCTATTGACTCTACATGACAAAATTACAGTGGGGTTTTCAGTTAGCTACTATGATGATGGTTTATTCGTAGGTAGAACTGGCCATTCAAAAAGTCATTCACTAACGATTTTATTGAATTGCAAATCCTTCCAAATAAAATTGTACTTTTAATAAATTAATATATATAAGATATTATATATTATTATATCTATATTAATATATATATATGATTCTAAATACAGTAATTTAATATTATACTACTTTTTACAACTATTTTTTAAGTCTAGGTAGCCTACTTACTATGACAAACCATTTGGTTTGTTTTTTTAATTTTGGGAGTCTATTACTCTCTTTAAATGGCAAAAAGTGTAAATATAAATGATGTGCATATGTAAACAGGTTTGGTCATCAAGTCTGACACTCTGAAGGCTATTGGTGGAAGAAACCCAAAGGCAAAAACATCAGAGCCAAAACTAACAGTCTCAGTTGAAATCCAGAGAGAATCCACTCACGGTCCATAGTCCATCCTGGCCGGATGAGTCTGTGGAAGATCAGGCCAAACACTCATCTAATTATCGAATTAATTATTTACTCAGCTACATCTGCTTTATCAGCAAGACCGATGCTGACAGATGGGTCGTGATATGAAATCAATGATGGACAATAATGGTACAGTTCTTCTTTACATCCACACATTAATGGACGAGAAGTTCAGATATAGTATTTTGCATTCTAAAAAGTGAACTGACTGTCATCACAATTATGCGAAAACAGAGAAACTGTCTTGGAAAAATTTTATTATTTTAAAATTTTATTTTTTTAAATACTTTATTTAGTTATATGTAGCAGTTGGACCCTATTTTGGGGGAAACTTGTTTTCTTGTCCCGATTTGGGGGTAAAGGATCTGACAACTGCTAGACATCCATCATCCCCCTGCAGGCTTTGGAGGTCCTTTGGTTTGGTTTTTGCTGTGAGGAGAGCCAAAATGATTGGTGGAGAACAGATGTAGGAGAAGATGATTGGATCAGAGTGATAGTGAGAGGAGGGATGTCTGACACTGCTGTTAGATTATAATTGTACCTGGCACTTATAAGCACACTTAGCATTTATGACTAATAATGCATGCATGCGTTCAAATGAGCGCATTTATGCATACATTTTATCTATCTTTAGATAGTATCAATTGCTGTTTAACCCACATTAGATGAATTACCATTTACAGATGAAGCAGATTGAGCAGATATAGACAGACATCCATGCTCATGAGGCTTGAGCAGAATTCAGGACTGAATTGGGCCTGAATTGAAGTAGCAGACAGGATGCAGAAAAGTATTTTAAATTTAAAGTAGAATTCAAATGGATTATGTACATTACCATTCAGGCCTGATAAGATTTAAAAAAAAAATTTTCAAAAGAAGTCTTACCGAGATGAAAAAAAAAACCACAGGAAAAACAGGAGAATTGTGAAATATTACAATTTAATATAACTGCCGTCTATTTTAATATACTGTTAAATGTAATTTATTCCTGTGATGAAAAGCTGAATTTTCAGCATCATTACTCCAGTCTTCAGTGTCACCTGATCCTGAACCTGATTCTAATATGCTGCTTTACTGCTCAGGAAACATTTCTGATTATTATCAAACAGTTGTGCTGCTTCATTTTTGTGGAAACCTTTTTTGTCATGATTTTATGATGACTAGAAAGTACAAATGAACAGCATTTATTTGCAATATAAATAAAATGTAACATTATCAAGGTTTCTACTGTCACTTTTGATTAATTTAATGCATCCTTGCTGAATAAAAGTATGAATTTCTTTAAAACCCCAACTGACCCCAAACTTTTGAACTTTATTTTAATACATGAATGTGGATGAACACTCCAATTTACCCCAAATTATTCTGAAAACAATGTACATTGTACACAAACAAAAGACATTCTGTGGTGCTCCAAGGCAAACACAACATCTGTTTTGCTGACTGTTCATTTGTGTTGACAGTCTTCTACATATCAGAATAAATTGGCATAATTAGTCTAAATTAATGACACAACTGTGGCAAAACACCTCTTTTGCGTGGCTGTGTTGTGTTTGTGTGAATTGCTTTTCAGCAAATTCCTCCTCCTGTAATTCTAATTCCAATTCGATTCAAATTCCGACAGAAAAATTACTTTTTTTTACATTCTATATGACTGACCAGACTACATCCATGCTCATATATGATATATGCGTCTAGTTCAGGTCTCTTTCAGTCAAATAAACAGCAGCTTTGCCTCTCTTCATATCTCAGTCCAGGGCTTCTCTGGAGATCGTCAAAGCGCTCCAGTAATGGATCTTTGGGGAGGTGCTAATGTGACGGACAGCAGGGAAGTGTGAAAAACATTCAGAGAGCATTTCACTCAGCCGTGGCTTTAAAAGGGGCTCCACAGAATGGAAATAAAGAGCTTGGTTTCTTTACTATAGATGACCTTGCATTTTGAAAGAAATGGACGAAAGGCAGCTGTGATAAAACGGGAGTTTATGAACAGATCGTTTTTCTTTAAAGGTGAAGTGTGTCATTTTTTAAGTTAAAATATTTTTAGCGTCTGTGAATGTGGATCCATAGCTATAAGTTATTAGAAGGTTGATTCATCCAGTAGTTTAAACGCTATATGACGCTTTAAAAACATGGGTGTATTTGTTTAAGTAGCCTATTCCAACCAATATCTTTTTTTTTTGTCTGGAAAACGGTAAATTTTGCCATTTTTATTCGCTGGTCTAGAAATGACATGCTTACATCTAAATTTGAAAGTGCATACAAGAACCACGCTGATGCATCCATAATCTTGAAAGAAATAATGGCATATAAATCTGAACCACCAGCATCCCATGATTCTGGAGAAAAGACTTCAGGTTTTAGCTCCACAGGTCACAGGTCAGCGATTGCAAAAGTGGCACCTCAGTTTGTCCTAAAGGGCAATTGCAAAAATGCAATTGAGCAAACAAATAAATAATTAATGAACACATAATCTAAATAATTAGGCTAAATGTTAATTGCAATATGCCTGCAGTGATAACAGCAGGATGCACAAAACTCGATTTTTTTCAATTCTGAAGAAAATATGAGTGTTGTTGGCCCTACAAATCTCGCCACTACGATGCTGGAGTGGTTCCGATGGCATTTCTATGAAGTTGGTGAGGTGTTTTGAGTAGTTTTTAGTGCAATGCTAAGCGGTTGCTATTAAAAAATTACGGTAAAAATGGCAGTTGTCAAGTCAAGTCAAGTCTGCTTTATTGTCAATTCTTCCACATGTGTGGTTACCAAAACCATAAAAATAAGGTAGGCCTACAACTGAACTTAATTTTTTTTTGGCAATAAACAATATATTTCATTAACTGACATAATGTTACTATTCCATCCAAAAAAATAATAATAAATACAAAAAAAAATCTCTGATAACCACTATGCAGTTTTTGCGTGCATATGATACGCACTTTTTTGGCGTGCATTTAATACGCATTTTGGCGTACATATAATACGCACCTATCCCACACCCCCTAGCCCTACCAATTGCGTATCATATGCACGCCAAAGTCCATTTCTGCGTGTAAATAGTGCACCAAATAGAAACAGAAAATCGTGCCACTGAAACGCATATTCATGAGATAGCGCGTTTCTGTGACATTCTCTCTAGATAGGCTAAGACTTTCTCAGTTGAATTGAAGCCGCGTGGTATTTGAAAAAAGTGGTTTTGTAGCTGCCTAGTGCTGTATGTTCTCGTTTATACAAAGGAGCTATGATCTGTAAGCAAAGTTTTCTGCTAATATAGATGTGAAGTGTTGAAGGTTTAGCTGTCCCGAGCCAGAGGTCCGTGTGAGTTCAGGAGAACAAGATGTGCTCGGCTCAAACGCGCACTGACATCTCACCTTGCGGGAGTCAGCAGAGGCTTTTAAGATCCTCCCCAACCCGTCACACCGCTCTGCCTTCACTTAATGGACTGCTTTTCTTCAGAGCATCTGCCTCTCTGCCCGTTGCTATCTCCATTTCATTACCATGCAGCCCTCTGATCGCTCTCCCTTCGCCGAAGCGTCACACGCTGTATTTCAGCGCAACGTGCTCGTGATCTCATGTCTCTGTCTCTTAAAACCATGCCTCGATTTTTGGAGGCTGAGCATGTAGTTTTTCTGTCATGCCAGCTTGAACCACCTGCTATGTGTGCGTCAGTAGTTTTTCTCTCTACATTTCATGAGCCGTTCGCGATGAAAACAACAACAACAATGAAATATGTGTGAAGAATGCAATGATTGCGCATAAATAAAATGTTTATTGATGTCCTCAAATAAGTGGCTCAAAAGTCATTCTATTAATAGGTAGGCTACACATTCCTGGTCATGTTGGCAAACAAACCGTTGCAGAAAGAGATTTGATGGAATTTAATACACAAATAGCCTAGGCTATACGACGAGCAACCTTTTTAAAGCATTTACATTTTGTTACATAAGACTTCTAAATAATAAGGTTTACAGATAGTAGCCTACGCCTTCATTCCTAACAATCCTAAACGTAACGTTTCAAATTAGGTTTAGGTCTTTGTGCACTATTAACAACTTTCAACGTTTTGACCAAGATTTTTTACCAATCTAGAATAGCAACACAAGTTTACTGAAACCACTTTCACTTTCTAACCAAGGGGAAGGGCCTATAAAGTAAAAAAAAAAAAAAAAAAATTATAATAATAATAAATTAGTAAATAGATAGATATATTATATAATATATATATATATTATATAATTTATATTTACACATACAGAACTGTATCCTCATAATTTAAAACATAAATTTTTAATCTTCGGTCTCTGTGCAACATTAAACTATGGCGAAGAGACATTACAACTCTATTGCCCAATTTGTATAGGCCTATCTGCAAACAGTAGTCTCAGTAGCCTATGTGATCCATTTCCAGAAAAAGCTTAAAAAAAAAAAATGTTGAGAACTTTTTTGGGTCTTACAGTTATGGACATGGACTCAAACCAGGCATAAAACTCAAAGTGTTTTGTCAAATTACACACGGTCTGGAACAGGCATGCCATTCTAGAATGATGGATATGGGTGCTATCGTCCTGAATACAGGTTATGGCGTGACCCGGGCCCTGCTCAGGTAAGGGCGGAATTTGCTATGCATCCCCGCGCCCAAAGACGAGCTGACACAGCGGGCTGGCATTTGTGCTTCGCATAAGCGATTGAAAACGCCAGCGCGCTTATTTTTGTTGATGTTATTGATCCGTGTTAGGGGCCTCGGGTTACGGCTCGGTCAGCCTTCACTAGAGAATTATACTCCAGTTTGTTGCTGGGTACGTAAAGGTTCCCTGTCTCATAGCGTTAGCGTCCAGACGCTAGTTGAACTTGAATGCACGCAGCAAGGGAGAGGAACTCTGCCGCTCATGGTCTTATATTCCGCTCTTTCACTAACAGAGGAAAACAGCACAGAGATGCATTTATGATTCTGTGAAAATAAAGCCCAAAGACAAATGTAAAATAATAATAATAGGCTAATAATAATAATAACAACAAATAAATAAAAATCATACACTCGTTTATTTAAAGAATATTTATTTTAATGAAAACATTACCAAATTAAGTCAAACGAAATATTGTTAAATAGAGCAAATAGCCCTATATATAGCACAAATCTAAAGGGACAACATGTCTTTACCTTGTTTTCCTCCAGCTTCCCGCGTGTCCCGTCATTCTGTGAGAAGCAACTGATGCGTCTGGAAACTCAAATGGGCGTAAAGCCTCTCTGGCCGTCTAAAAAAATCACATCTTCTTTTTTTTCAGATTCTGAGATCCCATGAATAATTAATACACGCGGACAAAGGTATTAGAAGATATTTTAATGCAATCCATATTTAGCTCTAAAATACATAAACTTTCCAGAATATCGTCTTAAAAATGGACTGACTACACACTGTGTGCTGTTTTTGATTTTACTTTCATTAAGCTTGGTTTAATTATTATGCTTAGCCTAAGGCATATTTTATGAATCAATCTGTCTTTTAAACAAACGCTTTAACAAAAAAGAAGTTCCAACACAGGTTAATCTTGATTTTAGCGTAATTGCTCATGTTTAACTTAATTACTCACACTTAAGGAAAAGTGTGAATTTGAGTTCAAACTTAATTATAATTGAAATGAAGACATTTTATGTGTTGGTGTATGAAACAACCAAAGCCATTTTTATGCTTTCAAGTAAGATTTCCGGACTTCAATCTTCTAAGGGTTTTTGTTTTAAATAAAACAGCCACTGGCTGCCCTGTGATGAACTTCACAATAGAATTAGAGTCACAGAGAACGTTGTTTTCATTTCCAATAGGCCTAATAATGTTTGGCGTCTTCGGGCTTAACTGTTTTCTACTCCTAAGATTGGCTGTGTAATTAATAAATCTATGTTTCTAATTTAATGACAATGAGAACGCGTAAGCTCGCAACGAGTCTTTGTTTGTCTTTTTGGTAACATAAGATTTATTAAAAACAATAACCATCGCGAATTATTCTGCAAAAAGTTCGAGCGTCAATTCTATTCCTGATAGCCCACGTACATCTCGGAGACGTCTATTTGACGTCTGCATTTACATCTGCAAGACGTATTTTTTTGCTCATCTGCAATACGTCTATAGGACGTTTCCTCTTAGATGTCAAATAGACGTCTATTAAATGTCTTTAAGATGTTTATGATTTAGAATGTATGTAAAACGGGCATCTGAAAGACGTCTGTCAGACGTTTGTAGACAGCAGATGCTTTCCAGATCAAGAGTCCTTTAACAGACATCTTGCAGACGTACGTGTGCTATCTGTATAGGCTATAATTGACATTAAAACGAACAAATAATTTCCATTGTTTTATAATGACATGACATCAACCAACATTAAGTAACATATTTTAACCGATTTGAGTGAAACTCCTAGAAACACTGCAAGAAGGTTAGCAAACGGAGGACAGGTGCGATAGTTCACTGTCAGTCAGGACGCATTAACCAAGAGCAGAAGACAACTGTCAGCGCAACCTGCGTCTAGTAGCGGGTTTCTATAGCAACAGCAGTAGATGCTGGGGTTCAGGTGATGCGATGTGAACTATTCAACCTCCGAGAAAATTGCAGTAATGGATTGGACAACTTTGTGCGCGCGTCCTCTTTGCAGGTTTTGCCTTTATTGCTACGAGCCATGTGCGTGTTTTCATCAGATCAATCTTGTTCAGACGCGCTGACCGTAATATCAGTAGGCTGTCGGCAAACAGAAGCTTTGCCTAAATCTATGGCAGAGGATCATGCAATTGCCATTTTTTTGTGTTCAACATGTTGTGCATTTATATTTGCCAGGATGTTCCATGCGCACATGCACTTTTAAAATCTTGTCGCCTATATTTAAAAGACTGCATGCATGTAACATTAAAAAACGGACTCCAGCTCCGTAATTCGTGGTCCATGCATGCCTGTTTTCTCGGCGTAATTAGTCCATTTTCACTGAGAGCATGTGTTGTGAAATCACTCGTAAAATCCACCGCGCATCGGACACTGCCAGGAGACATTTTGTGCCCTGGTCGGGCTCCCCTGCCCAGGCGGGCACACGTGAAAGCGCTGCCACTGATACATCAAAACAAAAGCAATCTGAGCAGACGTCCCGGAGATGCACCGTCACATGCCTCCACAGAGCCAATGAGTTTCCAGTGTAACTCAACTCCATTCTTCCCCTCCACCTCGGGCACATTGCGCTGTACAATTCTCATGGAATATTAATGCTCTGCCTTGTTGATGCATCATTTTTCTTAGTCATAAACCTCCCCTGTGCAATTCAGTTGTCTTAAACAAGCAAGAGCTCTTTCTAGATCTGAATAATCAAACACTGAAACAACTAGGAAAAATACTAAAACGTAACCCTCAGGCTCTATTTGACAGACCCCCAAGAATCAAGAATTTCAGAATCAACCCTCTTCAAATTTTTTTGCCAGAGGTTCTTTGCTGGCACTGATGATTCCATGAAGAACCTTTAACATCCACATAATCTTTGCATTCCACAAAAGGTTCTTTAGATTATTAAAACATTTCTCCAACTAAGAAAAAAAGGTCTTTTAAGAACTTTTCACTGAAAGGACAAAAATAGTTCTTCTATGGAACTGTTGCGAAAACCCTTCTTTGGAACTTCTGTTTTTAAGAGTTTATATTAAGAGTGTATATAAGACATGATGAACCATATCTCTATGTTGGGTTGTGAAGAGGTCAAAGGAAAACATGCAAAAAATTAAAGCAAACGTTAATACAATTTTAATGTTAAAAGTTTAACATTACGTTAAGAAAAACATTTACTATAGGACACATTTATCAATACAGAGGTCACTTTTTCAGAACTCTTCACACAATTCTTCTCACCAACTTTCATCTTGCCATAAAAAAAACTACCAAAACGCTTCATATAGGCTACGTCTCAAATCATCTGATCCTTCCTTAAAACTAGTCAAGGTTGTCACCCAACAAACACACACTGTCACTAATAAACAATGTTTTAAAACATAATAACAGATAGCATTACAATGTTTTCTTTTGTAAAATTTCAAGAATAACAGCTCTGTATAGAATTCACTGCATTGTGTTACATGGTTCATGTTTACAGCATTATTCTTATATTGAGACTAACACCTGCAGACGTTCAGCTATGTCTAATTGTTCTGATAGTATTTCATTTTTTGGATTTTGAATATATTTCAACATGGTATTGCTGTAGAAATGTAGCAGATTAAAGTCTAATATTATGTTAGATTTTGAGAAACAGGCCCTAGCTATTGTAGCAAGAACTGTAATATGGCTAAACTGATTTAGATAGGCCCTCTAAGAGCAGACACTGAGTCTAGTGAACATGTCTATTGTGTCTTTTTGGGAGTGTGTTTGGTCGCAGCACGAACACACACATTCACGCTCCCACCTCCAGCACGCTTGCAGGCGAGACCTCATTATATATACATGATCAATCTTTAATCTGCTCCATAGAAACCGAATCGCTACCATGCACTCTCAGAGCCAACATCAAAATTTCATGCAGGTAAATGAGATAAAACCAAAATGGAGGGCGTTTCATCTCCATTACCCTCCGCTCGTCAAAAATACATTTCCGTGTGGCAGAAACGAGGATGGGTGTTAGACAGTGCTAGACTGTGATTTTTAGGAAGAGACCAGTCACACCTGCCATCAAACACAGCGGAAGCTGAATTTGAGGCAATAACCGGCCTTCCTGGTAATAAAATAGTGTCGTTTGATTACAGTCATTGCATAAATGCACACAACAGATAGTCGAATCGCAATTTTAGGATGCATAATGTTCTTCAGCAGCAGCAGGGTGCAAAATAAACTCTAATCTGTTTCATACACAGCTCCTTTTGAGCAAAAATAAGCTTGTATTTGTAGCACTGGACAAAATCCAGTCAGAATGATCAAGAGTAATCAGATCCGAGACCAATATTAAACCAACAGATGGAGAATATTTGTGATTGTGTGCACTCTAAAGCTGTGATCACACATGTCATGATTATTTGTATAATAATAGGCTGAATTCTTCCACTAGAGGGTGCAGGTGCAGTTGAACTTTTGACTTCTGTGCTAATATGCTAAAGGCGCTCGATGCTAAAGATCTTGGTTACGACTTAAGATGAATAAATCAAGGCCATGCATTAATAATACTGCAAATAAACCGAATTTGAGTGCAAGCTGACAGAGAAAAACATCAGACACATCGGTTATCATCAAGTTATGACAGACAGTCGCACATGACCTGAACTTTTTGCCCCTTGCTACTTCTCTGCGCTGTTTACAGGCCCTGAGGCGTGTTGACTTCTCACAGATGCACACATTGCCTTGTCTTAGTCGCTTAGAGGTCATACAATTCTGGTTGTTTTGGGCACCTCACCTGAGACCAGTGAGTTTCACATTATGCCTAACCACATACACACACATCCTGCTGTTTTTTTAAATATGTATCTGACCTTACTTTTGACCTGTAGCGGATGATGCCTCACCGACTGACAGCAAGTGATAATCAAAGAAAGAGGAAGTGAACGAGACAAAAAGAAATGAAGAGAACCCAGTGCCACCTAGTGCTCACTAGACTACAGTTCAGCAAACAAGCGCAATAAATAAGGTTAGTGCACCCACATGAAATTTGTCATAATTTTAAAATTCCAAACCTGAATGTTATTTTTTCCCCTTGTGGAATTAAAAACAAAAAAAAGAATCTTCATGGAGCTTTGCAATAGCAGACATACAATCGTTATGAAATATAAAGGATTTTACAGCAAAAAGAAACACTGATGTTTTGATGATTTCAGTATAGCATGATTTGCATTTTTGCCCTTAACCCTATAAAGCTGTATCATATTTAATTTGACACAAATGTCTAAAGTCTCTAAATTATCAACATGATCAAAACTTTGGTGAAAAGAACTGTTGAATACAATCTCCTACATGCCTCCTGTCATCTGATTGATACTTTTTTTTAAAGGCCTTATAATTGTAAGAACACCTTCAAGTCATGGTTCATATGTCATTTGTCTGTGAAATCTTAATGGATTTTTTTTAATAAAGTAAACATAGAATAACCTTTATATTGTTAGTTAAAAACTCCAAGACTGAAAGGATTAAAGTTGTATTAGTGCTTCATCTTTACACATCTTCAAAAATTTGTCCAATCTTTGCAAACCTAATTTGTTCTGGAAAATATATAAACTTGTGTGTTGTCTGTAACTTCACATCTTCTGCAGATAGATGAAATGTTTCCAGGCTCTTTAGTTTTAGTACCAAAAACATTTTGTATGTGTCGTTTTTTTAAAGAGATGGGATGCATTCTTCATGAAAGCAGTTCTCCAAGCTGTAAATGTCAATGCAAATGGTTATTGGGACGTGCCACTCTCATTAAACATGATTAACTGATTAACTTTTTATTAACTTAACTCACATGATTAACCTATGAGCCCCACGCATGTTCGCCTGCATATACCGTGGGTACGGAAAGTATTCAGACCCCCTTAAATTTTTCACTTTTTGTTATATTGCAGCCATTTTCTAAAATCATTTAATTTAATTTTTTTCCCTCATTAATGTACATATAGCACCCCATATTGACAGAAAAACTACGAATTGTTGACATTTTTGCAGATTTATTAAAAAAGAAAAACTGAAATATCACATGGTCCTAAGTATTCAGACCCTTTGCTGTGACACTCATATATTTAACTCAGGTGCTGTCCATTTCTTCTGATCATCCTTGAGATGGTTCTACACCTTCATTTGAGTCCAGCTGTGTTTGATTATACAGATTGGACTTGTTTAGGAAAGCCACACACCTGTCTATATAAGACCTTACTTCTCACAGTGCATGTCAGAGCAAATGAAATCATGAGGTCAAAGGAACTGCCTGAAAAGCTCAGAGACAGAATTGTTGGCAAGGCACAGATCTGGCCAAGGTAACAAAAAAATTTCTGCTGCACTTAAGTTTCCTAAGAGCACAGTGGCCTCCATAATCCCCAAATGGAAGACGTTTGGGATGACCAGAAACCTTCCTAGAGCTGGCCGTCCGGCCAAACTAAGCTATCGTTGTGAGAAAAGACTTGGTGAGAGAGGTAAAGAAGAACCGAAAGATCACTGTGGCTGAGCTCCTGAGATGCAGTCGGGAGATGGGAGAAATTTGTAGAAAGTCAACCATCACTGCACCCCTCCACCAGTCAGGGCTTTATGGCAGAGAGGCCCGACGGAAGCCTCTCCTCATTGCAAGACACATGAAAGCCTGCATGGATTTTGCTAAAAAAACACCTGAAGGACTCCCAGATGGTGAGAAATAAGATTCTCTGGTCTTATGAGACCAAGATAGAACTTTTGGCCTTAATTCTAAGCGGTATGTGTGGAGAAAACCAGGCACTGCTCATCATCTGTCCAATACAGTCCCAACAGTGAAGTTTGGTGGTGGCAGCATCATGCTGTGGGGTGTTTTTCAGCTGCAGGCAGGACGACTGGTTGCCATCGCGGAAAGATGACTCGGCCAAGTACGGATATCCTGGACAAAAAACCGGCTCCGAGTGATCAGGACCTCAGACTGGCCAAGGTGGACCTTCACAACAAGTACCATGACCGCTAAGCACACACAGCAAAACGAAGGAGTGGCTCACAACAACTCTGTGACTGTTCTTGAATGGCCCAGCCGAGCCCTGACTTAAACCCAATTGAGCATCTCTGAGAGACCTAAAAATGGCTGTCCACCAACGTTTACCATCCAACCTGACAGAACTTGAGAGGATCTGCAAGGAGGAATGGCATAGGATCCCCAAATCCAGGTGTGAAAACTTGTTGCATCTTTCCCAAAAAGACTCATGGCTTTATTAGATCAAAAGGGTGCTTCTACTAAATACGGAGCAAAGGGTCTGAATACTTAGGACCATGTGATATTTCAGTTTTTCTTTTTTAATAAATCTGCAAAAATGTCAACAATTCTGTGTTTTTCTGTCAATATGGGGTGCTGTGTGTACATTAATGAGGAAAAAAAATTAACTTAAATGATTTTAGCGAATGGTTGCAATATAACAAAGAGTGAAAAATTTTAAGGGGTCTGAATACTTTCCGTACCCCCTGTATTTTACAGCAAATGTGGGTGTACCACAGTGACTTTTCACTTCTTAATTCACTCCTGAGAACATCTGCATCATGACATCTGCATCACCTGCTGAACTGTAATGAGTGTGTCAAATAAAGGAGACATACAAAATGTGCAGAGCAGTAGTATCCCAAGACAGAATGAGCCGTTTTAGGTAGGGCGTGGCTGACTTTAACTTATAAAGACTTCTCTTTGGATTTGATACTTTATCTTTGCACCTTTACATATTTTCTTTATGCACCAAGAGCTTGTGACACTCCAAAGAGAAAGGAAAACTTGAAATCGCATCATATGACCCCTTTAATTAAAAAAAATCACCTTATCTTTCATAAGTAATCATGGTTTCATTAAAAACACAGTTTAATTAATCAATCACGATGGTGTATATATGGGCATTTCCCCAGCCCCAAAAAATAACTCAAATTGTGTTATATTGATACATTTGACACTTTAATCCAAATAAACGTATAATGCAGTTAAGGTATAGATCGTATCAATTTTCATATGCAACAAGTTTTTTTTGGCAGATGACTCTGACACAGGGTGTGTTTTTCCATGTACCGCCTGCCCCGTTTGGATTTCTATTTAACCAGTTGTCCAGTCAAACATATCTGACATTTATGGCTTTCATTAGACAAGCTGATCTTGAGAAGACGTTCATCAGGCTACAGTCATTTGTGAGTATTTTTCCAGAGATGGCCACTCATGTAGCAAACAGCTTGATATTTAGCAGGAGGTTATTGCAGGACATATTGGTAGGGTTAGGTTAGAGTTAGGTCAAATAATGTCATATTTGCATTAAAAATGACATAACTGAGCGAATGACATTAATGACAGTTGTGCATAAACATGCATAAAACCTCCTTCATATTCATGACATGTGTCATGTCATGATTATGAAGGTGTCATGTCAGTCTTATGCACACCCCTTCAAGTAAAGTGTTACCCAAAATATTCATATAGTTTCATTAATTTTGTAATCATCGCTACTAACAAATTATGTGATTTACTTCATCATGTACGAATTTCAGATGTTTAATCAAATATTTAATAAAAGCATTGCATTTTAAATGAACCCTGTGTGTAAATGAACTTCTAGCTCTATAGTTAATGGTGTTGTTTTATTGAATATTATAGTTTTGTTTGAAGTCCTACTATAATTCAGTGCAGACTTACATAGGCAGATGGACCCGCCCATTTTGGCAGGGCTGAAATTTCATTTGTTCCTGCTGCTACACGAACATTATCAAATTAGGCTTCAGTATTTTGGAAAAACAGAGTTAAAGTTAAAGCAATGCTCGCTCCCATTATCTCTGGGAACCAATTATATATAACCATCTTACCTCTCTCTCTTTCAACGTTAAAACTGATGCTTCACACTGGATTTCAATCTCTGATTCTTTGAGTTTAATTTGTCACCAGGGGCGGGGAAAAGTAGAATGATAGAAGTGCTAATGCAAATTTTCAACAAAGAATCACAAGTACCCCATAACAGCATGGTATACCTTTAAAACTATGTAAAGTACTTTAGTTAAAGTAGGTAAAACTATAACTACTATAACTACTTTATCTGCTGTTATTTTTAATTGATTATTAGTTGTTTAATGCTTTGCCAGGCAAATTGACAAAGTTCCACTTGCATTCCTTAGGACAAGTGAAATATTCATATTCATATTTATATTTATATCTGTGCTTTGTAAATTTCTACTTTTTTCCTTTTTTCTTTTCTTTTCCTTTCTTTCTATTTTACACAAACTATTATTTTTTTACTGAAATTATTGGCAACCAAGTCAGCATAAGTCACACCAAATGGTAAAAAATGACCACGAATTTAATGGAAAAAGGCTGTAAAAATGCTAAAGTAAAAACCTGTTAAATCGTTAACAGTAAGTTCCCCTATTATACAGGTGCATCTCAATACATTAGAATGTCGTGGAAAAGTTCATTTATTTCAGTAATTCAACTCAAATTGTGAAACTCGTGTATTAAATAAATTCACTGCACACAGACTGAAGTAGTTGCAGTCTTTGATTCTTTTAATTGTGATGTGATGATTTTGGCTCACATTTAACAAAAATATTCTGTTGGGATTTAAAGGGTTTCTATTTGTCTGAGTTTTGTTGGTTATCACTGTGCTGAAGAGTAGAGCCTGTGTTCAAGTCGTGGAGCAGAGAAATACTGATGTTCTGCTGCATGTCACTTTTTATTTATATTTCATGAACTTGCTCAACCTGAACCTGGTTTCCACTTGTTTGGTTCTAAAAATCCGGATGAAATGTGTATGATGGCATACATTTCTACATGGAGACACTGGTGTGCTAAATTAGTATAGATTAGTAATGTTTTCCTCACAGCAGGACGTACAGGAAACAGAAAATTGATACCATTGTTTATTTAATTAAATGTAATCCTTTTATTAAATGTCAGATTAAACACATTTGAAAGTCTTACATGATCAAGTAAATTATATAATTCGTTTCTAGAGATTATATTAAAGCGATTACACAGAGTATACACTATATGAATGTCTCTGTAATAAAATCATAAAATATTATTTCAAGAATAATGCTGAATATATATTTTCCCTGAAAACCCCTGAAATTATATGTAAAAGAACTGATACATAAAATCAGAAGGAAAATGAAAGAATTGATGTGTTGCATGTATAATTTGCCTTAACATTACAGATCAGATTCTTTAGTTTTCACTTTGATATCAGTGTACGTTATGCCTTTGTATTGGCCATTGGTTTCGTACTGTAGCACACTGCCGTTCTTGCAAGTGATCTTCACTGTGCCTGTGTAAGGCAGGTCAAACGCGGCTCTGCCGATGGTGATGTCAACATCCACCTTCTTTTTAGGCGGTACGTCAAGAGGGAAGGTCAGAGTTTCGGTTCTCTCATCGGTGTACTCATGACTATAACTGCTTTCTGTTCCAACGCTGACACTGAATCCTGCAGAAAGATCTACAATCCCTGGAATCCCTGCCTTCACTTCCACACTAAATGTTGCTGTAAAGCTGATACTCGTCGACCATGAAGATGTTTCGATCACTTCCTTTGAGGTTTCGACCGCTTGCTGTTGTTTGGCAGAGGTGTCGTTTGTGTAAGTGATGGATTTGATCTCTTCCACGGTCACCTTTGGTATCAGTTGGTTTATTGTGGGATAGTTGACATTGGTGAGAACTGTTGTTTGAACTGCATTGAGAAACATGAATCCTATGCGGGTAATACCCGCACCAGCTCCTCCCTCAACTCCCAGACAAAACCCAGAGCCGACATCCATGGGATGTTCTGTTGGTAGTGAGTGTTTGGTCATTTTTGCAAAAAAATCTCCACCTTGGTTGGTCTTGAATTTGATGGCTCCAAGGCGTTTTTCTCCATTGCCCCACAGGGACAGTGAGGTGAAACACTCACCAGACTTGAATGCATACTCTTTATACCGTCCGGCTGGTTGTCCAAAGGTTTCACTTCTGCCATCTGAAAGCCAAACCTTGACAGCCTTCACCTGGCATTCTCCCAGCCACACCCCGATCTTCTCTAAATTGGCACCATTCTTCTGACCTGTAAATGAAAATGAAGCACCTGCTTCACAACCAAATTTTTGCACAGTTGTTGGTTCGGACATCTTTAAAGTGGATCTGGAAATTAGATCACAGAAGAACATTCAAATTAACATCAGATATAAATCAAGTGCATTAATTAATTATCAGTGCTGGGAAGGTTACTTTTAAAATGTATTCCGTTACAGTTAAAAATTACTTCATTAAAAAAGTATTCAGTAATGTAATTTTCGTTAGCTTACTCAGGTTTTAGTAACTTTCTATACTTGTAGACTTTGAAATACTTAAGCTGTACACAAAGGAACATATTAATGTCTTGTTTTTATGTTTTTTCAACTCTAAATAAAAGTGACATCTACCAGTCATAAGATTTGCATTTTCCTTCAGTTCAGTTTTCCACAGCATTACTATGAACAACAAAAAAAATGTTGTGTCATTTAAATCTACCAATCAATATAAATTCAATTTGAATACAATTGTTAGGTAGCACCTCCCAACATTTACTCAATGTCTGGTAACATAGCGGGCAAACATGGATTTGACTCCAGTTAAAGAATCATGCACAGGATGAGTGTGTCTCCAATAACACTGCCATTTATTCCAGACAAGCAGCAACATCTATTAAGTTATATAAGGCACATTGAGGTAGAGTACCCTTTACTTTGTGGTCTGTAACAACAAATAATACAATGCAATTACAATGTAGAATGAGAATTATTGAGTACAGATTTACACGATGCAAATAACTAAAACCGGAACCATAGTAACAATACTCAATTATCAAATATAGATATAAATATCAAATGGAAGCGATAAAGAAACTTCTTAAATATATTATCTCAACCTCACATCGTGTTAGGGGTGCTAAATACCCAGATTTACATGTGTAAACAGTCCGCTCATGTTCGTTAGCTCTTAAGGCTAATATAATAGCGTGACTCAGCGATCGCGCAGCGATCAAGCATGCATTAGGATAAACATAAAACACTACAGAAACAATATCAAGCATTATAACTTGCATCTTGTGCATAAACGCAAAACGAAACATTGGTCTCAGAGCGCAACAGTGTTCTCAACAGTCTGTGAGCCGTGATAGTTTTAAAGTCCGTATGGAAACGGCTGCGTGATTTTGGTTCCGGAACGACTTTCTGACAACAATGAATGGGGTTCCGGCTGTCTCATGCTCCATTCCAAGCTTCAAAACGAATCCAAACACACCAAACATAACATAAAAGTAGCCAAAACAACTGGTACAGTTCTCCAAGTTATACAATAGATTTGTTTAATGAATGGACCAAACTTTGCTTTTGGGAAACACAACCCAGATCTATGGGACATTCTACCAGAAATGTACATTATCTGTCCTTGACTTGTTACAGTGAATAAAAAGTATTACATCCAAACAATGTCTAAAACTGACTGATGGTTGATTTCTGTGAGTTGTTCTGTAAAGGAATATGTCATTCATTAGGTTCTCAGATGTTTTTTAATTTATTAAAAACACTTTTGAAAATCTCAAATCCTGTTCTTGTCCTTGTCCTCAGCTAAATTGGACCTACAGCTTTCATAGTTTTATGCTAAAAACTGTTATTTAGAAAAAAAAACTCCATCAATAACAAGTTTATGTTGTTATCATTCACATCAACTGATTAAAAACATGAAATTATACATAAATTCTACAAATAAATACTATTTTATAACTGTCCCCATGTTTTAGGTCAGTCCTGTCACGTCTACATAAAACTCAACATAAAATGTGTGTAATGCGCCTTTAAAGGTATGACTCAAAGGAAGTGACATAATTTGACTGAGGTGAAGCTGACACTGATCAAGGGTGAGTTCTGTCATTGAATTGTATGATTTTAAGCTTGTTTTAGGAGGACGAGCTAAAGGGTCAGGCCCTGTCATGGTAAAACATCCCAGAAAATAATGCATTTTTTAAAAATCCAAATCGTGTCTAAAAAAGTTACTGAAATTCCTTGATTGCATGCTAACAGTTTTTATGCTAGCATGCTAGCAGGTTGAGTAATGGCAGTTTAAAATGGCCGACTGTCAGGCCCTGTCACATCCCTGTGTGTGAGGGCCTGACAGTCCTGTGACACTGCCTTACAAATGAATGGCATTCTTGTTTTTAATTACCTTTATTGCATATAATTTGTATTTAACTCATGCCATAGTAAAACATTATTTGAATAAATAGATATTACACTGTAAATCTGAAGCTTTTTATGCTCATCGACACATTTTTTGAATAGGCCTTTTACCTAGGCCTATGTAGCACTGCACTTGTATATTAATTATATTTCAATACATATGAAGAGTTTATTTGCAAAAACAGATAACTCCATTTTGAACAATTCTCTGAAATCATGTGTTTTCATTGTGCATTCCAATTAATCTCAATCAAACTTTAGTTGGGTTATTTTGATTAGGATACAAAATAACTAATAATTACAGCTAACTAACACAAAACACAAGAAAAACATGATTACATAATAAAAAACATGATTTTTGAGTTCTGTTTTTGCAAATAAACTCTTCATATATAGATATAATTGTCATCTATATAAGCTTTGAGTAATGATGAGAAAATATTCCAATTCATACAGATACAATGGTAATATCTACATTATTACCAAGGAAATGACATGCAATTTCCGTTATTACCATTTCCTAAGTAATAATTCAGATATTACCATAGTATTGCCCTGTTATTACTGAGCCGTAATATTATGTGGTACCACAGTTACTTTACTTTGTGCTGTTCAGTTACATGTCTATACATTTGTTGCATCATAGTAAAATATGCTTTATATATTATGAAGTTATATTTATATTTATTACACCCGCGTATGCGTAGCACAACACGGGGTTATTGTTTTCACTCCTGTCTAAGTTTGTGCCATTCTAGTTGGTAATTGTTATTGTTAAATTAATTTTACCATATTAGTAGTACCATTACAATTTTGTGTTCACTCCTGTCTGTGTTTGTGCCGTTGTGCAATTCTAGTTGTTTATTGTTATTGTATCTGGCCATGTTATTGTTTATTGTTATTGTATCTGGCCATGTTATTGTTAAATGGAATTTTAATGAATTATTAAATAAAATATGTTTTTATTTTGAAATAAAATGAAATTAGTGTATTAATTTGTCAGTCATATTCTAATGAATTAGGCCCTTATTATATGTCCTTGGCTGAACTTTACCATAGTCTAATATCACATTAACATTCAAATTATAATATTAATTTAAAATAGGAATGCTTATCAAAACTTAAATAAAGAACACAAAACATAACTTTTTCTGCATCAATGAAATCCATAAAGTCAGTCCTGTCATGCCTCGGTCAGTCCTGTCACACAGGAAATTATGTTATAAAAATTTAATATTTGAGGAAATATTGATGAATTAATCTCTCTAACTGTGTAGATGAAGGTTGGGGTATATATCCACTACTATGTTTTTGAAAAAATCTCCTATGTAAAGGCAGTTTTTTTACAACTATATGAGTGCTTGGCGGGGTATTCTGTGATTTTGTGTACTACAGTTGACCGAAAAGTTGCTTATATTTCTTATAGAAATTACAGAACCATGTTAGATACAATCAGGGACATGTGACCAATAAGAAAATGCTATTTGTATCAAAGAAATTCATTAGGAAACCATTCTAACATATATTTGTCTGTGACAAGGCCTGTTTTAGGGGTGAAATGCGTATAAAAATGTATTTATTTCAATCATAAAAACATGCTGAGATGGCATGAAATGTGTTTCATATAGATTAACATGTCCTCCATATGACTCAACGTTCAGATTTAAGAATAAGATATTTTTTTCACCCAAGATTTTTACAAGTGGAAATGTTAGTTTCTTGTAGAATGTCCCCAATCCAGTTTAATGTGAACCATTTACACTGGTTTCGTTAAACAAAATAAATTATTAATTTAAAAGATTGAATCAAAAGAATCATCTGTTGACGAATCGGATCATGAACTCGCATTACTGCGCCAAAGATAATCTATTCTTGAACATTTCAAATGAATAAAGTCTTCAAGTTCATCTGTAAAGCACACAAAGCTATCGTTTGACTTTATAAACTTTTATCTCATGCATGATTCGTATGGATCTGTTAACTGAATGCAAAGTGTGAATTCTAGGAGAATTCGTTGTCATTTTTCAATTAAATTCTTAGAAATATTAAACGTAATGATAACCATTCAACACTCAAAATATGAGAAAATAGAAAACGGAGTTACTGGAGAAAATTTTTCAAAGATCAAGAACAACTTCCCTCAAAAAGGGAAAAAACCCCCCCCCCCCCTCAAGATCTTTTCCAGATTAGACGTTGAATCCTTCATGCTGATAGAAGTTTTATTGCAGGTAGGCATTGCATTGCGTTGAGATGTTACATCCTTTTTCAGTTGCCTTATTGGTTAAAATGCCCAAAATTAAATATTAAATTAAGAAATTACATTAAAATTCAAAGTAATCAATTTGGTTATCTAAAATACTTTTCGGAAGTAACTGTAATTTGATTACCACCTATTTGAAATGTAATTATAACGAAATACAGTTATTCTGTATTTTAAATACGTAAATCCATTACATATATTTAGTAACTCCCCAGCCATGTTAATTATCCCTGGAAGACACAGGGCCCAATTGTATAATTATAACCTTCTACAAAGTATCAAGTTGTTTGATACACAAATTACATTTTAAGTGCCCATTACTAGAAATATACTCACATAGATGACTGTAGTCTGATGAACTTTTTCTTAAGATCAGCTCGCCTGGTGAAAGCCAGAAAAGTGAGATGGTTTTGAACAGGCTGCTCCTTAAATAGAGCTCCAAAGGAGGCAGGAGGTGTTTTTAAAGGTGGGGTAAGCGATTTCTGGTAGCCAATGTTGACATTTGAAATCACCAAAACAAACACGACGCCCCTACCACAAAAGGGTCTCGCCCCTATTTTGATAGCTCCGCCCCACACATACGTACGCAACCCAGGCAACGATTAGTTCTGTGAAACAAAGCAAAACCAATGTTACACAGTGTCTACACCAGATGCGAGTGGCGCGCCGTGACAAAATACTATGGAACTCATTATAATCAGTGATGCTGTCTATACCATAGATATATATACATGTCTATGGCCTACACTGGATGCGGTGCGGCACGACACGACAAATCCCCGACAGAAAACTGCTGCTGCGTTCTATTCATGACGTATTGACACAAATTTCAAATGATTTTCAACGGTCGCTTTGTCACGTCCAGTGTACTAGACAGACTTTAGCAGTTGCGGCGCAGACACGCTGTTACTCACCTATCGAGAAGAAACAAAGCAACCTCGGCGTCCGATCGCAGGCCTTCCGCTCCTTGAGTTCTCTCCAGGGCTGGAAAGCTGATCTGATTGTAACCCACCCAAAGTAACAGGAAAGAGTTAACGTAAGTGGTGGGTGCAGTTATGGATGTGGCCTGTAGGTGCGCAGGTGAGCAGTCTCAAGAGAGCAGAGCCAGCGTTATACAGCGTTATGAGATTGCCGTTTTAAATCCTCCTGTGAAAAAGGTTACGTGATGCATGCTATGCTCCGAGGAAACAGAGTTCAGATAAGAACTTTTGATCATATTTACTACCCGGGTAGATATTGATGAAAAGACTATTTTTTCTTATTTTCTAGTTTTCTTTTACTATTATTGATCTATAATTGTATTTTCCTTTTACTTGACCAAATTGCACTTTCATATTCTAAAAGGAATGGTGCAATAAAACTGTGCAGTTGTTAAATATTGCTCACGTGTTGTGGTTGTTATTCACAAATACTGCCTCCTCGAGCCTAGGTCTTGAATTTCAGTGGTTCTAATATCTTTTAGCTGGAATTGAGTGGAATCGCTACACGATATTTACACGGGTCCTACTTCTTGCCATATGCCTTCTTTTGTTCCACAGACATTTTCCTCTGTTTGTTCCTCCATTGTTTTTTATCCGCCATCTCTATATTTCTGTTGCTCGGCTCGGCTAATGTCCGTCCCGTGCACTGAACGCTCTCTCCTCCACATCATGAGTAGACACACCCCTTACTGCTGATTGGCTACAAGTTTGTTTTGCTATTCGGCCGAATCAGTTTTCTAAAGCGTTTTTGAAAAATCGCTTACCCCACCTTTAAAGGTTTAAAAAATAATTTAATTTGGTTATTGTCAAGTACTTAAACGAAATGGTCCCGTCCTTTCTCATCACAACCAAAGTTTTCTCAGTCCTTCAAAAGTGTTCACGGCCGTGGGAAGAAAAGGCACAACAGACACAAAATCATACCTTCACTTCAAATCTTTATTGTCTTATACAGGGGTATATACTGTAAAAGAATACAATAGGGGTGTTGCACCCCTTTCAACCAATAATATATGGATATATGTTGTATTTGAGCCAAGAATATGTGTTATATAAGATAAATATATGATCAGGAAATACTGGACATATAAGGAATACTTCTGGCAGAGGGACACTTCAACTTCCAGAAAAGGACAAACTAAATCCAGTAACCTGGGTCTGAAAAGGCCCCCACCATCTTTCACCATTTGAACCCTAAGAAATATGTTGAGATAAAGATTGAGATAAAGAGAGATATGAATAAAGAATAGAGAGAGAGAGCACAGATGGGAGGAGGGCAAATCACAAGGGGAGTGAAAGGGAAGGCAGGAGTAAGAGAGGAGATAAGATCACTCAGACACAGATAAGGGAAGTCAAGTCAAGCTCCAGTAAAGATGCTCCAGTAAATACAGTGGAACGAAATGTCGTGTCACGCAGGACCACAGTGCTACATAAATAAGCATAAATATAAACATACAATACTAGACGTAAAAACAGTTTTTATACATATAGGCCTACATAACTAACTTACTGAGAGTGGTAATCTAACTATACATATCTGGTCCGGCGCCAGAGGGGGGGCCGGCGGGGGGGGGGGGGGACATCCCTGCTGCAGCGCTCGGACTTAGTTCCGCTTATTATATAGTCTAACTCATAGTGTAAAATAGTCTAACTGCTTGTTTTTAGATGTAAAAGCTGCCCATAACTCATGGTCTAGTATCTGTTTTCTTCGTAATAATAGCATAACGAAATACATTTGGCAAACAATCCAGTGTATCTGCCCTTCTGTTTTGGAAAGCGTCAAATGATTTTACAATGCATTTTTGCAGAGGGGAACAAAGTAGCCAATCACAGACATGTTTGTTGATTTCTACAACGCAATGGCCAATCAGATGTGTTTAGGTTGGAATCCATGCACTCACCTCTTTTTGTCCAGTACTGAGTTATATCATGCTCGTAACTTCATTAAAAAAAAGTTTCATTGTGTGGTCACATTCATTGGTTAAAAATGAACTTTGTGAGATCGTGATGAATGAGTGACCGTTTTTAATAAATTTAAAGGGAGCGCTCTTTCCATGCTGTATACGATAATATATTCAGAATTTAAATAAAACGTGTGTGTTTCATGCTTGACAAGCGGCCACGTATGACACAGCTAACTTCTACATATACAAAAAGATAATAGCCTAATTTCAGAAGCACAAAGTGATGTGATTCTGCAACCGAGCCTGGTCAAAACGCAGGATTTAGGTAAGGAAACGGTTATTAATTATTTGTATTGGCTGCCATGCCAAATCATGCACCTGCTTGCTTTTCTGTTTAATTTAAGTGTTTTTGTGAACGTATATGCTTTAATAACAAATAACTGTAACATTTTACAATAAGGTTAGATTAGTTAATGTTAGTGAATGTATTAAAGTGTATTAAAGTGTTAGTTAATTATTGTAAAGTGTTACCCAAATAATGTATTTTTAGCGTTCATTTGAAACTAAGCGCAACCCAGCCCAATTCCCACACCACACCACATGCATCCACATTGCAACCGTAAAAAACATTATGCAATTCTGAGTGTGCTACACACAGGTGAGTGGGCTGGACAAACCACCTGTAGAAACACACTCTTATCTCTCTAATGGCGCTTTTCCACTGCGTGGTACGGTACGGCTCGGTACGGTTCAGTACGGTACGGCACGGCTCGGTTCGGCTCTGTTTGCGTTTCCACTGCAGTTTAGTATCGCTTTAGAATGGGCGGGATTATTCACATGTCATTATAGTTGTGCCGCCTCTACTGCCGCGACTCCTAAAAAACGTTTTCATTCCGTGTCGCCCCATCAAGCTCTCGCTGGATCCGCTCCTCTGCTATCAACGAGAGGAACGTCTGTTCTTCCGCAACAGGGGGAACAGCCACTTTTTGGTTATTAAAAAAAGGTGCGCTCGTTCAAAACAGTTTGCGTTCGATCCTTCGCTGGCTGTGCTGATTTAAAATATAGCGGTTCTGTTGTGTCTCATGTCGCAAGTTCAGTGAATCAAGGATTTTCTCCAGCCAATCCGTGATCAGCAGAGTTTACACGTCACATTTTGGTAACGGTACAGTTCACTTGGAACCCCAACCGAGGTGGTACTAAAAAAAGTACCAGGTACCAGGTACCAGGTACTGTACCCAGTGGAAAACCCCCAAAAAGTGAACCGTACCGAGCCGTACCGTGCCGTACCATGCAGTGGAAAAGCGCCATAAAGATCCAGACACTTTCTTATCACAACACTCAATTTACAAAAGAAAACATTATGACTCTGAGTGTGCCACCACCAGGTGAGTGGGCTGGACAAACCACCTGTAGAAACACACTCTTATCTCTCTAAATGATCCAGACACTTTCTTATCAACACTCCATGTTACAAAGAAAACATTATGCAACTCTGAGTGTGCCACACACAGGTGAGTGGGCTGGACAAACCACCTGTAGAAACACACTCTTTTCTCTCTATACTCACCAGACACTTTCTTATAATCACTCCATGTGTCAAGGAAAACGTGCGATTCTGAGTGTGCTACACACAGGTGAGTGGGCTGGACAAAGCACCTGTAGAAACACACTCTCTTTTTCTCTAAATGCACCAGACACTTTCTTATAAACACTCCGTGTTACAAGAACTTAATAAGGACTTAACAATGTTTACTTGTGAATGCACCACAAATCATATTGCACTATTTGCTTCTTAAGCTTATATACCTATTTTGCACAATATCATGCACAGTTATTATGTAAAGTACCTGTATAGTCTGTCTTAGTTTATGTATATGTATAGTCAACTATTTATAGTATGTGGGGTCCTTCAAGATACTGGTGGCTTTACTGGAGCATTGTGCAAGGAAAATGTCCAGAATGGGGGGGAGATGGGCACCGATGATCTTTTCAGCTGTATTCACTGTCCGCTGTTGGGTCTCAATGGTGCCCCTGTAGAAAGTGGTGAGAATGGATGAAGGGAAATTTTCTCTTTTAAGTCGGCGCAGGAAGTGGAGCTGCTGTTGTGCCTTCTTTGAAAGTGATGTTGTGTTGGTGGTCCATTTGAGATCTTCTGTTGTGTGCACTCCAAGGAATTTGTGCCGCTGACTCTCTCCACAGCACGTGCTGTCAATGGTCAGTGGGCGGTGGTCAGTAGAGTTCCTCCTGAAGTCCATCACAACCTCCTTTGTCTTACCTATGTTTCTTACTTCCAAAAACATCTGGAAGAGAGTGTACTTTTTCTAACAGTTCAGCGAGGCAAATGATGGGTGAACTGTCCCTTTAAGTCAGACAGTCCACCGTGAACAACCGCTTCTCTGCAAACTGCGCGTTCATCATTAGTTACTGGACAGACACATTGATAGCTTTCCCATTCAGCCCTACATCTTGTGAGAGCCTTGTAGTTCAAAGGGCGGGTGTGAGCTCTAGAAGTTTTAAACCGCATAGGTTTGTTTAGCGCATGCTGCGCTCGCGTGAAAGGGCTTTAACGGCGCGCCTTCTGAAGACTCGTTGATATGGAAACAAAGATGCCAAAATGCAATCACGTAAAAATAAACTTCTCTAATACTTCTTATGAAATTTATTTTATTATAATTGCGATTAGTATTCTAAACAGTGCACAATACCTATTTGTTGATTCAACTATGTGTTGGACAAATCGCGACCCGTTGTCATGAATCCGGACTATAAACTTCCGTTCACTCACCACCAGAGGTCACCCGATCTCCACATGGACTCTCACACTACACAGACTGTTACAGATCACCCTGGACTACATTTCCCATGCTCCATTGCACTAATCACAAGCTCACCTGAAACCAATCACACACAATTGCTACCTATAACACACACTAAATAAATCAGTCTCACACCACCATTCATCGGCGAGTATTGTTTAAGCGTTTATGCTGTTTAGCGTAGCTAATTTACGGAGCCAATTCCCTGTAATTGTTTTGAGTTTTCCATAGTCTAGTTATAGTCTTGCCTTGCCTTTTCTCGTGTTCTGATTCTTGCCTGTGCATCCTGGATTACCCCTCTTGTCTCGCCCTGTTCGGATACTGATTACCCCTCGCCTGGACCATCGCCTGTGTTTGGATTGACCCTTTGGATTACCCTATTTGGACATTGTTCGCCGGAGATCGACCACGTCCGTTTACTGGACTATTCGTGTGTCTTGCCCTCAATATACCTGTTGCCATTGTCTGACCCTCGCCTGTTTCTGATCACGCCTTTGAATAAATGCTTTGCAAATGAATCCGCATGTCTCTCGTCCCTGTCGCCTCATTACACCCGTATTGATTTGATACGGGACCCTTCATTTTACCTAAATACGGGACGATTCCATATTTTAAGGGATGGGTGGCAACCCTAATTGAAAGGTGTTAACAGACCCATTTTGACAGAATTCCTAAGAATATGATTATATTTTGAGCATATCTCCATATCAGTAAATACTGTAAATCGACTCGCTTGTGATGAGCAATTGTGAGTTATGAATAATTGTGTTTGGTGTGAACATGGTTTTCTGTGGTTTTCCGTATCAGGACATAATACAATAAAAAAAAAAAATTATAATAATCTGGTCCTTGGCAGGTCCTAAACATTTGGAAAATAAAACCTCAGATGAACAATAACAAATGACATATTACACCGTGTCAATATTTATTTAACAAAAATAAACCCAAAATGCAAAATCCATGTGTGACAAAGTTAGGACAGTCAGGCACTGCTGATCGTTTAACTGATCATGCAAGCACCCCTATAAAAGCAGAAGTTTTGGTGGTTAGCTGGTCTGGAGCCTTCATGTGTGTTAACACAATGCAAAGGAGAAGACAGGAGACAGACGTCAACAGCTGGAGTTACAGCTGGAATAAAGATGATTCAGTGATTCGTGTCAGTCAATCACAGGAATACCGAATCAGTTATAATTTACATTTAGAATTTAATGGTTATAAATTCTAAATTTTGTTCATGGCAAGCAAACTGTAGAAAAACAGTAATATTTTGGCAAATTTGCTGCCAGTAGCTTACTGTAAAATTACTGTGAATTCACATTGCACTTAAAAGAAAAAAAAAAGTTTGGTGAACTCCATTAAAGGAGAGTAAATGCTAATAAGTGCAAGTTCATGTATTTTCCCACGTAATGATATGGGGGTCGATATATTCGGGTTTAATATTCTGTTGGGATTTAAAGGGTTTCTATTTGTCTGAGTTTTGTTGGTTATCACTGTGCTGAAGAGTAGAGCCTGTGTTCAAGTCATGGAGCAGAGAAATACTGCTGCATGTCACTTTTTATAAATATTTCATGAAATTGCTCAACCTGAACCTGGTTTCCACTTGTTTGGTTCTAAAAATCTGGATGAAATTTGTATGATGGCATACATTTCTACATGGAGACATTGGTGTGCTAAATTAGTATAGATTAGTAATGTTTTCCTCACAGCAGGACGTACAGGAAACAGAAAATGTATACCATTGTTTATTTAATGAAATGCAATCCTTTTATTAAATGTTAGATTAAACACATTTGAAAGTCTTACATGATCAAGTAAATTATATAATTTATTTCTAGAGATTATATTAAAGTGATAACACAAAGTATAAGATATATGAATGTTGCTGTATTGAAGTCATAAATCATAATTTCAAGAATAACAGTGTTGAATTAATATATATATCCCCAAAACACCCAGGAAAATTATGATTAAATGTAGAGTAATTGATATTCTAAAGATTATATTAAAGCGATTACACAGAGTATATGCTATATGAATGTCTCTGTAATAAAATCATAAAATATTATTTCAAGAATAATGCTGAATATATATTTTCCCTGAAAACCCCTGAAATTATATGTAGAATAACTGATACATAAAATCAGAAGGAAAATGAAAGAATGTATGTGTTGCATGTATAATTTGCCTTAACATTACAGATCAGATTCTTTAGTTTTCACTTTGATATCAGTGTAAGTGACGCCTTTGTATTGGCCATTGGTTTCATACTGTAGCACACTGCCGTTCTTGCAAGTCATCTTCACTGTGCCTGTGTAAGGCAGGTCAAACGTGGCTCTGCCGATGGTGATGTCAACATCCAACTTCTTTCTTGGTGGCACATCTACAGTGGTAGTCAGAGTTTCGGTTTTCTCATTGGTGTACTCATGCTTGTAAGTGCTTTCTGCTCCAACACTGAAACTGTATCCTGTAGAAGCTTCTATAACCTCTGGAATCCCTGCCTTCACTTCCACACTAAATGTTGCTGTAAAGCTGTTACTCATGGACCATGAGGATGTTTTGGTCACTTTCTTTGAAGTTTCGACTGTTTGCTTTTGATTAGCAGAGGTGTCATTTGTGTAAGCCATGGATTTGATCTCTTCCACTGCCACCTTTGGTTCTAGTAAGTGGAGAGTGGGATAGTTGACATTGGTGAGAACTGTTGTTTGAACTGGATTGAGAAACACGAATCCTATGTGGACAATATCTGCACCAGCTCTTCCTGCAACTCCCAGACAAAACCCAGAGCCGACATCCATGGGATGTTCTGTTGGTAGTGAGTATTTGGTCATTCTTGCAAAAAATTTCTCCACCCTGGTTGGTCTTGAATTTGATGGCTCCAAGACGTCTGTTTTCTCCGTTGTCCCACGGGGACAGTGTGGTGAAACACTCACCAGACTTGAACGCATACTCTTTATACCGTCCGGCTGGTTGTCCAAAGGTTTCACTTCTGCCATCTGAAAGCCAAACCATGACAGCCTTCACCTGCCATTCTCCCTGCCACACCCCAGATCACAGAATAACATTCAAATTAACATCAAATATAAATTCAATTCAATTCAAGTTTATCTGTATAGCGCTTCTTACGATACAAATCGTTGCAAAGCAACGGAAAATACAGAAAATTAAGTTTCTACAATATTTAGTAGTGTCTTATCAGTGTTGACTGTCAGTTTATGTACATCTGGCAGAAATATATTGAAAAAATCAATTAAAGACATAATCAAACAGACGATGAACACCATTAACAGCTATTATTATATGATGCAATCAAAATTTGGTAGTTCTGTATGTTGTTTCAGGGTTGGCATCATCTGAGGTCCTCTGAGGGGTTGGCATCATCTCTTCTCAGGTGATCTGGATCCAGACTGAAGCTTGTGTAAATCCTAGTTACCATGGGATGTCAATCATGCATGAACTAGCTTTTCTGCATCAGAAACAGGTAAAATGTTTCGTAGCTTGGCAATGTTTCTAAAATGGAAGAATGCTGTTTTTGTAACATGGAAAATATGATTTTCAAAAAAGTTGCTATCTGATATAACACACATATTTTTGACTGTAGAGGAAGTACTGTAAAGGGATGACAAGAAGTGGGAAAGTGGAGCAATAGCAGGCTTGATTCGGAGAGTGGTAAACAGGCATGGGTCAGATAATGGCAGACAGGTATATGGAGGGCAAAACACAAGAATAGTCACAGGTCTAGCGTAGGTCACCGATCAGCAGACAGAAGCACAGGGGCGAGACGAGAGGGAGAAATCCAAGAAAACAGGAAAAGATCAAAAACCGCAAAAACAGGCAAAGCAAGGCAAAACAAGGAAAACACGGAGACTCTGAAAGGGGTACAGGCTAAACAATACTAAGCAGAGAAATGTGGTTAGAGTGGGTTTAATATAGTGAGTGAGGTGATTAGAAACAGCAGTGTGCAATCAGTG